>CM041737.1:2885000-3333980 GCA_023373845.1 Nibea coibor
CTCCCTAGAGCCTAACCACTGACGCTTGAACCCAAACCACACAAGACCTCAGAGTACACAAGCGTTATACTAAAGAATTAACTCTGCTCTGTACAGATGTTGGAAACTCAGAGATTCAAACTTTGGTGGAAAAAAATACAATGAGTCAGGATTCCAAGAAGAAACTTGGAGAAACACAATGTGTCAACCCAAAGTTTTCTGAGAGATCAGAAGAGATCCCTAATGACATGTTAACATGCTTATATATACTGCAAATACCACACAATTTGAATTCTAACATGTTCACTTTGAATTTTTAATATTACATAAACACACACCACCAAAACAATTGTTAGCAATAAATTATCATCTAAATAAACACGCTGAAATGAAAGGTTCCAATTATTGCTAACATGCTATGCTAACAATCAGCTAAAAGTGGCCAGTAACAGAGAAAACAATATCTGATGTAAGTTTTTTTTTTTCAATGACATGAATGAGCATAAAGACTAGAAACATAATCTTAAGTTTTTAGCTGTTTTTCTATGTAAAATTGAACAGTGAGTTAGAATGAATTTATGAGCTAGATTAGCTTCAGAATTTGAAGCTTTTAGTTTTTGAGAACAATCTTAAAATTGTTTTTGGAGAAATGTTAGCACTTTTTAGAAAAGGTCTGCATCTAAAATGTGGTGTTTTTTATACATTGGTTAAAGGGTTTACACCCCATGGGTTCCTCTCAGTAAACTTCAGGGGGTGTGTCTCCATTTCCGCTGTGAATTACACTAACTTGGGCAGATGGTAGCAATTTAGACAAGCCTACTCTTTGTGTTGAAAGCCACGCTAACACTATATTGGTAATTTTGTGTTAAAACGCCACGAGTAGCGCTGAATGCACAAATCCTTTAAAGCTTTAATGAGAAAGGCTACTGGTTCATCACATGGTGACAGAAGAGAAAAATTGTGTTAGCTTATTATTTGAGCCTTTGTGAGAATATAACCTCTCAACTGAACTACAGTTCCATATTCACAAGCTCCATTTTGCAAATACTAGTTTTTTTGTTTGGTAAATGGGTGCAACAAGACACTTAACACTGCCAAGGTTAGGTGTTACAGTGTGAATGAGGCCACCCAGGCTACAAATTAATGCAGATGCAATATATATCTATTAATTCACTAGTCTGCATGAAAGCCACAGCAGACATCGATATCAAACTACAGAGTCTTGTTTTTATGCCTTCTACTCTATGAGACCATGAATCCCCAGGGTTTGTTTCCCCCCTTGTACAAGCATGTGGAGTGTTATGTAAAGCGATGTGCAGCACAGAAAGCATTCCCCTGCAGTTTACTGTGGGCTTGGCTGGGTATGGCAGATGTCTGCAACACTGCTCTGCTCCTAGATGAGGGCTCCATTTCAAAGGCCTGTTTACTGGCAAGCCTTAATAGGAAGTGATCTTAAAGTGTTCCTTTAAACATGTCGGAGGCTAATGGTTTAATTTGCTCTGGGTATTGCTCTGTCTAATGAGATTTAGACAGATTTAGAACTGCACCGCTCATACACTCATCTTTTGGAAAGAGAGACATAATTTCCTCTGTTCATTTAAAACTCTGCATGACTTTTAATTTGTCACATCATGTTTTTTTTTCTTCCTCTTCGCTTCAGACTCGACTTTCCTTACGATAGTGATGTGGCTTTCTGATGAAGTGTGTGGCTGTGTAGCTAATGTGTGTTGTGTGTGTAATGTGAATGCTCAGGTACGTTAGGATTTGTCTTATTTATGTTCTCCTGATATTGCTGATATTAGCAACACACAAAGAGTTTACATCAGTTATGCTGTAGCGCTTAGCAGCATATTAGTGAGTTGCTACGCCTGCAAATTGTGCCATTAATTTGCTTGAGCACCAAAGTGTGTGTGTGTGTGTGTGTGTGTGTGTGTGTGCGGCAACACACACAGGGCTGGTGCAGGACTGAACAGTGATGGATTGGCTCCCACAGGCCTCTGGTGTGTTCATTTCCAGTGTCCAGCCGGCGGTTCAGGTCATCTCAGGGATCAAAGGCTACGACTGGATCACAGCAGCATCCCTCCCTCTGGTCCAGGGACTTACAACCCGCCCACCCCCCACCAGAAAGTTGTGTTCTCCTGTCTGACAGCCTCTTCATTTACGGCTCTCTGATGGAGGTGATGGAGAATGCCCTCCTGTACTCTTTGCCAGAGGCAAGATATTTCTCTGTCATTTCATTTCTGATTTGTTGCTCATGTTATCATGATGATTTCACTTCAAATTCTCCTCAGAGACTGAACATTACTTGCTTTGCAGCAGAGCTGGACCCTGTCATAATTTCCTCTCAAACTGCCTTTTTCCTTTAACCTTTAGCTGATGCAGAGCACTAGCTGTGTGTACTTAATTACGCTTTTGATCATTGGTGTCACGTGTGATTGACCAAAATACAGACTGTTTAACTGTAGGCTAATTCTACTGAAGACTTTAAACAGAGTAATCACATTTGCATCACAGCATGTCTTCAACAACTGCCTGATTAGATATGTCATATTATTTAATTGGCATACATACATACATAAATATTACATATTTTCACGTGTACATCAGTTATAGTTATATATTGTGTATAGTTATACAGACTGCAGAAGTAGGATACAAGGACAACACTCTGCAGTTTTTAACTGATTTTGACTGATGTCAGGGAAAATGCCTGCCCTCACGTGCTGACACACATATAACAGATATGTGTTTCCATGGTTACCAAATTATTTGCATAAATAGACTGTATCACAGATCACGTATTATAACACCTGGGCCACACTATTTACCTGTGTGTGACAACTACTGCAGCACAGCGACTGCTGGTCCTGCCTCTCTACAATGAGTTTGCCTTATATATGATTATATAATAAAATATCATAACAATTTAATGGATTCTGACCACAGAAAAGCTTAAGAGAATTTGAAATGGATGTTGCATTTAAAAAAAACAAAAAAACAATTTGATTTCATTCATTGTGTCTGTGATATATTCTACAGATGGATACTGGAACTGTAGTGGATAGTGTAATGTTGCTGGTATAATATGGATATGTGTATGAACAGATGATTTTGTCTATTTTTTGCTGAGAACCACGTGTCACACCTAAAACTAAGAAATGTGCCAAATCTGTAGATGATGTGGGCTGGGTGAAATTCCACAATGCACACACGCGCTGCTCAGGTAGGCAGTCTGGGCCAAGAGCAAGATCGCTGAATGTCTGAACCGCTCACAGTAAGCAGATGGATTAGTTTAAGCTTGACTGACAGTCTTTCACTAGCCTAAATGAAGCGCACATGAGTTTGTCAGGGTAAGGTATGAAAGCACCCTCACAGAACCAAAGCAGGATATTCTGAGTTTGTTCAAAAAGTATCAAACTGTTATTTAAATCAATACTCAAAATCCAGCCTTACAACAAAACCTTGCTCTTCACTTTATAGGTGCATTATGAGAACTGGTTACTGGAGATCCAAATTCGAGGCCGTTAGAAGCTGCTTGCCAGGAAGCCAGCTGGGAACTGCACAATCTGTGCTAGCACTATCATGCTAAATCTACCCCTCTAGTACTTACGTATTGTCACACTGTACCATGATTGTTTCCCCTTTTTTGTAAGCACAGGTAAGATTCAAACCCTGGGCTGCTGCCTTTGTACATGGGGTGGCTGCTCTACCAGCTGAGCTAAACAACTCTCCGAGTTGACCTTTGGTGAATACAAAATATGAATTAGCATTAGCATATAGCCCACTGTGACTAGATCAGGTGTATAGTTAATTATAAGGTTAGCAGGCCAACGGACCACCCTCCCAAGCATATCCAATTTGATATTGTAGGTTTAATTAGAGAACTGCATGGGAATCAACAGTCCTCCTCAGGAACTTTCCCATCAGTCACTTGCTTTTCCTCAGTCTGGTTCCCATCTTAGCAAGTGGAGTATGTGAGGGGTTAGATGCAGGGGATAAGCTCTTCTGGGTAAAACTCCATGAAATGGAGCAATGGGATTACAGGGTCTGTGCACAAGTCTCAAGCAATCCTCTCTGAAACAGATTGCCCCCATTCACATCTGCTTTTCATCTCTTTGTGTTTACTTATTTTTCCTCTTAAATCCATTGGTTTAGATGATTACTTGTCAATAGAGGCTTCAACTGATGACCAGTTGCAGTCTATAGGCAGAATCGACACACATGCACATGTCACTGAGACCAGCAAGCTTTTTTGGTGTTCAACCTGAACGAGACTGAGGAAATCGTGAGCTTCATCCCAAAGCACTTTCAATGCTTGCTGAGCAACAGTAGCAGCAAGAAACAGCTCGCAAAGTTCTCTGATACTCACTGGTCTCAGCATGACAAGTGTCTGTTTACTGTTAATGAAAACTACGATGACGTGTTCACGACCTCGAGCTGAAAACAGACGGAGACACCAAATGCAGTTCCACAGCACCTCGCTTACTCGAGCTATGGAGTCGTTCCAGATCTGTTAAGTTAAATGGTAGCTGACTCAGGCAGCAAACACAAGCCTGAATCAGTTTAAACAGCTTGTTGAACAAAAAGAATTGGAGCAGACGCAGGGTGAGGTCTTGCAGTGGGGGAATCCAGAATGCTGCAGGTACAGTGCTGGTGAGGTGGGTCTCCTGAGCGGTGCAGAACAGGTGAAGACAAAACTCCAGAAGGCAGGTGCAGAGTCAAGACAGAGATGGTCGTGGTAGGGGAATGGCTAGCGGGGTTCATCAGTGCTGAACAGTCACAAAAACAAGTTTCTAATAGACAAGACAGACAGAAGGACACAGGGAAGAGGCAAGAGACACGGGAGGAGGCAGAAAGCTTATTCATGACAAGATCATCATTTAACAAGAGCTGCTTCACCATCTAACACCACTCAGCAAACCCAAACCCAGACTGTGAATTACAGCTAGCCTCTCAAACGGCTGTCTTGTGACAGTCCTTGAAAGCAAATGAGATGATTCTACTGACTACTGATCATTGCCTTGCATAGCCAAAAAACCACACAAACCCATGTCTTACACACCTGCTGCATACCCACAAGAGCACTGGAAAATAAATCATTTTCTTGCATTTCATTGAGCAGCTGACCACAGGAGTGAGGGACAGAGCATGTCTGCACTATCAAGTCCAGTACAAACTGCTGGCAGGAGACTGATCATGAACATGAGCTGGTGAGCATCCATCATGATATTAAAGTGATTCAAAGCCATTCAAAGGTATGGATATTATATAATTTGATTTTCTCATCTGGCTTTTTGATTGTTTATTGTAGCTGCTTGGATTGTTCTTTCTATTGCATAATGTGTTTTTTTGTTCTAATGATGAAACTGCTCAATGAACATTGCTTGCTTAATTAACAATTGTTTCTGTAGGCTATATTCAGTATAGTGTATATTAATATAGTATGTAGCTGAGTGCATCAGCCTATTGTTGATCTCCTTTTAACTCTCCAATCAGTTTTGGCCTTTCCATGTAAAGGTGCGTTTGGGGCAGACAAATCTGTGTATGCTTTGACTCTCTGGCGTACACATACTTACATTAGCTGTAGTTATGTTGAATAAGCATTCAGCCTCACCTGCTCACAAATTGTTTTTTGTCTCCATTGTTAAAGGAGCAGTGTGTAGGATTTAGTGGGTGGAGCGGTTGATCGCAACTCCCACGCCTCCTAGATTGAAGGGGGAAGACACCAGACATCTTATCCGAAACCAGTGTTTAGTTTGTCCATTCCGGGCTACTGTAGAAACATGGTGGTTTAACATGATCGTCTGTATATATGAAAAGCTCATTGTAAAGTAATAGAAATATGAGAATTCCTATTTTCAGATGATTAGACACAAATTAAAATATACTTATTACATTTCTAAAAAAAAAAAAAAAGATCCCTCTGACACACACTTTAAAACAAATAATTCTCCTACATAATATAGTTGTGGTGTGGTGAGGAATTGTGAGCTGTGCTGAAGTAGCTCCACAAACACCCCAGAACACAAAACACAACACATTTTAGACACAACATTTTGTTATCAGTTTTTTTTTTTTTTTTTTTTTTGGTGTCATTCAAAAGTTATTGACATTTTACATATTGTAGTTTAAGTTTGCGTGCATGTATGTATGGAAGTTTGAACTACTACATATTTGACTATTGCATCTGAGTGCTTTGAGCTCATGCCAGACTGGGCAACGATCATGTGACAGTGTATAAGAGAACCGGAGCAGCTGGAAAGTAGCAATATTTTTTTCTGAATGGCAAAACTCCAATAATTTGACCAAAAAGAAAAAGTCATACTAAATTTTACTAAATTTTCCAGCTGCGTCACTTCATCAGCAAGTCAAATTTAAGAAGGACTGATTTATTGATTTTTCACTACAATATTTTATTGGTATAGTGAATTGAAAATAAAATAATAAAAACATATATTAAAAAAAAAGGAAAGACACACACACCCGAACAAATAGAAGTAGTATTAATTTGTGGAAGATAAATGAATGAATGTTTGTACACTATCCAAAATGTGTATTGTCAACAGACTGTATGACAGGTGTTTATAGCAGAATATATTGAATAAACAAGCAATCTAGAGTGACTAATTGCAATATTGATTAGAAACAGACATTACATGAACATATTGCCAATGATTTCTTTGCATTATAACAATATTAACCTTGTATCAGGGAACATCACAGAAGCCTCTCCTGCAGGCAGGTACAGTAAATCAAGCCCAGGCTGAGTATGTTCGGGGACAGGCAGTGGAGTTTTGACCGAGGTCTTCTGCTAATGTTAAGCAGTCATTTGTGATCTATAACTTGTCCTGTCGGTGCCCTCGTCACAGCATGGTGCAGAAACAATCTTCAAGCCAAACTAGCCCTTCTCTCTCCTCCCTGCTATCTTTATATTGAAATATTGTGATTATTCCCCTGGTTCGGGGGAGGCTAGCAGTAATCGCCAGACAAATGATGTGGAAAAGCAATAAAAAGCTGCTCCCGGGAGACTCTTCTAGCTGGCCGAGTGACACGGCCATGAGGGATACGAGCTGCCGATGTGTCTATGGAGAGTGATCCAAGTTGTAGCAAAGCGCTGCCTCAGAGCCATAGATCTGCACTGCTTAAAGGGGATTTGACTAAACAAATGGCAGCATATGGTAGATGAGAGAGAGGAGGCGAGTGGAGAAAGGGAGAGGTGGCATTGTTTTCAGAGAGAAAGGAGGGGGGGTTGTAGTGAGAGGGGGAGGCTGGGTCCCGTGTCTCTCCTCCCCTCTTCAATCTTTCATTATGTTGTCACACTCTAGCTGCGTGCTTCCAGTAACACTTTAATTAGCCTCCATGAGTTTAATTGTGCGTGTATGTCTGCCAGCTTGTTTTGCTGCGTAAATCTGTCTTGTTTGTTTTTTCCCCACTCGGAGTATCGCTGCTGCTGCTGCAGGAAACACTGTGCACCTTCAAGTTTACTCCTCATTTTTTATATTTTTATTCATCTGTTTATTTATTTATTTTACTCCAAAAAGGTTTGCATGGTTCTGCACATCACATTGTGAGCCGAGGATGTCTCACACCTTCAGGGTACCATTATGTCTCCTGTAAGCTATAGGATGCTTTTCTGGCATAAAATTCCCTTCCAAATTTTATGCAGTTTTTTCAACAAAACATGTACATTTTTATCCCAAGTTTTACCCTTTTTTGTTTTTCTTTTTTTCAGTGTTTTAGTATTTTTACTTTATTTTAAAAACTGGAAAGAAATAACACACATTAAAGATCTGGTAATATTTGATCTAAAAAGCAGGTTTGGGTGTGTAGGGGTGAGTGTGTCATAGAGGCTAAATAAATGAACCTGGTTTTCATTTATGATTTATGAGCAACTTACAAAATATACTAAAAAAGAGAAAAAGCAGAAACATCTTTATGAATCAAAAATATTCTCCTAAATGTTTCTTTCTCTCTTTGTGGACTGGTAACACTAGTGACTCAGCATTTAGACCATTATGGTCCGTTAAAACTTCCCGCTGGATATCTGAACAAAAACATATGCCTATGCTATTTTCACTAAGTGGAAAATCTTATGTACAGTATATACTGCAGGTTAAACATCATTGTACTCTTAGCTGACTATCAGACCACACTCACACACCCCAATAAAAAAAAAAAAAGCAATCAAAGCAGCTCCGGAAGTCCTCCTCTGTTTTTTTCTTTCCTGATTCTTTGTGGCGAAACAAGGAGCAGGCAGTTTGCTGGCAGTAGGAGGTTTAGCAGCCTGGAGCTAACGGGAGCATCAAACCACTGGTGTGTGTTTCCATCTGTGTGTGTGTGTGTGTGTGGGTGTGTGTGTCTGGAGCTGTTGTTGCTGTTGCTGCTGCTGCTACCACTTGCCTCCTTCTCCTCCCGTCTCTGGCCTAATCAACAAAACAGCCTCAGCTGCCCCTTCGGATCCCCTGCCAGGGTCCCTATCATCCTCTGATCAAATATTAATGTGTGATACTGAGCTTGCTCACTAATCCAAAGCCAATTAATATTATCTGTCAATTATTTACAGATCCTGAGGTGCGGAGGCAGATCCCCAAGGACTACATCGGCCAGGTTCAGAATACGAAATTGACTTCCTCTTTTGCCCCCCCCCCCAACCCTGGCCTCCCTTCATTCTTTCTTCCTCTCCCCCTCTTGCGTCTTCTTTCTTTTTTTCCCTCCCTCTTTTCATCTCCTCCTTCCTTTTTTGTTTATGTGTGTCTTTTAAAGCCTAAATGGTTGTCTTTTCGGCGGTTCAGGGCGAGCGGCACAGGATGCTGCCTGGGCATTAGCATTGCTGATATATCTGACATTGTGGGATGGGGTGCGGTGGTGGAGGTGGTGATGGGGGGGCTGCGCTCTGGTAGGGCTTTGTGTCTGACTCTCACTCATAGAGTGCAGTCAGGGAATACTGTTATTAGTTTTTATCACTGATGCGCAACAACATGACATATGTTTCAAATCCCTGCGCCTAGTGATTCGGATTGTTAGCTCCAATCACTTCCATTGTTATTCCAATACACACTGAATTCGCTTTTTACACACAGTTTTCTTTTTGGAAGGCGGCAAAAGTGTTACGGCTTGGTTGAATGAATACACACGCAAACACACACACACACACTCCAGCAATCAGTCACGACTGTTTGTCACTGATTGTTTTTGTCCTTTACTTTCTTTCTCACCCATTTGACGGCTGAGAGAAGCGGCGGCTCTGTGGTAATGGAGTTTTCATCCTCAGAAGTCTTTATTCCACACAGTAAGGAGACTCTGCTGCAGCCTCTGCTTCTTGCAGCTTATGTAGCTGTCTGTGCAGGGGGTTGTGGATGGGTGGGTGGGTGGGTGTGTGTGTGGGGAGGGGGTCAGGGAGGCCTGGTGTTAGTGGTGGTTGGGTTTTTTGGGGGCGAGGGGGGCGGGGGTGGAGGAGAGACTGGCATCTGAGAGGGAATAATGATGGCTGGTCGTTTGGATCCCTTGAGCCACAGAGCTAGCTCTTCTCCCTCTACAGAAGGAGAGAATAAAGGCCTCAGAAGAAAGGCAAGGATGAAAGAAGGGGGAGTCGTTTCTGACAGTGTATTTGTGCTGCAACTAAACTCCTACCACCTCCCATAATGCACTTTGACCTGCCAGGACCTCTAATTGGCTGGCTCGGTGAGGAGTCGCAAAATGTTGAGGTTTCAGTCCACTCATGTGTCCTCCAATTTCCCCAAAATTGTCCACCTCGCGATGTGCGCTTGTTGTTTGTTGGCTCACTTGTGCTATGTTGCACTAACTAGCTCCTCTGCTCCAAGTTCTGACTTCATCAGGTTTTTGTACGCTGTTCTTTCTAATAAGTATAGATGAGCTGTTTTGCCAGTGTTATTTCCCCCACCACCAAATGTGAGCGGGAAGATGGCTTCCTCTCGTTAGCCGTGCCTTCACAGCTCAGATCTCACCGTTTGCAAGAGCGGTTTAATCTGATATGTAAATATAGTGTTTGATCCAAAGCGATAGTCTAACGAGCAAAAATCTCTGCTTTTCTCCGCCTTTCCTGCACCAGTAATTAAAACAAAGCCTGTTTGGGCTTTTCTCTTCCGTCTCCTGTCTTTTTTTTTGTCTGTCTCTTCCTCGTCTTTCTGCCTTCTTCTTGTTCTCTGCCTCTCTGTGTCTCCTCTTTGACACAGGCGCAGCACAGTCTTGATTTTACATGTTTCATCCTTTACGTTAGGCAGCTGCTGCATATTTTGTCAGAGCTGTTGCTGTGAAGTACGTTTGTCATATTGGAAACGCGATGTTTGAAGCCGGGCTCTTTTGAAGTGGCTGATGTGGAGCTGTTTTAACTGGAAGGCAAAGGGACGGCGGTAGCCCGTAATGGGGGAGTATTCAAATGACTGACCTCTAGATGACAGACCCAACCAACTGCGCTATGAATAAACAGCAGCTTGATGTGGTGCTTTACGCTGCGCTTTGTTCAGGTGTTGATATCATGTTCCTATCATACTGCCTGCTAAATGACTGAAGGTCACTGGTGTCTGTGGGATGGCGCTGAGATCCATTTAGCTAAGAGCAACAGTGAAAAGACTTCGAGTGAGTGCACAGAGCCAGTCCTCCTGGTGAGGAGTGTGTGTGCTTGTATGTGTGTGTGTGTAAATGGTGATGAGCCGATTGTCAATGAGCCTTCAAATCCATATGAAGATATATTTGCCCTGCAAATAATAAAGAGGGTTTACTTACTACAGTCCTGGCTGACAAATTGCACATTTAACTAAGGTTTTTTTTTTTTTCATTTAACTCGCTTTCTATACCTGTTAATATTACTCAGATTCAGACTCATATTGCTGTGTGTTTTTCTTTTTGTCAGTTTCATGACCACTGGGCAGTTGGTGGTATAGAAACATATACAGTAGGAAGAAGGAGTGTTGCCTGGAATTTAACCAGGGATGTTACGATAGTCATGATACAGTATGTGTCTTATCCAGATGACTACCAAGATACAACATTGTCTTGTCTTTTTTTTTCTTTTACATTTTCCCTAATACAGTATATCGACTGCTGCTGCATCTGGCCAGTCTAATATAATTTTCACTTGAGACTGAGACTACATTGACTGGAATTCAGTTAATTCCATGCAAGTTGTTCAATTGTCAATCTGGTCAATAAATATTGCTGTTGTTCTGTTTGTTTTCTAAATAAAGCAAGCACGCAGTACAAATATGTTTTAAAATCTAGTGTTTTTTCTGAGACATTTCACTACACATTTGTTGTGAAAGCTCAGCTAGAGAATGAGGTTGTTGAAAAGGTTGTTTCAAAGAGGAGAAATGACACTGCATTGAGTGGTCGGACGACTAAAAAGGCACTATACAAGAACTGTACAGCCCCTTTACCACTGACATTCATCTGCGTGTCTTGATTCCCAGT
The DNA here is from genome assembly GCA_023373845.1 of Nibea coibor. Taxonomy (NCBI): domain Eukaryota; kingdom Metazoa; phylum Chordata; class Actinopteri; family Sciaenidae; genus Nibea; species Nibea coibor. The sequence goes on from CM041737.1 coordinate 2,896,407, forward strand.
GAACCCAAACCAATAAGTAATTTATTTTTCACAAAATATGAAAGCACTTATTTGACCATGAGGTAAGATAGATAGATAGATAGATAGATAGATAGATAGATAGATAGATAGATAGATAGATAGATAGATAGATAGATAGATAGATAGATAGATAGATAGATAGATAGATAGATAGATATGTGACTGAAATCAACTGTTACAGAACGAGTCTGTAGTACATGTGCACGTGATATACACATGATCGATAATTCACTTATTGGTAAACTGTTTAAAATCATGTATCTTGAAAATCTTTAAAATGAACATGTCTGCTATATTCAAATATCGTACTTTAATCAGTTCATCAAATAGATACACATTTGATTCACTGTATTCATTGTTCACTGAAACCAATACAGGAGGAGAGAATCTGATGCTCAGAGCTTTGAGGGAAAGAGGGGAAGAAGAGATTTCATGGGGAGACAGGTAAAGAAAGAGACAGAAGCCGAGAAATCTGGCTTTTGCTTTGATACACCACCTTCAACTTCTGTTGACTTGATATTTTCCTAATTAATTTGTCTGCAGTTGGGTTACCTTGATGAAAGATTGCGTTTGGAGGGAGAGAACACCTGGTAGCATATGCTGCAGGGACTGATAGCGAGGCAACAGAGTGCCAGCTGCAGATAACAGACAGGACGATTCAGCAGATTGTGTATATGTTTGGGAGCGAGGGGACACACACACACACACACATATGCACACACGCACACACACACGCACACACACACACACACGTGCACACACACACACATATCTGAAATACTCATCCATTTACAACCCTGTCGTCTACAGAAATATGTCGGTTTACAAATTATTTAAAATAGCAAGTGTGTTGTTGAGGAAACATAATGCTCATATCTAATGAGTGCACCTCCTAAAACAACTCTTAACAAACTGAATTACAGTTGATTTTTATTAAAGAAAACAGCCACATGAATAACACCTGTATACATCCTACAGAAGAATGTCTATCTCTTTACTAACCAATCACCAGACAGTACAGTTTAATTCTGCACGTCATGATTTACGTCCGTTGTCAATATTCAGTGCATTTGCAGGAAGTTATCTACCCTTTATGTAACAAAGCATACAATAAGGTCATGGTGCTAGATGAGAAGTCTGCATCATGTCACAGGCCTGTAGTCCACATCTGTATGCTGTAAACAGGATCTTTCCTTAACCTCAAGAGCTTTAGCTACCTCACTGTGACCATTGAACTTTAATCATATTTTATCTGCCACACTCAATCTATCCCAAACATAAACTTGGCTGCCAAAGCAAGAAGTGAGAGAAGGTTTGATATTTAATGATATCTGGGACTGTCTGGTGACAGAGTATATAAATTCAATATTAAACCAAAACCTGAGATTCCCTGAACTTAAATTCTTTGTAGTAGCTCAAACCTAAAAACATTTAGGACACAGGCTGATGCACCCACCAAAACCACTGCAGCCAACCTGTATACTATTTTACCTTACAGGAATGTCAGGACAGGACAAACTACAATTTCCAAAACACCTTTGGTAGCAAATTACACATGGATATTGGTTCCCAACACAGTACAGATACTTGGATTCTGGGCTGTCAGGTCTGAAAGGTTGCCATTGGTCTAGATTGTGATCTACAATGTATTTATGGTGACTGACTGTACGGATTCAGGATGATTTCAGCCTGGAATTTTGAAACCATGCTGAGTTTGGTCAGATCAGATGACACGCTGACTGAGTCATGCCCAAAGAATCAGCCAGCGAGCGCACAGAAGATCAAATGTCCAAAGTCCTGTGTTGCTTCTGACAAAATACTCCTTATAAATTATAGTGAGGTTGTATTTGAGCTTGTGTTTTACATGTCTGTTGTGATATAAAACTGAACAGATCACTGACAGACGGACCATATTGCCTGCATCTTCCATGAGTGTGAGATAAAGAACTAATTAAAGACGTGCTGTGAGTAATCTGAGCCACAACTTAATAGTTTGCATTTTTTGGTGCACACTCTCTTCTACTCGCAGCTTCCTTCCAAAAATATCAACAGCGGTATCGGCCTGGAATAACCCTTCATCAGTCGAACCCTGCTGCTCGACAGTAAGGATCAGGTTTCTGTCAGGGCAGCGCCGAGCGATGAGATGGAGCTCGGCTGGGGTTTGAAGATCGGCAGGTCCGCTGTTGAATACCACCTTGTGTTTTGGGTCCTGAGAGGAGTGCCCCAGCAGCTGCCCTCCTTCATGCCTGTTTGTCAGGAGCTGTCGATAAGTCCCGCACTCGCTCCGCTTTAAAGGGGAGGGGAAGAAAAGGCTGAAATAGGATGCTTCCTGCCCTTTAACATGCCAGAGGCTTCGTTAAGGGAACCTGTGAAATCAGTTTAATAGGCTGACATCACCCCTGGGCCTCCGTGACCTGGCCCTCCTGAGACCCTCCTCTCCTCTCCTCTCCTCTCCTCTCCTCTCCTCTCCTCTCCTTTTTTCTCTCTCTCACTTTCCTCCTATTTTCCTCTCCTCCATCACCTCATCTTTCCTCCGCTCTCCTCTTTTCCCTCTCTATCGATTGTCTACTCCTCTTTGCACTTCTCCTACCATCTCTTGTTTTTCCTGCAGCTTCCGTTTTCTTCTTCGTATGTTATTTTTTATTTTTGCCCTCCTTGTTTCTATCATGCCTTTTTTCTACTCCAGTTTACTCTCATATACAATTTTCTCTCTTGCCATTCACAACTTTCTTCTTTATTTCTTCCTCTTTCCCATCAGCATTCTTTCTTTTCTGTCCCCACAGTTTCCTCTCATTTCATTTCTGGTTATCCTTTCCTTTCTTTAGTTCCCTCTTCTTCCTTTTCCTTCACTGTCCTTTCTTTTCCTTTCTTCTCCTCTCCTCCTCTTAAATCTTCCTCTCTGTGCATTTTGCCTCAGCAGCAGTGTTTTGTAGTCAATCTAACAGGGGGATAGCTCTATTTTTCATCCAGCTGACCTTGATGAAAACAGCGGAGCATGCCGGTCTGAGGACGACCCTGAGTGTGCCTGAACCCACCTGACATTAGTGAATAAAATATAGCGTGGGCCTCCTGTTGGGGACGGCTGCTGAAAGGGAGATCACTCCACCTCCTCTTATTTATTCTCTTTTCCTCCTTCTTCAGACGCTAACGCCGGGAATGTGACGTTAATGTGCATACCGGCTGTTTGAACCGCCGACCACAGGTCAGCCACTTTAATAGAGAGGTTCAAGCCTCTCTCAAAGGGATAGCAGCCCGACGCCTCCATTAATGTAGAGCAGGAATGTAGCCGTAAAACAGCACTTCCTCATGTAAGGTTTCCCTGGGAAGCGCAGAGACCCTGTTGTTTTATCCTCTATCCTGCCAGGAATACTGCAACCAGAATGAAAGGATCAATCACACAATCACTGTAATTCTTTAGCTCTGTTTTATTGTGTGTCAAATGGTCTCGTGTTTGTTTTGGATTTTTGGTTTCCGACTTGAAACAACTCTTCCTGTATCTCCAGGTTGCATCGCAGGAGGCTTGTGATGGTTGAGGGTTGCATCTGCCTTCTCTTCTCTGGTTTTTGCATGACTATTTATGTGCTGTGAATATTTTGTCTTCTGGATATGGTGTGAGGAGTATGTCTGTGTGTGCTTGTGTGTGCATGTGTAAAAGTGTTATTGCGTTTCACTGTGCTGCATGTGTGTGTGTGCAGTATGGGTCCTGACACTGCCTGGATGGTTATGGCTGCCCATGGCTGTAGGCAGGCCTTGGGGGGTGCAGGCCCTCTCCTATTGGGGATAAAAGCAGGAGGCATCTGGCTCCAGCGGAGCTCCAAAAACTCAAAGTAGCCTAAGATCCCCCTCTCCTAGTTTAGCCAAACAAGCTGGACTAATCCCAACTATCAGGGGATGCTCTGTCAAAACAAGCAGCAGGGCCCTAAGGCAAGCCGATCCACTGAGCAGTGAAGGGCCGCGGAGAGAGGGAGAGAGGGAAGGAGGCCCTCCCATTAGCATAATGCCTCTCGGTAGCGAGCTGGTGTGCTGGCCTGACAGCCTGAGCACAGGGGCACAGCGTCTCACAGGGGGTTTGGGCTCAGAGATGGGGCAGCAGGGGCAGAGGGGGCTGCAGTGGAGATGTGGGAGCTTTCTGGCTTAAATCAGTGAGGGGCAAAACCCAGCCCAGCCTTCTGATGGCAGCTCCTCCTCTTTCTCTTTCTCTCTCTCTGTCTCTGTGATTTCAGCTCTTCTGGCTTATTTTTAGCAGCCTTCATCCTCCAAAAGCAGGTTGAGTCCTCTTCTCTCTGAATATGTAGGCCTATGCCCTGGGCTCGCCGTCGTTCACCCAATTCACCAGCTACATCACTACCTCGCAAAGCTATTCTGGTGCTGCTGATCTTGTGTTGTGGCTACCTGCTGGAGAGCAGCTAAGAATTTGTGTCAGGAAAAAAAAAAGAACTGCTTGACACAAAACGCACTATAAATCTCACTCTTCACATATGAAATATTGATTTAGCATGCTCATTATGCCCCATAGATCTCTTTTGATATTCAGATGACTCTCTTTTCTTTTAAAACCAGAGAGACGGTGTCACGAGTTGAAAATGTGCGCAAATCAAGTGAAACCAATCTGTCTCTTTTTGTCACCACGTGGTGTCGTTTAATTTTGTATATGCAGAACAGCTAAATGAAACAAATGACTTAGGTGTATATCTTATTAGCCCTAATGGGAACATAATGGGGTTAGCTCAGGCCACGTAATAATGAATATCAATATCAGCAGCCTGGTCTTTTATTAAAGCCTTACATCATCTCTCAGACACTCAATTTGAGAGGGGGCCGAGCGTTCAGGGGGGACGATGTTTTTGGTATGTGGCTGCTGTAGCACTTCTGCTCTAAGTATTAAATCAATGCCCTGGCTCACAGAGATAAAATATTTTTGTTATTCATAGTCACAGAATGGTTGGAAGTGATCAGAAAAGTGTCACTTTCGTCAGTGATTTTTGCACGTGATGTCATATGATGCAATATTGGTAGTTTTGCAATAGCCGTGGATACAGTATTTATGATTCCTGAATGGTTGTTGGAGGCTACAGCTTAACTAAAAGATCCTTTTAAAAATAGGAAACCCTGCCGTCTGCCTCAAGTCCAGCCAGTCCTGCTGGGATTATTCTTGGACTGGATCCAGTTGATTATCATTTCAGCCCACTGTCACTCATAAGGAGGCAGGTTCCTGGGCCCAATTATCTTTGAAAACCCAACCATGGAGGCTGGATGTGATCAATGAGGCCGATGCCAGCGTCGATGTGCTCCGAGTCAAGCCTATTGATCAGCGGATGCGTATAGACAGACGTTGTGAGCTGTATAATGTCAGCAGGGCAGACGGGTGCGAGGCTGGAGGGGAAGGAGGGCTGGAGGGGAGCTGAAGTGGAGGAGGAAGGGGAGGGTGGAAGTTGGAGGGGAGTGGCGAGGGGGGGTGGGGGGGGGTGGGGGGGGGGGGTGGGGGGGGGGGGGGGGGGGGGGCATGGCGGCAGCGCCGGGAGCCTCAGGTGTGCAGCGTCAGGAGGAAGAGGTGACAGTTTGCTGGGCCCCTGGGCCCCCGGGGATGGGATCAGGACCTGCCCTGACTCCCAGCCTCCCAGCTCACGGCAGCAGGGTGACGAGCCACCCCAGCAGCCCCTCCCACCGCCACCACTGCAATTAAAAGTCTGGCTCAGTTGCAGGCTGGAGCGCAATAAAACACAGAGCACAACAACCCTCTCACCTTACGCTCAGGGACCGGGACACACACATGCACACACAAAAGCTGGGACACTTCTGCCTCTCTTCCCGCTCCATTCTCAGAAAGACGAAACCTTAAGGTTAGGAGTATCACAGTTATGGCTCATAAAATATGGTTAATTTTATGGAGTTTGGTTGAGGGAATAGTTCCAAATTTTATTCCTCTGTCTCAGAGAGGGTTGAAGATAAATGTTACAGCAAGGAGACCTTTAGCGTAGCCTAGCATAAAGACAAAAAGGGTAACTGTGAGCAGCCAGCGAATATGCACCAAAATTATGTCAAAAACATGAATTATATATTTCATGTTCAGTTGTGTTTGATCATAATATTTGCATCAAATAATTTAAGTTATAATATAAAAATCTTGCAAAAATATTGGAATTATCCAGAGATATTCACCAAATGTGTAACTGTAAGATCTAAACTCCCGCCAGGTTGCAAGGAACACTTGCAGTGACATGACCTCGGTGTCCTGGCTCTGTGCTGTAGCACAGAATAAACGGTTGTTTCAGGTGAATGACATAAACACTGAACATCTGCTTTGTCACGCATGAACATGACAAAATGTTCACATTGCCCCTGGTTCTGGTTTTCTACATGTCTGCGTGGTTCAACTTGGAAAAAAGAAAGTGTGTCTAGTGAAGCTTTTTGCTGCTAATTAGAAAACTTTACATCTGTGTCACATGTAAGTAAAAAAAAATAATAATAATCAGATTTCATCCCCTCTCTGCAGCAGAGTGAACCTCCAACACCTCTGCCTCAACCTGAAGGAAATCTGTTTTCCATTCTGCCGCCAGGTCCCCAAAGCAGCGCCGTCGTCTCAATAATGATGAACGATTATTGCCCTCAGATTGCTTTATGATATATGCACTCGTTAAAAGTAAAGGGCCGATCGTTTCACTAAAGTAACCTTTCTGTACATCATTTTGAGTGTGAAACTAATAATGGCCTGTTTCATGTGACAGACTGGAAACGGAGACATCCTCACTATATCTGCGGTGCGGAGGAATTGAATTCAATACATCTTAATATGGGTAAAGCAGTGGAGCCAGCACGGCTGTGATGTAATGACCATAAAACCATTCAGCGATGGCGTAGTGAGATCAATCGCCTCGCTGAATCGGTCTCTTTGCTTGTTTTGAGAAAAACAGCAGGAGTGTTTATCTCTATCAGATGATAAAGACCGGATTTTAAAACTGCATAAACTCCTTTTGCTCCAACAACTTCCTCTATCTGCTTCTGCAGGGATAAAATTACTTTATTTTTTTCATCAACATAAATAGTCTTCCAAACAGTAGTTCAACAGGTACAGTAATGCAAAGTTCAATCTGTGGCTAATAAAAGCTGAAACCGCATTCCTGCTTTGTCCTCATATTATTTTACCTCTTAATTCTTATGAATATAGTGGATTTAACATGAATTTTAATGAGTGGAATGTATGCATTTTGGTTCATATTGATGTATGAGGTCATTGGAGAGGGAGAGCGCCAAAGGCTAAAGTTGAGGAAAATACAGACAAGAAGGAGGTGAATGCGAATTAGAGGTGTGTGTGTGTGTGTGTGTGTGTGTGTGTGTGAGAGAGAGAGAGAGAGAGAGAGAGAGAGAGAGAGAGAGAGAGAGAGAGAGAGAGGGAGAGAGGGAGGAGAGGACAGCACACACTGAAGTCCACAGCCAGAACTCCTCATGCAAATACTACCAGGAGAAAAAAAGGAGCTTCATGAATTAATCTCTCCACTTCCACTTCTTTTTTGCTAAAGGCAGTCTTCCTCCCCAGCTTGAGTCTTGCTTTTCCTGGCGTCAGGGAAATTAATTAGCTGTTTGTCATCCCGAGCTGAACTGGGGGAATTGGGAGAAGACTCGAGACTCAATGGCAGACAGGCAACACAATGACTAAGGATGGATTGGAGGCTGTTCGGTAGGTCGGTTGGTCGGTCGGTCGGTTGACAGGCAGGCTGGGCTGTGACACTGCAGGTGCTGCCGCTGACTTGTTTCTCCCCCCTTCTTCCTCCTCTTGAGCCTGAAGGAGGGTTTGCCCATCAGTCCGACCTCAATGCACGCTGTAAAAGAGGCAGCAGCTCATTGTCTTTGTGAAGATGGAAGGCAGAGAGGAGGGAAAAGCTACTTTTTGTGTTATTAGAGGAGGACAGGTGGTACTCTGTTTCACTGAGCCCTAGGAAATGCAGCCTAATGTTAGCCAAGGCTGCTTTCATGGCCTCAGGCTACAGGAGGGACGGAGATAGCAGGCAGCAGGTACTCGCTGCCATGGGGTAGATTTAGCAGTGGTGTGAAGCTTCCGATTTGGTCCCACACACACACACACACACACACACACACTACCCCACTCCCTTATTTGATCAAGGCAGGTAACTTTCACCAGCTCGATCACAGGGTAGAGTTTTAGGGAAGAGTAGATTAAGTTGAAAGTTTGGTTGTGGGCTTGACAGGGAGTTGGCAGTTCGCCAGAGCAGGTGGCTAAAAAAGTATCTTTTACACCACAGGAAGTTATATACTGTACTTTAGGCGCATTTATCCTTTATGAAATAAGTGAATGGACACTGGTTTGGCTATGTGTGTGAGTGTGTAGCCTATACCTGATATTTCTTGGTTGTTGGACATATACATGAGATACACTCCTCCACCTGAAGGTGAAAGATTCTAATCACTAAATACTCAGATTAAAATAGGTAGATAAGATACATACATGTTCGACATTCAGTGTCCTTAAGATGCATACCTTTTCACCATGTCACTGTGTGAAAACCAACTTCCTGTTTCAAACACCGGACTTATAATAGCTGCTTGCACACACACACACACACCATTTCTCTATTTGCAATATTTCAGGTGTGCTTGCTTCCAGTTTGACTTAGTTCTTCATCTCGATGAACTGTTTAGAATTTACAACCTGTCTGATCGTCTGACGTGTCATGTTCTTTTTTTTTGTATCGGCCAGATCTCATTGAATTGCAGTGCAGTAGAATTTTACCATGACTGATTAAAACAGCACTGTTACTGATCCAAAACCTGAATTCTATTTTAAATGAGTGTGTGTGCATTAAAGTGACGTGTAAGTGTGTGTATGTAAACCATCTCTCCATCAAACCATCAGTGACATGCTGCTGAGTATGTGCTCACCCTGTGTGTGTGTGTGTGTGTGTGTGTGTGTGTGTGTGTGTGTGTGTGTGTGTGTGTGTGTGTGTGTGAGAAACATACAGTAATGTGTGTGTGTGCACATGTGAGCCTGGCTGTACCTGCTGGTTGTATGTATGGTGTAGCCTTTGTGTGACACCCATCATTTAGAGCATAAGTGGAATGAATTTGGCCTTGCCACTTTCTACTGGCTCTGTGTCCACTGTGTGTGTGTGTGTGTGTGTGTGTGTTGTTCAACGTCTTTTGTTGCAGATGGTATGTGGATGGACTCTGGGCTTTCTGCTTTATTTTGGCAATGCATCCATTGTGTGTGAATGAGTTTATGTGTGTGTGTGTGTGTGTGTGTGCCAGTGTGTACCTGTCTTTGTTGTACCATAAGTGGATGGACTCACTCCACTTGCGTCCGTTCTGTCTGTGTGTGTGTGTGTGTGTGTGTGTGTGTGTGTGTTTGTGTGTTGTCCTGTATGTGTTGTCTTTGTTGTGTGCCTCTAATCCCCAGGTCCCCGGGGCTCCAGGGGAACAGCTGAAGCAGGGGCAGCGGTGGCTTGTCAGCCCGGGGCTCCCGCTGTTCCTCTCCCTTTCACTGCTCCCCATATGGTCCTGCAGTGCTGGGTCCCCGGGGGCCTGTTAGCGCCGCACCACCCAGGCCCGGGCCCTGCCACCAGGCCCCTCTTGCCTCCTGTCTCACCCCTGCACCGGGGCCCGCCGTCACCCCTTAGTCCCCTCTACCCTTTTTTCCCTTTGTGGTGCCCCCCTCCTCTTCTTTTGATTGTCTGGATTATGTCTCGATATGAACCCAGATCTTTTCTTCCTCGTTTTGTTGTCTTCTGTTAACCACACACACCTCCCCATCCCCTTTGTCTCTTCCTCTATCGTTTAATTGATGTTTCTTTTTTTTCCCTGCCCTCATCTGTCTCTTATTTCTCCGGGCCGTGCCCTTCTATGCGGTGCGGTGAAGTTAATACAGGGATTTATGGCTCCCATTAGATGTATGAATTATCTCCTTTTCTTTCCTGCAGGAAACTTTTTGGAGAAACTCTCTATCCGCCCGCTGCAGACACAGTAGCCGGTGGACAGAGTATATTAAGATAATGCGGCACGGGTTGGCCAGTGGCCCCACAATACCACTGGCCCCCGGTGACACCAAGGCTCCCTGTCTCTTTAAAGAGTGATTTAGACTCTCTGGGCCCTCTGCAGACCTCATTGCTAGAAAGTACCTCAGTTTATCTTCACCAACGGAGCCCAGAGCGTCTCTAAATCAGCTGTCACTACCTCTGGGGGATTAGCAGGGATTTATAAATGAACAGGGAGTGCTGTTTCACACAAGTTATCAAACAGATCATAAAACACCATCTCTGGGATTTGACTGTTTGGTTACACATGTTGGAGCTGCGCCTTATGGTAATGCTGCTGGTTCACTGAGTGTTGGCACTAGAGAGAGGATGTCTGTGATCTTGTTTTTTTTTTTGTTTGTTTTGTTTGAAAATGTGATTTGTCTACATGTGAGGAACTGAGAATCTCCCCTCGCACCATCACGTGACTGATCCACCTCAAGTGAACCCAGGTAGACATGATGCTGTCACAAGCAGAAATCCACATTTTCAGATGTAATACACATCATCTGATTCATCACAGTGATTTTGTCTTTTTTGATAAAGCTTTTCACATCAAATATTAATCTGCCAAAACATGACTTTCTTGCTCAATATCAGTGTATCCACATATTGAGTCCTAGCGCCCTCTGTTGATGGGAGAGGGGCAGTGTCCCAAAACTGACCGCATCACTCCTCTGGACTCCCTGAAGATCTAACAGGCCTGTGTTGATGTGAAGTGGAATCTGAACCAAATGTGCACCTGTGATAAACTGTACAAAACTGTACAGTTATTCATTCAAGAGCTCATTAATACTCATAAAAATATTTATATTCTCTCAGTTCAACCTAGAGAACAAATGTGAAGGAGGAGTAAATGCTTTTCTGTTCTATATCACTGAGAATTCAATATTTAACGCTTTGTATTGTTGCTTTGACAAGAGAAACAATATGGAGATGTCACCTCGGGCTCTGGGAAATTATGATGGGCATCTTCTCCTGTTTCATAGCCATTAATCAGACCTTTGAGTTGCCAGATTCTTCAGCTGGTGTTTATTAACACTCAGCATCATTTTTAGCAACCTGGAAAGCCCAGATGTGACTTACGAATAACTGATCCATAATGTATGAATAGATCATTCATTAAGAACTGATTTTTCATTGTTTGTTATAAACCCTTTGTAAAGCACACCATATCAGTAAGTGGCACCATAACACAGTATATTGGGGTCTAATGATGTGCTTCCATGTAAATTTGGTGAGTCACATTCTGGCTCAACCACTGCTGGCCGTTTTTTGGATGGTCTGTGCTGCGGAAGTGGATCAGCCGGGAAATCCTCCGCTCTTTTTCCCGCTTTGAAACTCAATCTCTCAGGGTCCCCGTGTTGTGTCTTTGAGTGCAATATCCTCTGCTGCACTCACGCTGTCATCGGCTGCCTCACTCCGCTTCTTTCTCTGCCTGTGTCTCTGCTTCCATCCACCAGAACACACTTCCCTCCACCCCTCCCGCCCCCCACTCTCCCTCTCCCCCCCACCCCCTCCACCTCTGTGCGCAGGGCTCCAATGAAGCCCGCAGCTGGCTGAGGCCTCCCCTCCTCTGGGCTAAAGACTCGGCAGGGGGGCAGGGCTCTGGATCCAGCTTAAAGAAAAGCAGGCAGATCAAGGACAAGAAATACTGGGGGAGAAAAAAGTAATGTATGATCCTCTCTGTGAACAACCCCCACCAACTATCCCCACCTCCCCACCAACCTCACCCTTATCCCTGTTTCTATATATCTCTCTTCTCTCACTCTCTCTCCCCCCTTGGAGTTTCCCCCTGTCCAGTTTGGTTTACCGCTGCTGTTTGGGCTAACTGGTTTCAGATGCAGGACAAAGCAGATATCCCTCCTCTGTAAGCAGAAACACATAGTGACTTTTTCATGTTTTGGGCATGGGACACCTTGTTTACTGAGGGCAGAGCCTACGAACTGTAACAGACAAAATCACGCTAGTTTGGGCTTTAGGTGTTCAGCTGACACTTATCCAGAGCGACATAGTGTGAGTGGAAACAAAAATCAATCACTGACTCACCAAAACATTAAGAACAAAAGACAAGAGGTTCAAAGGTCATGGCCAAATAGTATTCCAGTGACAATAGAGCTGGTATGGATTATTAAAGACAACAATACAAACTCTGCCTTTGACTGTCTGTGTAAGCCATAGAAGCATTGTCTAAGCAGTCCAATAAGTCATGAATAAGGGCTCTGATATAAGGCTATCAAGTTCTAAATGTTAATAAATGGATTTGCATCCAGATGCTCTGCAGCTCAGCTAATAGGTCAGAGGTCAAATATTCCACAGTCTTCCTCATGAATTGATGAGCTAAAGAAGACAAAGCACTTGTCATCCTGAAGGACGATAAGAACTGGCCAACCTCAACCTGGAATCTCAAATGTTGTTCCAATCACTGGTTTGTGAATCATATTTACTAAATGATTTAGCATTAATAGAGCCAATACAACTCATTACCATTTTATAGTGTGTGCCTTATTAAGGAGCGGTACCAATATTTCTGTTAATGGATCAAAACATGTTGTCATTATGTTACTGGAACTGCATGGAGCCAGATAAAGTTTCAGGTGGTTAAATGTCACCGAGCATGATTTCATTTTATGATTAAAACACACACACCAGTATTATGAAAGTTTTAGGTTGACAAATTGTGTTTCATGTTTTCCCTATTATTCAAGGCTGCCTTGGTTTCCATTCCCTTCCTGATGCTGTAGAAATCAGTACAATCTTTTTTCAAGCTGCATTTATCTGTTTTGGTTTGGTTTGGTTTTTTGCCACCTGGCTGCTGAGCTCCACAACAAACTGACTACCATACACAAGTTTAATACATTCCAGCCTCATAAAGTTGATATGTCTAAGATGTTAGCAAACAGTTATATAGAGTGAGTTTGACATGTAGCATACATGTCAAACGTAGCATAGAGTGCGTTTTTTCACTGAAACAGAATCTAGATGGTAATGTTGCATATCCTATAACCAAAACAATGAGCCAAAGAGGCTAAAAGGCTCTGTAGAGCTGCATGGTATGCAGCTTTAAGTTATGTAATCTATCAGTCTCTGTTAACTTTTGTCAAATATGCATTATTATTTAGTATTTTTACATGCAGATTGATATGTGTGCAGTGAATCACCCTATTCATAACATAACTTTGATATTTAATGTAGGCAACAATCACTGTGATGGATTCTACAACTCAAGCATCTGCAACTTCATCTCAAAATGTACAAAATAAATGAAAGATAATGGCTTAAATTAATTGGTTACATAATATAATAAGTTGTGATGTGAAGTATAAGTTAGTTGGCTTAAATATACAAAAGTGCTGGTATGGTACTTTAAACTAATATTCATCAAAGCAATGAATGTGCATATCCTGATCTTTGTTGAAGCAATACATAGATGGATTTCAGATCCACCTAGTTAGGTCGAAGCTGTGAAGAATCAAGCAGGTGTGTGTGTGTATTTGTGTCTGCGTTGGCTCTACCACCATGCTAGTCATGTGTCCTCCATCAACTATTGAGCTTTTGCCTCCGGTGTTTCATCAGGTGCGCAGCCTCATGTGCCAGTGCCTTACATGAGCAGATTAATAATTCCATTATCCACTCTCTCTTTCACTCTCCATGCTCTATTCATTCGCTTTTCTCACTTTCTCTCCTCTGTTCGTCTTTGCGGTTGCACTCTGTCCAGCTTCCCTCTCTTTCCCTATGTTCCATTTGCAAGGTGTGATATTGCTTTAATTGAGCAGAAACATGTGGAGAGATCAGACATATCTCGGGGGATTAGAGGAAAAGCTGGGAGTTTGTGCGACTGGCAGCCTGTGTTTGGAGCAAGGGGTCTGCTGGGAATGAATGTAGTTAGTGTGACCCCTGACCCTGCGAGCTGTTGACGTGGAAGCCAGCCAAGAGGGGTCCAACAGAACGCTTTTGTTAATCTTATTCAGGGCTCCCTGTGAACTGTGGGCAGGGAGAAAGCTGGCAGCTCAGACCTGTGGAATGCAGAGCTCTTTATTCCCATGCTTTGGAAACAGAGGTGGGCCCTGGAACTAGCAAGGCTCCTTTAGCAGGACCTCCTCCACTCAGCTCAATCGACACTGACAGTTTCCTGGCTTAGGCTTGCCAACTGGCAGGGCAGCGGTGCAGGGAGGACAAATGCGCCCCACCAAGGCTGCAAAGGCCACAGGCAGCAGGAAAGCACTTCTAACAGGCAGCTACAGTAGTGTGCCACTGTTTGGAGAGTCCCAGTTAAACTCAATGCATTTACTGTTGCCAATACCTTTTTGCATCAGCTTTGGATGCACCAGTGCAACAACACATGTATAAGATCACCGACTATTCTATCTATAGAGGTATTACATGGAGTACGTGGGAGTGAAAAAAATAGGACAACAAGGCAAAGAAAGACAAACTATCAAATCAGATGGAAAGTTTTGATCACACCTATAAAATGAATAACCTAGGAAAAAGTGCAGACAAATCTAAAGCAAGTAGGTCAAAGTTGGGTTGATGATTGGTTGATTAGGTTTTTAAAGTTTAAGCAACCGAAGCAACTCGGTTCAGATTACAGAAAGATTGTGGTGACAGTTAGAACAACAGTCCAGATGTCACAACCAAACACCATGATCTTTTCCCTGAATTGCTACCACAGCGATACCTGCTCCCTGAACCGGCACATTGGCAACGCTACTCAAAACTTCTTGATGTGGCCAGTCGGGTGTTACAGACAGGAACAAACACACACTTTGCAAGGGAGAAGTAAAGGTATTCCCCAAATGGTGTTTCAGGTTGACAACTTCCTATTCTACCTTTGACCTTTCATGGTACATGGCGTGGGGCTGTGGGTCATTCTTTTCATAACCTTATGAGTGCACACCCTTTAGTGGTTGAGGGTTAGAGTTTTTTAATAGCAATAGCACCATGTACCAACATCTCACACTTACTTTGGTACAATGTCATCATTACTGATAGACGCAATGGCTCAAGGTACAAGGTACATTATATAACTGTAATACAATGGCATGCTGCTTCACCTGGACAGCACTCTGACACAGGCAAGAGGTTATGGGTCAGATAAATGTAAACACAAGTTGCTGATGCGGAAGTTTAAAATGCAGGAAGCTGAGGACCTTTGGAAACTCTTCAAAAGCCCCCGTGAGTCCCCCTTAACCTCACTTTGGAAATCTTTCCTCTAAAAGGTGCAGCTGTGGGGCTCAGAGGAGGCCTCTGACACACACACACACACACACACACACACATTAACCACTCACTGGTTAGGCCAGATCAGTCAAGATTAAATAAGTGTACCCCTCCACTGGTCTGAATGGAAAGCTGCTGGAGACTAAGTGGTAATCTCTGAGGCTGATGGCAGGTTAGGAATGAAACAGCCAAACACCTAAGCACACATACATCGACACTTCTCTCACACTGTGAGTGAAACATGAATCTTAGAAGCGGTGCGGTTCCCTGATCGGTGCGACAAATAGCTTCATCTTTATTATTCTGTGTTTCAAGAAGAGCCTGGCTGATGGACAGGAAGTAAGGAAGTCGGGCTTCGAGGAGGAGGACTCCTCCTGCTCCCACAGCGCTGCCAGTCAGCTGAGTCTGCTGCTCAGCGGAGGCGGGGGAAATACCCGCCGGTACGCACAATGGTGCTGCTGGGATTACAGGCCCCCCTGCTGGTGAGCAGCCCGGCAACGGGGGGAGGAGGGTGGGAGGGAAGGATAGATGGAGGAGAGGTGTGCACAACATCTAGAGCTTCTTAAACCCCACCAGGGACTGACGCTTTAAGACTGTGTTTGAGTCATTTTAAGGTGAGCCCTTCATCTTACAGCAGCAGGAAATGGAATTACAAATAAAGAGACGTTCTTTCCCAAAAGTCAACTTTTATTTCATGGTAGATGTTTTTCATTACCCAGCTTTTTATGTAACTTCCTGGAAAACTTTTGGGTTTTAAGAATGACGTCTAATAGCACTGACTCACAATGATGAAGATCACAAAAAAAAAAAGTGATCAGGCAAAATATATCAAGCTGGTGACATTTAGATACAGACAAGCCTCTTTAAGCACAAATCTACCTTCCCATGATTTCATATAAAACGAATAAAGAATAAATTAATTCTGGTTCCCCTCAATGTCAAAATCTAACCAACATCCAGGCCCACTCGGCTGTTTTTCTCTTTTTACCTGACACTCTTTCTCTCTCTCTCTCTCTCTCTCTCTCTCTCTCTCTCTCTCTCTCTCTCTCTCTCACACACACACACACACACACACACACACACACACACACACACACACACAGACTGGTGGCCACATTCTCCTCCGGTCTGCTGGTTTAGAGTGTGTGCTGGGCCCAGGCCTGTGATTTACCTGCTGTCCCTGGCTTTAACGCGCCCCATATGGTGAACAATGGCTCATAAAGACGCCTCTAAACGAGACAGGAGATATAAAGGCAGCCCAGACTGACTTCAGCTTCAGCTCAGTTTAAAGCACAGAGCCTGACTCAGTTTGGCTTTGGGACCGCACAGTACTCCAGTTCTTGTCTGTTGCTACTGAAGTGTAGCTCAGACAATTTGTTTACTCACCAGGTAACAAAGATAGTCTTACTTATATACATGTGGTGCTGAAACGTTCGTATGGACTTACATGTAATGACTGTGTGTGTGTGTGGTGTTGCTGAGCTGTAGTTGGCAGCTCTCTGTGCCGAGCAGATGGAGCAGAGAGGGATTCTGGCTGCAGCTCCTCGTGTGATATAAAGATATGCTTTCTGTCAGAGCTTATTCTACTTTTTTGTGTCAAAAATGTGTTTAACACTCAAATTTAGCCTATTCACTCTTTCACTTATTGCTGCAATAGGCCTGTGTAGACGTGTAAAGAACCCAGTGCAACGTTACACACCGCCAAAATATGTTCTGTTTTTTTCATGAGCACATTGATGATACATTCATCTACAGCTCGCACTTTTGAATCATAAGTACAACTTGTGAACTTGGATGCAGATTGTGACACATCTCACATACAGATGAATGGATAAATATAGAAAATGTTTATTTTTCTTCTCTCTCTTTATTTTTTCTCCACATTTAATGGGGAGATTTCATTCACAAAGTAAAGATGATGATGAATTTCTCTTTTGATCAGCCATAAAATCTAAGATGAATCGTAATATGACTGATTGATTGACTGATTTATACACTCCCAGCAGAGCACAACTAATACAAGCAAAGAAAATTGCATGGTATGCAAGAAGATCTTGGGAAGTGGCAAGTCTTCATTAGGATACATGATTTGACATGCAATGAGTACAAACCTACTTTAAATGTCTTAAAAACAGAGTTGATGATTAAAAGACTTCATATCAAACGTAGCCTACATGGCTCATGCCAAGATGCCTGAGTAAGTTATGAGTGAAAAAAGTTTCTCCACTGTGCTGTAGCCCTCGATAAAAACTCCCATGCTGTGAGTCCGCTTTGAGGAATCCTTCTTTATAACAGCCAGCACATCCTGTACTGATGTCCACACTGGCTGCTTTGCTCATGATGATCGGGCTTTATAAAGGGCTGCAGTGAGCACCGCAGGACATTCACACTAAATAAACTTATATGTTTATACACCACCGCACAGAGGTGGAAAGCTAGTGGGGCGTGTAACTGTGTTTGGGCCCGCCCCTCAGGGGGTTTATGACCAATGGGGCAGTAAAGATGTCACAGCCAACAACCGGGAGGACTTCTTGCAGAGAGGGAGGAGTGAGAGGGTCCAGCATTTTATGTTCAGACATGCTTATATAAAATGCTAAAGGCTCTGATTCCTGCTCCCTGTCCATTTTGAGGTCTTCATAGAGGCCCAGCCCTCCTGCCAGAAATCACAGCTAAACCTTTAACCTTGATGTGTCTCACAGTCTGCTTTGGCCTGGCCTCAGAGGTGGAGGTGACCCTGACCCCCCCCCCTGGCTCTGGCCCTTCAGCTGGCCAGCACTATGTTTCCTTTGTTTAACCCCTGACCTGAGAAAACAAGACGTGTCCCAGAGTTCTGAGGAAACTGAGGGGAAGAGGAAGTGTTTGGTTACAAATTAAATATATGCATGTCATGAGCCATAAATCGACGGGCCTGCTAGCAGCACTGCTACTGAAACGGCATGTGGTACCAAGGCTCTCACCATAAAGTTTTAGGGCCTCACTTCCATCTCTGCTTTTCAAAGGGGATCTGGATGATGGCTGGACTCAAGTCAAGATGGATCCCAGGTGTCAGGAAAGGAGAAAAAAAAATAGAAGGAAAAATAAAGTCAACAAAAGGAAACAGGAGTAGAACAGCTGTAATCATTAAATAAAATAGGAAGAAAAGTGAAGAAATGATGGCGTGGATGGAATAGTGACATGATTGCTGTATATTGCAGTGGAGAAGATGAACTAAAGAGACCACATGTAGAGAACTAGGATGTTTGGATAAAGCTGTAAGCTGAGGACATCTCACTGTGGTAAATATGGACAGCTGTACACGTGTATCAGTTCTTATTTCATTACTTATGATCAAAAACTAGTGAGTGACCAACTTTGCCAGCAGCCAAACATCAAGCAAGGTCAACAACACAAGACACAGCAGCCAGACAGCATTTCACCAAGCTCTCACCAACCACTAAAAGTCAGTCCCACATTTAGTCTTGTCCTGTGGCTGTCCTTGCTCAGTCTCTTCACTCTCTCTCCTTAGCTTCCTCTGTCGATGTCCTCTTCAGTCTCTAAGCCTCTGCCATGCTCTGACTACAGCATCAGTCCTCATCTGCATTTCTGCAGACTGCAACACTCCCCCGGTGCTGTGAGCTCACAGTCTGACAGCCCAGATAGACTGGGGAGTGATGGTCATGCTTTAAAAAAAAAAAAAAAAAACATTGGCCGTTGGTTGGAAACAGGAGGTGAGTCTCCTTTAAAACGCTCAATAATTTTACTTTGCTAGTTAGTTTGGTGACAGGTTGATGTTGAATCTCTAATCTTAATTACTGCAGTTTCTATCTAAGTAATATACTTAGAAAGACTTGCTTAACTTACCAATGCAGTTGTTGTAAATTCTTGTAAAGAAGATATTCTCTTCTTTACAAGAATCTACCCCCAAAGCAGGTTGATATTGTAGAGAAAAGCAGAATCTGTGACAACAGCTACACTTTACACTTTAAGTAATATACATACTGGCTTGAAGGTGTTTTGTTTACCAAGGGTCTTGTATTGAGTGAGACACCTGTAATTAAATAGCTAAACAACAGCTAACACAGCTAGATATCCTGCCAGAGTGTCCTTTTGAAAAACAGACAGCTATTCTATCTGCTGAACCCAGGACTAAGGTTAAAGTCTGAAATGCACTATGTTCTTAATAATCCCTTTCCCCTCCATCCGAGTGTTCAGGTTTCCTCTCTTTCTGACAGACAGCCATCAGCTCCTGTGTAATCCCAGGGCTTTGGGCCAAGCAAAGTGTTGACAGCTAGACAACACAGCCTGCACCACGTTCCAAAGAAAGTGCTAAAGGATACAGATGTAAATTCTGCACACATTTGCCAGATGTAACTCAATCTTACAGTCACTTCACATTTTATATATCCCCAGTTCCAAAAAGGTGGGGACGCTGTGTAAAACAGAATGTAAAGATAATATGATTGTCAAATTCTTTTTGACCTATAATCAAATGAATCCATTACAAAGACAAGATGTTCAAACTGATAAACTTTGTTTGTTTTTTGTTGTAAATATACACTAATTCTGAATTTGATGGATCCTGTTTTTCTTTACATTTTACAGCATCTCAGCATTTTTGGAATCAGGGTACGTACATTCAGAATACAGGATTTCTTAATGTTCATGGTGGTTTATGTTTTATATTTTGAGTTGCTGAGGTGTATTTTGCTTAAGGTGGACAGCTTGTCTTTGGTGTGTTTTTTGTGGTGTCTTTTTTCCTGTTGGATTGCCTGTCTTTGTTCAGATGTAGTGGCTATCAACAGCAACCTGTTCTTACTTTAAGCAAAAAAGAAAAAAACAAAACCCAGAATGCATCATTTCACACCACCACACTTCCTTTCACATCACAAACACTTCTCTGAATGCCAGTTTTGCATTGGTTTATGGCAGCGTGTGTGCATGTGCTGCTTGTGTTGAGTGACACAGGTCAGGTGTGGGCTGTCCGGGCTGTAATGTGTTTGTGTGATGCAGGAAGGGGATGGGGGAGTTGGTGCAAGGTCATTCCTGTGTTGATATGGCAGTCTCAATCTCCCCTCTGGGAAATGCAGGCAGTGGTGCAATGATACACATAGGCTTGGATTACTCAGTAATGAACTCTTAGGGGCCCAAAAGAATTACGCCAACTGCTCAGTTGCATTTCTGCATTGGTTTGACACTATGACTGCTACATTTTGCAGAAAAGTGATGGCATGTTCTACCATGCCAGAAGAGGATACAATATTAAACATTTAACCATTTTTAAAAAAAAATCATCAACTTAAGCTTAGCTGAAACTTATGAACACCACACCTAACTAAAGACTGTTTCCACCAACTTGCTCATATTTTTTATATTTTTCGACAGTCAGGAAGGCGCGCAACAACTGAGTGAATACACTAGACAACATGCTAAAGTGGAGTTCACTGGAGTTGTACTGTTGCATTTAATGATATGACAGTTGGCATGTAGTGCTGTATAGCATACAGAGACACAGAAGTCAATTTTGTAAAATGAAGGTAATTTCAGGTAGAGCGCACTGACAGAATATAGAATGGATAGCGTTACCTCCAAATTCCTCCTGGCGAGGATGTACTGCATTGCATGTGTGCCGCACCATGAATATATGGAGGTCAGACACAGAAACAGAAACACAGAGAATCCGGCAAAATAAAAAAAATGTCAGGTCATAAAAATGGACAAAAACTAATCACTCCGTGGCTTCTGAAGAGCGGTTTTAAAGCTCAAACTGTGCAGCTCTGGTTGCCACTATCTTGGCTGTGCTTCTTCCTCTTCCCAAAGACGTGGATCAACGGAAGACCCGAAGAAAGCCAAATGACGCCTCAGTGCTCAAACAAGCTGTCTGTAATGGCGCCAACATATCAAGTAAAATGGCCACTCTGTGAATTCTGCATAACTTTAAGCCTGAATATCATTTATACAGGTGAGTTGTATAAAAAAATTCACATTCAGTACAGTTGTCATGAATGATGAAATTACCTATGGAGACCAAAACTATTTTTTGTACAAGGCTGTAAACATGTTTATTTCTGCTGTGAAGTTGGACATTTTATTATGGGGGCTTATGAAGACTGAAATGTTCTGTAGCCAGCCTCAAGTGGACACTCAAGGAACTGCAGTTTTTTGTCACTTCTACGTTGGCCTCACTTCCCAGCCTTGGCACTTAGTAGTATTGTTTATAGATTGTTGTTTATTGACAGCGGTGTGTAAAATGCACACAGAGAAATCATTAAAAAAAAACTCTGTTGAACTTAACTTCAGATTTTTCCTTATATGATCAAATTCAGCCTTTTTTCTTCTAGAATTAAATGGAAAATCTGTTGCTGTCAAATTATTTTGGTAAAATGAAGGTGTACATTGCAGCATGGTCTCTGTGTACTTTGGGATCCTGAGACAGAGTGGTGTATGACAGGCTTTGTTTCATCATAAATGTACATTGAGGACTGAGGATAGCAGGTGTGTCTGCTGCCTGCATCTCAATGTGGTTGAAAGGTCTGAAAAAGCTGAGTGGTTGCTGTTGAAGTGAGTGCTGCATCCTGCTCACGAAGTTTAGAATCTTGAATTCAAGTGAATTCGAGACAAGTGAAGTTCCCTGCTGTGGGATGAAGTATAATCTAATCTAATCTTCAATTTAGCTCTACCACGTACAAGCCAAGTGAGTTTCCAACTTCATCTGAAAATAATAATAAATATGAACTGTTGGTTTGTTAACTAAAATGTGTAGTGACAATGTGAAAACTCAGGTTTCAAAAGGCTTACTGCTGAACTTGACAATGCACACCTTCAGTAAAGACAGATGCTGTGAAGTGACCTCACATTGTTCATTTTCCACAGTATCCTTTGCCGTCTAAATCCACTGGCAAGCAGCGATTTATTCACTATAGACTAAGTCTAAATTTGTTGCTAGAGCTCATTGTCTTCTTGTCATTTAAAACTTGTAATCCCCATCCCACTGCATTGTTTACAGCAACTCCTCTTATTTTTCCATGGAGCACATCCTTCAAGGATTGCATGCTTCACAGAGCTTCTCCTTTGAATATGTGGCAGATGAAAGTAAAAACAGGATTACAGTCTAATCCCTCTCGATTGTTTGTGTCTTTTGGCCACTGGGAGAACTCTGATGTGGTCTGCCCTGCTGGAGAGGGAGACAGAGAGGGGTGGGGTGGGGTTGGGGTGGGGTGGGGAGGGTAGAGACGCAGAGGAGAAAGAGAGACTTTCCTCAGTGTCGTCCAGTAATGAGAGCCAGTAATAAAGCGGATGTATTCATGGACAACTGAAGCCAGCAATTAAGGAAAGAGGTAGCTAGCTTCAGACGGCCACTTTGGATCTTTTAAATGTAAATACAGCCGCTTCTCTCAAAGTGCTCGGTGAGATATTCCAAATGAAATCCCCTCTCACTAATGAGCGAGCTGTGATATTTCTACAGCAAGCCTCTCTATGCCGCTACCACGGTAGGCAGCCCAGGCTCTTGTTGAAATGTTTTAATCAGGCTGAAGGAACAGGGATTATGATATAACAGAGTTGGTGGAGACTAGTCTTCCTCTGTTTCCCATATCAACACAGTACTGTTTGATCTGCCCTGAAATCTACACTGCTGTGACTGTCTTAATTACCTAAGTGGATGTAGACAACATACCCTACATAGTAAATTGCAGCAGCTGACATGTCACTGAGTAATGTTCTGTGTTCCACTTAATAAAGAACAATACTTGGGAAAATAAAAGACAGTCACTGTTGCTACATCCATAGAGGGAGATAATAAGACAAAAGAACAACTCATATAGATCCTGTCAGGAGACAAATTATAGTAATTTTAAAAGCAAAGCTCTGCTATTTGGTAACATTTGGTGTTTGCAAGATCTTCTCTCATCGCCAGGAAATTGCTGTTGCCTTGATCAGCTGGTGCCGACTTGTCACAGACGCGCTTGTATTGTGCCATTGTTTCATCCCATCTGCCTAAGCTTGATGTCTCCTTCCCCATCCTTAGCATCCCCACACTCCTTTAGCAGCGGGTCAGGTCACTACACACTGGTTTGTGATGCAGGAGTCACAGAGCCGCCGTCATCTCGCTGCCCAGTAACAAACAACAGCTTGACTCGCAATATTGTCGTCGTGTTTGTTTGTTAAGAGGGAGAGAGACTCACTTGGCGGCGAACCAATTCAAATGAGCTGTTTAAGATATGCGAGTGCACTATGAATAGGAATGAAGGCGGTTATATGTTGCAGGGGATCCTTGTGGCATAGACACGGGCCACTTTCTCCTTTTCCAGACGGTGGAGGATTTCTGGTTGGCCTGGAGTGGATGTGGCAATTACCCTTTATTTGCATGGCCACAGAAATTCATCCAATTACCACCATTTAGGCAGTTACTTTTGACATGCACTGGCTAAGTGGATATTAACATCTTTTCTTCATGAGCAGGACAATGATACATTTATGCTTGAAGGAAACTACTGTTGTTTAGCATTTAAGAAACAAATCCAATGAGTAATCCACAATCCACAATCCAGTGATAGTGGTAGCATATACTAAAACGCAGTTTTTTTCTGGAGCTTTTGAACACATCTTCAGGTGTCATCATATTAAATAAGTATAGAGCTTCAGTTACATATTACCAAAAGTTGGAAGAGGTGTTCAGAAATGGTATCTGACATCATGGATGTTGTCCTTGATTTTTTATTAGTACATAACTTAGATATGGCCAAAAGCCAGAAAGTCAGTGAATCAAGATTTTTACGCAGCTAGTCACGACTGTTCTAGTCAATGTTTCAAACCCCACCAGTCCCATCATGATCCGTTTCAGAAGCGTCCCAGAAGCAGGTCTCCAGCGAGAACACGTAGCTGTTTCGCTTTCAGCGTAACAGTTGCCTATCTAGTTACACGTCTAGCAAACCCAGCACAGGTTCGCATTCATTTAGAGGGATGTTAGTTTTCCATATACACTCTCTTTTCAGCTCTGTTTTGGTCTACACCAACTTCTGAGAAACTGCTACGTGTCTCTTCAGCTGCTAAATGCTGCATTACATTCACCAGTTAGATGGTGATTTTTCTTTCTGCTGTTTTTGTGCTGGGCAGGTAGTGTAAAGTGGGTTCACCAGAGTGGTTTTCAGTCAAAGCAGCAGTTCCTGGAAATGTGATTGATGAGAGTGAACCAAACAGTAGAAATGTGGGCTGGAAAACCAAAAGAGGATGTTAAAAAACACCAAAGCAAGTGAGGCAAACTGCAGAGCCGGTTGATAATTCTGTGTGTTCATCATTACAAGTGACACCTCCATTACACATGCTCATTTGATCCAATGCTAACATAACGATAAGTCCAGTTTCACATTCAAAGAAGCTCAGCACAATCACATACATAGGGCAACAATGGGTTCAGTTTGCTGACAAACATTTTCTCAGCTCAGATTCACTCCACAGGTCCCGGCAACAGAACACACTTTGTATTTTAGAATGAATTGCTTGTTTCATCCATAGAGATTAAGCACTCTGACTACCCATGAAATTATTACTACTTTTGCAATGCAACTTATCTCAGATCAGGTCCAATTCGCACAGAGGCAGATCTTGATCTTGCACTGCACTCTTAATTCGAGCTTTTAATCCTCTGAAAGGTCTCATCTCCACCTGGCTGGAGGAAGTAAATTCCTTAATCCCTGTCTCTCTCTGACGCCGGGTTTTGGTTTACTTCAGTTCTGGAGTGATGCAAGCTGAGTGCGTGTGAGTGCAACAGTGAGTTGGTGTCCCAGAGGACTGTGCCGAGGCGAAGGCAGTGTTTGCGCTCTGTGCAGCCGGTGGCATTAGGTGTCGGAGGCAGTACATATGCAGCCTGCTCCTGAGCCTCCAGAGAGTTACCCCCTGGTGGCTTCACTCCGATGCTGACGCCATAGATACTGCAAACGGCAACACGGCCTGCGCTGCCAGCTCAGTCAGCTCTGACACACAGAGCTGACATTGCTGACATTGCAGGTGCCATCCTAACTAACACTGCCTTCTAAAATTTGTCAAATGATTTAGATAAGTCTGGGCGCTCACTCACTCTGACATCGTCAGCTTTTACTCTGTGATTGTATACACGCGTCTTTCAAGTGGCCTACAGGTAATTCTGCCTCAGATTTCTATGAGAGAGAATGATTGTTAAAGCAGCATCGTTCATCACACAACATGAACATATTATGTTATGTTGCTGTGGTGAATGTGTCAGCAAATCCAGCAAACTCTGCATAGCATTACTATTCATTTGCAGTTGTGCTGGTCTTCAGGAATATAAATTTGGTATTTTCTCTCACAGCTGTGTTGTATCTCCACTGACCTCTGAGAAAACCCCTTTTTCTGCTGCTGCTGCTGGTGCTGCTGGGCAGGTAGCGTGCAGTGTTTTGAGTTTCTTCACTAAAAACGGCTAATCCTAGAAACGAGGCTGATGAGAAAGATGTGAGAGGAGGAACTGTTACAGAGACAATATAGCACAAAATCTCTTAATTGACCATTGCATGAAAAACAAGCTTTTTGACTGTGAGTGGATTTCCATTGATTACTACTGACAAAGTTGTGGAAAAGTAAAGACTACATATGCATTTCAGAGAGATGGATGTATTCATCCCTTTTCAACAGATTTGATTCAGTTCAATTTTGTGTATATAAATAATAACATAAGTTATCTCATGACTTTTTCCATACAGCTCTTTGCTCTTTATAATGTTATTTACATGATATGATGTGCCGTGACCTGTAAGGTTTAGAGAGAGAGAGTTGGAGATATGCAGAGATGCACAGCAGCAATAATACTAATAATAATAACTATAACTGTAATTATAATAAAAATATGATTAATTGCAGTACTAATTATGATGATGATAATAATAATAGCTTTTGTAGTGGACATCAAGCAGGACCACAGCAGCTTGACCAATTCCAAATCTAGGGGTAGCCATGATCCATGAGAACCAGTGAGAAAGCAGAAAAAACTCCTGGGATGGGGCGGTGTTTCGCTCAGTTTGTAGAGCAGCTGCCCCATGTGTGAAGGCTCAGTCCTTGCTGCAGAAGCCCAGGGTTTGAATCTGACCTGTGGTTCTTTACTGCATATCATTCCCCATCTCTCTGTCCCTGCATTCCTGTCACTCTTCAGCTGTCTCTATCAAATAAAGCTTGAAAAGGCAAAAAAAAAAAACCTCCTGGGATGAGGGCAAGTTAATGACATGCATTAACGGACATGAATGTGTACATTTGGTGAGACAGAAAAGAAGAGAAGTGAATAATGGGAAGACTTTATGATGGATGTTTAGGCCTAGGGATGGTTCAGGACTCACCTGAGCCAGCCCTAACTGTACAAGCACAAGGAGTATCTTAAGCCAACTCTTAAAGGTAGAGAGGGTGTCTGCCTCCTGAACCCAAACTGGCAGCTTGTTCCACAGGAGAGGAACTTGATATCTGAAAAGCTCTGGTACATTTAGACTTAACCTTTTAGAGATTGGATAGTTTCCTTGAGTGAAAATGACTGATGATGTCCTCACTTCTTTATATGTGTTATGACCTGCTCCACAACATTGTTAATAAACCACAGCCATGTTTTCATCTATTTTTTGGCATTTGGTGCCATCATGGAAACATGACTCATAATTCAGAGGTGGCCGGGGTTTGGGTTGCATTGGACTAATATAAGAGCAACATTAAGACTAACCTAACTCTGGCCTAATTTATTTTGTATTGCTCAGTGTTGTTGTTTGAGACAGTTTCAGTCAGACATTGAGGCAGGTAGTGGTCTATAGCCGGGTCAGTGTGCCGTGGCCCCATAGTGCAATCAGCTTATCCTACTACTGGCTACATTAATGCCAGCAGACAGGAAGCAGTTGTTGGCTCCCGCCGGGTCAGCGGTGGTTTCAGCTGCTGGCCTGGCTCTATCAGGCTGAGGGGGCCGAGGGGCCTGAGTGAACATCACACCTCCCTCCCCCATCCCTTCCTTTCCAAAGGCCAGTGTGGGCTCCTCTGGGCTTTTGTTGCATGATGGGATATATTCAGCTGCTCCGTTTGGCTGGTTTGGAGGAATGCTGTGGGTGCGCCCCCTCCCATCGGTTGGTCAGTGGAGCGAGGAGGAATATCAAAGCTCCGTCAAGGAGGGGGCGGGAAGGGGGAGCAGGAGGGGACTGAGAGGGTCATGTCTCATTGGGCAGAGCAAGGGGGCACTGAGCCTGTCACATGGCTGATGGCTGATTTACCACTCCACTGGAGAGGTGAGGCCTCATAGGCCACCTCTCCCTGCCCACCACACACTCACACACTTCATTGACAGATATCCCTGACTGCTCACCATCTCTACAGTGGTTTAACTACCTCCAACATCAATGAGCTTTCTCTACAGTCTAGTCTGTCTCTTTAACCAAGCTTCAGCTGAAGCACCTGTATTGATTCTTGCTCCAGCCAATTCAACTGCAGCCTTTCATGGGCTCCTTTAACTGACTGACTGTCTTTGTCCATGTTTCTGTAGCATGTTCATTTTTTTCCACAGCCATTTTTGTCATCTGCACCCATTTCCTGCACTCTCCAGAGACACCACTCTCACCCTCCCACCCCACTTCTGCTCTCACACTCTTCACATTTTGTCCATTTTAGTTGTAGCGTGATGGAAAATCCATGCCATTCACTTTGTTGTTTGTTATTTGCAGCAGCTCATGTGTTGCCAGACATCTCCATATATAAAAGACACCTGCGTAGAATGTTGTCGGGCTTTCAAGACCCACTCATCCATCAATACAGTAAACCACGTCTTGCAAACATGTACAGTTTCATATGGTTCAATGGAAAAGCATAACCAGTCCCTTTTCTTAAAAATAATATTGCCATATGGTGCCGAAAACACACACCTTGAAGTCTGCTTTAACCTGCTAATGCGTATTGATCTGTACTTTCAGATGTCTAATGGATATGACAATATGTTTCTTGTAATCTAACAATAGAACCTGCTTTTGACATGTTGCTTAAAACAGACTCATGTTGTCATGTTTAGGGTGTTGATTTGTGCAGTTAGTGCACTGATCCTATACCGCTTTCCCCCAAATTTAAAACCTGTAAATCATTCCCCTATATTTAAGTAGACATGAAATCTTTTACAGTAAGTAGCACCTTTTTCACCACTGCCTGTCAGATAGCATAACCCTGGGTAGCCTATAAAAAACTTCTGATGGACATCTAATGTAAAGAAGACATGCAGACATATAGTGGAGGCTCATTTTAAGGAAAACCAAAATGTTCATGTAAGCAAAGATACAAAAAATGAGCAAAGAGAAGTAAGAAATGATCGGGGGGTTGGCTTTAAGTATTGAGTTTAAAGGTCCCATGTTGTGAAAGAGGATAACCAGATAACATTAGTTGTAAAGATCATGTTTTGTTTTAAAATAACTATGTTACTTGATACAAGTCACGTTGCCATTACTGCAACAGCAAATGTTTGACACGCCCATTCATTCCAACTAACTTCCTTACACAGACTTTGATGCTATTTACACTACGTCACCTGATGAGGTTGAGTTACATTACATCACCTCATCATGTTTGTCTTCATGAGCACAGAGGAGTGTGACAAAATGTGACAATATGATGCTCTGGAAATGAGAGTAGGCTGGGACAAACCAATAATTTTGAACCACCTCTTCAATACCCACTTCTTCAGGTGAAGCTTGTGCAAAGCAGGAGAATATAGCAACGTTGCTGAAAGCCGGCCATTAAAAGTGTACTATTCCTGGCTGCAGTGCATGAAACAAAGCACAGTGGTCAGCAACCTTGGCTGGTCCCAATAAAAAAACATAAATACTTGAAGTGATTGTGACATTAACAGACATGAGTAAAAGCCAGTAATAGCCAGTGAGCTATTTTTACTATAGCTCTTGTAAGTTGTAGGGTGAGTATATATGAATATGTATGGCCATGTCATCTGCATACATTTGTATCTGGACATCAGCACAGACAGTTTACAAATCAATGGTATAAATGCTGAACAGCAGTGGACCTAGAATAGATCCTTGAGGTACCCCAACAGTGCAGTCCAGAAAGGTGGACTAATAAGTTCCCAATTTGGAAACCGTGAGATCAACTCCTCTAGAGTTCTGTAGAGTGAATTGCTCTAAAAATCAAATTGCATTGAACCAAGTGGAGACTAGATTTCAGATGGGCTCACCACCCTCTCCTTTAGATAAGATGGGCATGACACTACCCTATAGTTATTCAACTGGAGTCTTTCTTTCTTAGATACTGGAGTGATCACAGCAGCTTTTAGACAGGTGATGAGGGAATTCAGATTCCCTGATTGACTGGTGAACTAGCTTAGTAATGGGAGTGCATAAAGATGCTGAATTTCTTTTAATCAAGCATGCAACAATCCCATGGTAAACACAGCTTCCGAGTTAATTTATTATCAATATTAACATGTAAAATTGCACTAGAAGAATAGTCAGTGGATTCGAAATGTCAGTAGGATCCATCATCTGGGCACCATGAATGTCTGTATAACATTTTGTGGCAATCTATTCAGTAGTTGTTGAGATATTATATTCTGGAATAAAGTGCTAGACTGACTGACAGAATGACATTGCTATCCCTAGAGCGATGTTGCTAGTATGGCTAAAAGCAGGTTCTGGCTGTCTATCATAGTTGGTACCAAAGACCAGTGAAAAGCAGATGGCCAGTTCAGAACATGCTTGTCACCAGTAAGTGCCAGTCTTCATGATTTAGGACTGGGCTATGGCTGTCAAGGAATCGTCTTTTAGATAAGTGCTTAAATTATTTAATAATTTTTGTATTTTACCTCACTTTAGCACAGTTTGATTTGTGTCAGTATTTTACATTTAAAAATGCGACAGAAAATGAATTAAGTGAATGTAAACGTAAAGCATTGCTCTACAGCAAGAAACAGTTTGTTTCCTGCTGCTGTAGCTACAGTACTGTACATACCGCTTGATCCATCCTCTAGCATGCTGCATATGTTTTGAGTTTGGCATCTGAGTCTGGGCTGTCTAAGAAAAAAACGAGACCATTCAGAGATAAGAGAACACTCCTCTTTCTCTCTGTCAACATGTAAGTCTTAAGTGAAGCCGAGTGCTAGCTGGGATTCCTGTCTGGTATCCTGTCTGACATGAAAGGCTGCTCGCTGGGACTGAGGAAGGAGCTCAGAGAGAAGTATTCCCGCCGGACCCTCCGGCAGATGGAACAAGAACACCTTGAAGGATGGGAGTGTCGCCGAGCCCGAGCGATCGCTTTCTCCCCTGCAGATGAAACGTAACGCGGGGCTGTCTCAAATCTCCGGCAATCTGCGGATGTGAGCGACGCGGAGAGAGCACCTGGCTCTTCAAGGGAAGCAGCCGTTTGAGATGTGACAGAATGCCTTGTCAGATAGAATCACTGTAATGGAGAGATAATCCCACAGTCATCACTCAGAAAGGCATGTCTGCAGGGCATCTTGGAGGAATAACCAGATATGCTTTGCAACATTTAGACGGTAAACGTCACTAAAGCTGTTGTATTTATCACAGGCTAAAATCAAAACTGAGTGAACCTGGGAGGAATTTGGATAACAAAAACACTGAAAGCACTTTGAGGTTCAGTTCACGTAATGAGATATTCAGAAGTTGTAAATGTAGATCAATAAGCGTTGTTCTGCTGATACTCTTGGCTGGTGAATAGTCCCTGAGTAGAACAGGATTGGTCCTTGTAGGCCTGTCAGATGACAGAGACAAGCCAGACAGGAGAGTTTGCAGCCACTGCTGTGTATGCAGAGATGTGCCTTTCGTCTCTTGTCACTCAAAGGCCCTTGGAGGAGTTTTGCTGCTCAGCCACCTTCCTTGACCTGTCACTCAGTCCTCTGACAGCTGGTAGGCCGCCCTCCTCCGCCCCATCCTTCCCCCTTTTCACTCCTCCCGGTCCCTCCCAGTCTTCCTTTTCGATCCCAGCATGCGGATCGGGCTCTCATTTTCATGTGTCAGGCGCCCCCGTCAGTGTGACAGCTCCCTGTCCGCCTGTCTCATTAGAAAACAGCCAGCTTGGTCTGGGAAGCAGCAGGAGAGGCGATTGGCGTTCAGCTCTCCCCAACCCGGGAACTGTGAGATCAGCTCAGCTAACACCAGTCAACCAGATCATCATCTGGCTTGATCTAACATCCACACATACACTGATCCCCACACCCAGACTCCAGCTGATACATGTACACACACATGGATATATGTTCTTTTTCTCCGTTTTCTCAGGTTCAGTGCACTTTCAGTTCCTTCATAGGCTTGAGTGTAATTACAAAACTCTGCCTGCTTGTAAATTTGCAAAAATGAGTTTGTTCTGTCATCGCATCTCTCATTGATGTGCATTCAAATACTGCTGCACGGTTGTAATAAGTTTGGTATTTGACATAATCATATTTGAGAATGGCTTTTGGCTCACAAGTTGCATGAAAAAGTTAACTGCCTCTGCTTACAGCATGTGTGTTTTTGACTGTGTGTGTAATTTAGTGATTCTAATTTGTCACTCTGTGGTGTTTCAGTCACAGCGTATCTTCGGCAAACACTCCAGCAGGTCTGCATGATTGTATCCCAGTTATCTTCTCTCAGGGGATGACTCTTGATAGAGGGAAACAAAGGTGTTTACTTTTTAGGCCTGCATATCAAATGGCCTTGAAGGACAAAAAAAAATCTTTAAAAAAAACTAAACATCAGACAGCTATGATTCCCATTCCTTTATTGTTTGTCCTTGAGTGTTAATTGTGCAACGTAGAGAGACATCCATTAGGCAGACTTGCGTTTGATGTTTTTTGATGCGAGACCTAGATGTGAGACGGTGAATAGTTAAATTCTAATTGCGTGAGGAATTTGTATCGTTATAATTTGGGAGGCTTTGTATTCCTCCCTTTTAATGAATGTAACATGGCCATCTCGGATAGGAAGGAGCAGAGATTTTGTGAGTTTATAATGAACTGTGAAAGGCTTTTGAATATGTATGAGGATGCAAGACCCTAGGCAAGATGTACACAAGCTCCCCTGATGGGTGTGAAGTTGATCATATCATTTCCTTCCAAAGAGCAAGCCTCATTTGGTACAGAGTTTAATCCAGGGCTCATTGTATCGTGGCACAGCTTTGTAAGAAGTGGAACACAAGGAAGAGTTGTGGCATGATGGGTCGGGTTCAGTGCATTTGATTTTTCCTATTGATGTCCGAAAACAAGAATCGTCTCTTCATCTCATGTAAAAATGAAAAGAATTAAAATGGTAAGAGTTGAACTGGATGATATGGAAATCTGAATCCAGTCCACTTCCTCTTTCTTTTAGTATTTTTTGCTTTATTATTCATTTTTTTGTCGCCAGGTGTAGACAGTCAGAGAGAAAGGTATGAGGTTGGACCGGACACCACTGACATTTAATTAGCGCACTTTTTGACTCCACCCTCCATCACTGCAGCACATGTCCATGATGTATTTTTAATAAAGTTATAAATTGCCATTACAATACCTGTCTCTTCATACAGCTCTTAAAAGGATAATATTTTATTCAAAATGCTACAAACAGCACAGCTTTACTCGATGTTTGACAATTCAGGAGCTACTGGAGCCCAGCTGAAATTTAAAAAGCTGTTCTTTCTCAATAAAAGATTTTTAAAAAAGTCATTCACACACAACTTGTGTAAAAAGGTTTTAGAAAGAACAATTCTTGGCAGAATTTACACTGAAATTGAGTCAGAACAATAAGAAGTTAGGCCTACATATAGGTTGAAGTCTTCAAGAATAAAAAAAAAATATCTGAGCAGGAATATTTTTGAACGTGAAAGAAAAAAAGAAAACTACATTCCCATGATAACTGTGGTTAAGTGCTTGAATGTACTGAGGCGGCCGCTCGTGCCCCACAGAGCAGCACACTTGCACACGAGTTTGCAGAGTAAAGGTGTGGGCCAGAGGTGAGTTACTGTAAAGAGTGTGTGTATGAGTGTGTTCAGTAATACAATGTTCACAAGAATGTTATGTAAAAGAAGATCTTTTGTTCAATATGAGGACTAGTCCATGATGGAGAATCATGTTTAGGTTTCATCATATTATGTTATGAACTGGGCTGATGGTTTCAAATTAGGTTTAGGCCAAGTTAAGTTTAAAAGGAATGTCTGAGTAAATAAATGTGTAGAAAAGGCTAAATTATATTTTTATTCAAATCTATGAGCATGTCAGATTTGTGTGTAGGTGCATTGGAACACACAGAGAAGTACACCACTTGATCCCTGCCTCTCTCCATCTAAACCTGTGACCTGACATGGTGGTGGCCGCTGAGTGCTCTAAGTGATGACCCTTCAACCTGGAACATTTCAATTTCAATCTGTGACAGCTCCCCAGAGAATGATTTGAATGTTAAGTGCGCCCTCCAATCCAGGAGCCGTATGAAAATGTAATCAGAGCGCTATCATCTCCCCGGCAGAAAGAAGGCTTGCTTGACTCCATGCGGCAGGCGTTGGCGCTGGCCTCATTTCCCCTGCCAGCAGGTGTCCTCTCTGGATATAATAGGCTTTACATGTGTAATTAACACATTGCACCGCTGCCTGTGCCGGCCATAGCCTTAGCCCTGCTCCTGTCACCATGACTTTCTTTCTATTTCTTTTTCTCAATTTATTTCTCCACCCTTTCCTCTCCTTCTTCATTATGAAATATAATGGCTTTTGGGCCAACTCTAGCTGTGGTGAAAGTAGGTGCAGAAGACAAAGACAACACCTTGATGAAGAAAGCCAAGCACTTGGTAATGCGGGGATGGATTGGTGTGTACAGAAAGGTTCCATAGTGTGGAAGGACACGGATGGAGTTAACAGCTTGCTGTGTGGGCCGGCTAATGCCTTAAAACCCCCCCTCTCACGAAACCTGTAATTACCAGGGCTCCGTTAATCAAGAATGAAACAGAGGAGAAGCAGTGGGCTAATTGGGGCCGACGTGCTCTGTAATTAGAGTAATAGTCACACATTGGGATTTTATGAATGAATGACTTTGCCAGGTTTTTTTACAGGGCTTCATTACATTGGTCAGGGCTACCAGCACTATTTACATGCATGTATATAAAGGATACAATATGTTACTGGTCATTTTTTTGTCCAAACAGCAGATTTTCTCTCCAGGCCTCCTGACTAGGCCAGTGTTAATTATGTCTGTGGCCGAGGATGAGGGTGGGGGGTGGGAGGGATGTCCAATTATTTTTCTCTCCTTCTCTTTTTTTTTGCCTCAAACCTTTTTTCACCCATGTGCTGCTAGCTGTCGGGCAAGGAGGTGGATTTCTGTGTTTGTGGAGCTTGATTTGCAGTGTGGAAGGAATTCACGGTTTGCTCTATCATAAACATAAACTCTGACCTAT
The DNA here is from genome assembly GCA_023373845.1 of Nibea coibor. NCBI lineage: Eukaryota > Metazoa > Chordata > Actinopteri > Sciaenidae > Nibea > Nibea coibor. The sequence continues at coordinate 2,931,031 of CM041737.1, forward strand.
TTCTGATGAGACGACCCGGCAATGAGTTCAACTGATGAATCATTTTTGTTTTGATTGGAGGAAAAAAAAGCATGTTTCTTTTATTACACATTTTATTCTTGGTGGGGATGTAGGTAGCCTTCATAGACTGAGCTGAGTATATTGCACATTTGTGTGTTCACAGTCCAGGAGAGAAGTAATGACTCGCTGTTTGAATTTTGAAGACTAATTCTCAGAAAACCTTCAATGAAATATGAAAGAACTTCAGTCCTCAGTGTGCTTCAAAACACAAATTTGTACATAAGTGACGACTGAGGTGTTTATGCCTGATCCAAATCAGCACACTCAATGGCAGGGAAAAAGAATGCTGTCAAACCCTCCTCCTAACTGCATCCCACTGCCTCTCTGCTTTTTCTAAGAATCCTGAGTATTTTTGTATGCCTTGCACAATGAATATAGGTACAGTTTGGGACAGTCTCTGTTCACATGAAAAATGATGGAAGTAGCTTCGTGAGGAATTAAAAGCTTTAGAGAAGTTCAAATCCATTCTGCATTCACAACTCCAGACAACTGGCCAATTGGGAAAAACAATATATATATATATAAATATAAGATTATATGGTAACACTTTATAATGAGTACACTAATATATACATTAATATATACTGAATTCGTCATTTATAACACATGAATAATCAATAGTATGTGGTTTATAAACACAGTTACAAATGCTTTACTCATCATTCGTAAGCACAGTAGTTATGGATTAGTAAATACTGAAAGCATGTACTAATGGTTAGTGAATGTGTTAGTAGATGTTTTATAAAAACTCACAAATTCCATTTCCAATGGGTGACAGATAAGCATTTATTAATGCAGGAATTCTTGAATTCAGGCAGTTCCAAAGCACTTACTACTCGTTAATGAAGTATTTTGGCACTATCTATGCCTTTCAGTTTCAGTTATCTTCACAGACCACGGAGAGACACAACACAAAGGGATATAGAACATATTGCATTGATGTTTTTGCCAACTTATTGTAAAGTACAACTGAACAACTTCTACTGATGTTGATTGGGCATCGAGCACATTCTCATTGCACATGAAAATGTGTTTTGGTGGAGTGGCTGAAAGGCAGAGGCTGGAATTATTTTAAGTTGGACAGTTTAAAAATCAAGCTGTCTTTTGCTAGTTTCTCTAACGTTACCTACCTTACCTTTAACATTTTTTATTTTTACTTTTTCTACTTTCTGGGCTTTGTTGACAGCCACGACGGCCGTGTGTGCCTGTAAGAGAAGTAAGTGCCCATGTGAAACCATTCAAATCAGACAGCTATGATTAGAATTAGCATCAGCTAGCTGAGCATGTCGATGACAAAAACTAGCACCTATTTGTTTTGGAATGTGACGCTCGTGCTCTAGTGCGACATCTAGTGTCAGAGATAATAAATATATATATATATATAACATGATAAGACATGCAGAAGACGACCACGGTACTCAGAGAATCCGACTGCTCTTACACTCTAGTGTAATGTAACGTGATCTGTGGTAAAACTACAAAGTTCAGAAGATGAACTACACTGAACTTACTGTGTTGTTTCAAGCAGAAAATATGATTTCATTATCAACAGTGCTTCGATTGTTCTGTCACTGACGCAAGGAATTGTAGGACGGTATTACCTCTTTTCCTTTCATAAAGGATGGTCCAGTGTATCCTTTGCTAAAAGAGATAATAAAGGAAGCATTGAAGCTCTTCGATCAATGGTCCGTGAGGGGGTCCACAGAGGTACTGCAGGGGGTCTGCCAGTTTTGGTCATAATAATTGATCATTTTAACCAAAATAATTTGGGAGAATCAAAAAATATAACAAAAATGATAGTGAGTAAACTGCAAGCAGTAATATGCAATAAAACGCTACTTTTGACAAACTATTACTATTAATATATTATTTCTAAGTTATTCCATTAAGCATGAACTTTTTTATCAATCACATCACAACACATAGAGGCTAATAACTCTATATACTCTCTAATATACTAGTAGGTTAATGAGGTGAAATAAAAGGTGGATAAAATAAATAATAAAAAGTTATTGTAGGCCAGGCTTAAAATGTGACACGTGGGGGTCCCTGTTCTGTTTGTCTCTCATCCAAGGGGTCCATGGAATGAAAAAGGTTGAAGATCCCTGAGTTAGAGAATTCAAACAGCTCTTTTCACGTTACGTTAATACTTCCAGGTCATTTCACACAGTTAGGAAACTTCCTAAGCAAAATTGACTATTCAACCGCACCACAACTAATCTTTTTTTCTGTAAGAGGGTGAGGATGCTTTAGGCTGTATGCTAGTCTATCTCCTATTCCCAGAACAGTTTTGTTGACCACAGAGAAGCAAGAGCGTTGACAACTCTCCCCAGTTTGGATGTTTCCCTGTCGAGAGTGGAGAGGCCACAGCACAGCAGTGATTTATGGAAGCCATCTGAGGATGCAGGTCTACTACCTGTGGCTAATATCTTCTCTCTATCTCGCCTCTCATTACCTCATTTGTCATGACGTGATGCATCGCAACACCGTTGCCCATAAACCCACTTCAAAAGGGTGCTGGATGGATCGGGTTCCTCCTTGTCCTCTCCTTTGATGGATTCAAATACAATCTATAATCCCAGTGACACTGGTCCATTGATCTATGTATTTTGGTTGTAAATGTCAACACTCTAAAGTAGGAAGAGGATTGGCTCAGTTACGCAATAAAGGAGGTGTGTTATGTGTATGTAAACCTTAAAAGAGGGGTTTTGCTTCAGCAGGGTCTTTATAGTTTTATATTTGCATAACTTATAAAAGCTACATTGCCTTAAGATAATGAGAAGTTGAAAATATACAACAAGTATGGAAATGTAAGAGGTTTCTGAGAAGGGCATGCAGAGATACATGAAAGTTTGCAGTATTCCTCAAGGTGAAATTAAAAAAATATGTAAACTATAAAGTATAACAAATGTCTAATAATGACAAAAACCCATATTCAGTTGGGGGGTGCCCTGGATATTCACATCACATATGTATGTGTGTGTACATGTTTCGAATAAAGAATTGATGGATAAAGAAATTGAACATAATCTAGGAATGGTCCAGGGAATGGCTCTTTTATACACGACACTTTACAGATTAATTCCCAGCATGCAGTATGTTTCCCCTCTCTGTCTCCTTACTGTCGGCAGTCTGGAGCGTTCCCTTGAGCTGTGTTTTAATATGGAGCCTCTTCTCTCGATCGGGGACATCTTCAAAGCCGGTGTAATGACACGGTGTGCACACCTCTGCTTCATGTTCCTCCGTGGCCAACAAAACAACAGGGATCTTTCTCTTTACATCCGCCTCTGGAGCCCTCGATGCCCAGCAACATCCAGTAATGGACAGGGCACCTCAATATGGCCCAGCCCCCACCCCATGTTCTCCCACAATCCCCTCTGTCTCACCCTGTTTTCTGTTTCCTCTCCATCCTCTCAGCAGTCAACATCCTCCATCAGGCACAGACTATTATGACTTTCATCTTTGCCTCATCATTTACTGGAGTGGCTTGTGCTATTTACACATAGCTAGCTAGTGTTTTAGCTTTACTTGGAATGGACAAGCTGGACTCTTTTTCTATCTGAGTGCTGTTGTGTATTTGTGGTTATACAACAGGACTTTGGCGCTGTATGCACTCTGCTGTTGGTTTAGCGGTACACTTATCAGTGCCACCTGCTCTTGGAGTAGCCTCTTAATTATCAGATCAAAGGCAGTGAAAAGGTGCTAAGTGGTTAGGAGCTGCAGCAGCATGCTACTGGCCTTTGATCCGTTCAGTCCCAACCTCCCCGACAGCAGCCTGCCTTAAATTAAATATGGACAGACATCTCTCTTTGAGTTCAGCCCTTTTCCCCTCATAAGCTGTTGCATTTTTTTTGCACTCTGTTTGATGTGTGTGACTGTTTAGCCTGACAATGGACGACAGTGTGCCTAAAAAGGAGTGGCTGACTAATCGAGGGCCGGAGCCTCCTGCAGAGTTACCTGCAAAGGTCTCAGCTCTCTCTGGACCAATCAAACAGGCTGTTAAGAGTTGCCTATAATAAGACTGTGTGTATGTGTTTCCCCCAGTGTGTTTGATGTATTATTTGTGTGCTGATTTATCTGATGTTAGAGTAAACACCAGACCTTGCGGGTTCCCGGGCTGCAGACGCTGAACACCATCTCCAGTACGTGAGCATTGGATCTGGTCTGGTCTGGACTGTCCCGCCACCTCTGTCTTGCATTAGACTTGAGACTGTTTACGAGTGCGGCGGGCAGACTTAGCTGAAACAGTTGAGGTCTTGTGTCACCAGATGTTTTATAGGGCAGGCGGCATGGAGGAGGCAGGCAGTAAGCAAAGAGGCAGAGGGGGGCCGGCAGTCAGGTGCTCTGGGTGCCCTTTTATGGGCCAGTCCACTAATGAAAGTGGGGTTCTGGGACCACTGTGGAACATCAGAGGCCACTCCACCCCACCAGACCCTCACCTCCATCTACACAGGAATGTCATAAAGCTTTAAAAGTCCGCCCCCTTCATTATTCACTTCCGCCTCCCCTTTCACTGGGCTGTCCTGTCCCCTGATTGATTGGTTTCCATTTACTGTCATGTTTTCAGGTGGCTGCTGAAGTGCCACTGGGGTGCCACAGGATGGGAGCAATACGTTATTATTAGGTAGATGAAGTGTAAGATGTTCCCTGGAGGAACCGCAGTCAGAGTGGTTTGATAAGAGAAGTGAATGTGATAGCTGTGATCGAGCCCGCCAGATGGAAGTCTAGAGAGGCACCACACACATATGGAACAGATAAAAGGAGTGTTTCTGTGGTCAGCTGTGATGTTGACACTTCAGAGACCTGCTGGTGCAAAGTTGCTACAAAAGGGATCTTGACACACTCTCTGCCGTCCTGCTTCTATCTACCCATCAATCCATTCCTTCATGGCTGATCTAAATGTTCATATATTGTATGTGGATTTGCACACTATCATTTGGTCATAACACACTTTGGTGTAAATTAAGTTATTATAATCCTGTCAGGTCTTTGAGGGTTTGGGCCACGAGGGAAGCAAATGTGGTATGAGGGTGGATGTAAGACCTCAGTCAATGTTTTTGATAAGATCATTTCCAAGATCTTAACCCTGGAAGACTTTTTACAGTTATGAGCAAAATTCACTCTGATTGCACCACATAAATAAATGGATACATCAGAAATGAATGGATGTCTGTGTGACTTATTGGTAGTTTGCAGAGGTTGAACAAAGTCTTTGCTTTGTGAACAACACAGTGTCAATTGTACAGTCCTAACTCAAGTCCCAGGTCGACACAGTAAGTTCCAAGTCAAGTATGAGTCCTAAACATTGTCTTTCAATTTGCACAGTTCTTTGCTGCTGCTAGCATTGGCAAGTCGAGTCTGAAGTCACCAAGTCCACTCCTCTGGTAGATCCCCACACTTTTAAGAGCAGACTTTTGAAGTCCTCAGAAAGTCTGCTTAAGTTCGCATTGTGCTTTAGACCCCTTGCAACTTGATGAATTGTAGTTTTTGATGTAACATCCCGTCCACAAAGTCCACAATTCTACTAGTGTTGAAAAGTCCAAACAATTGGATTCATTCCATCCATCTATCTATGTTCCTGGTCTTCAGGCCAGTCCCCAGTCCTCACTTCCTGTTGGCCCACAACTCCTAGCTTCCTCTTCAGCCCCTGAAACCCTCCTCTCTGTCTTGCTGAGCAGCTTTGAACTCCAGCATGTCTCACATGCCTCCTTGCTCCCACACATTTCAGCCCCATGCATCACAGCAGCTTAACTTCCATGTAAATCAGCAGGTCGAGAAATACATCCTCTGCCAGGTGCATACACTTAGCCAGTGCTGCTTGACTGGTGTTGAGGAAAAGAGGGCATGTGGTGAAAGAGAGAGGGAGAATGTATATGCGTGCATATGTGTATTTGCTCTCCTTCCTCATGGGAGCACAGTTACTGCCCCCCCCACCCCCAGCAGGCATTCACAGGATCTGACTGGATTACACCCTGAGCCCTGCTCGCACGTTTTAGCCACAGTACAACATGCATGAGTGAAAGAAGACGGAGAAAACAACAAGGGGGGAGATGAGGAGGAGGGGCAGGAAGAGGAGGCGGCTGTTGGGCTAAAGAGGGTCTGTGCGCGGGGTAGCGGTGTGGAATAATGTCCCTGTTTACTTTCTGGGCTGTTGCCGTGTTAAACAGCAGCGAGCCAAACGGCGCTGGGTGCTGGGAGGGAAGAGGACTTAATGTCAGGCTAGTGGATGGGTGGGGTGGGGGTAGCAGCTGATCTACAGAATGTCTATATCTGTTGTAGGAAGTCTTGATAGATACAGAGCAGGGGGAGGAAAAGAGGGCAAGGATGAGGTTGAGGAGAAGGCAGGAATAGGGATGAGAACAAGAAAAAGAGAGTTTTGCAGGGTGAAGATGGACAGACCGAACTAAAGAAGTCTCAGTGTTCCTCCTTATTTGCCTAAATAAATTCTGTGTCAGATGCTCTTGATGTAGTAATCAACCTTAATGTTGATACAGAGTAAGCGACTGAAGTTGAAGTAGAACCAATACCTGCCTGTATTACATGTCATGTGGTAGATCCTTGGCTCAAAATAGGACCTGCCTGGGAACAGTCTGAGTAATTTCATAGAGGGCATTATTGCATATGGAGTCAGTGGAGTAACATTAGCAGATACAAACAGGCAAGAAGCAGAGTAAAGATTTCTGTCACTCTCACTTAATTTCCAAGTGGATGATGAAAGAAAATACTGTATGAGTTTCAGCTGAAGGTTCAACGTAGTCACAGATGTCTTCATGGGATAACATTTGTTCCCTATAATACCGGGAAGCCTGGGAAAAAAGGAGCACTCTTCTTATAGTCTTAATACTTAGTTGACTTGTTTCCCTGCATCAATGTCTAACTTCTGAACTATCGCTGCAAGTTGTCAGTTGTCAAACGTGAATTTGGTTTCAATTAAACAAAAGACTGTGACTCTGCACACCTACCTGGATGGTATGTACTTTAATATCAATCCACACCATTCAAAGGATATTTCTAAAATGTTCTGTATATTATCTGATAAAATGGCATGAGAATATGTATCTGATAACCTATTTTGGAACGATGATGTTTAAACTGCAGTAAGTTTCTATGACTTTTCAACTTCTCGCTCATTACTACATGAAACTGATATTGTTGTATGGTTACACAAACCTATCTGTTCTAATCTCTAACAGTGTTCTCCACTCCTTCCAGCTCCCTCGTTCCATTTGCTTAAAGGGATAGTTCGGGATTTTTGACATGAAGCTGTATGGCATCCCCGTCAGTAGTGTCGCACTGCGCTGCTGCAAGTGGCCGCTACTGTTTAGTTTTGTTTGCGGACGTGCCGCGTCGGAATGGGGCCCCACCACGCTCTCTCCGGGCAGCCCAGCCCTCGTCTGACATCTTGCAGCAGAGATACAAAAAGAGAGAAAGTAGGGCCAAGTGATTATGACGTGTGACTTTTTCGTGGACATTGGTTTCATGACGCAAATAAATCACTCTTTTGAACACATGCTGTTTTGAGAAGAAAAACTTTTTATTTAAGTGTCCCAGCAAACCTGCCGGACTACTTTCGTTGCTGACCAAACCTGGACAGAACTCGGCCCACAGGACACTGTCGGGGGTAAGTCGGTGTGGCTGTGCGACACTACTGACGGGGATGCCATACAGATTCATGTCAAAAATCCCGAACTATCCCTTTAACATTCATTTCATAATTTCAAACAGAAAACAGATACAGATACAATAGTAGTTTTTTTGACATCCAACCTAAATGACCTAACCTGCGTCAATGTTTTGCTTATTGCAGCGTGGCTCTTGATTAGTCAGCACATGGCATTCTGTCCTGTCAGGTTTCTTGTGCACTCATAGAAAAGTAGGCGTGCTGAACATAAGATTATAGGAATTATGATGCCAAACACCTCTGAGGCAGACTGAACTCTGAATTGAGGGACTGTGGTAAATGAACAGCTTAAATGCTTAACAAATTAAATCAAATTAATCCCATTACATGCACTGAAGCCAAACACATTTCATGGCTGACTTCATTTTGATTGCTGGGTGAATTGATATATAAATTCTCAGCTTCTTCTTCTTTTTCTTACTATAATTTCATATGCAGATCATTTTCATGACTACCTGTCTTGTTATGTAATCTACAATATGTCGAAAATAGAGAAATTCCCATCACGATTTCCATGATCAGATGTTTCATATGAGTAAATTAAAGATATGGAGTTTAATATTGAATAAGACAGACAAGCAACACCTGAAGCTGAAACTAGGAAGAGATCCTTCCTTAAAAAGTGACTAGTCTTGATTCATTTACTTAATTTTATTAAGACCATCATCCCTCAATTCAATATGACCATAATACATATGTTCATATAAGAGTCTACTGTACATACTTATGCATCTTGCTTTAAATAAAGTAATTACAAGGAGAAATAATTTCTCGTTAGGAGTGTCATTCAGGCTGTGTTCACATGTATGGTCTGTACGTAAGGTTCCAGTACATTCAGGTTCACAGGATAGACTGGATAACCAGGATGCCTTGTCTTCCTATCTCCTGCTCTAAAACTGAACTGTGTAAATGTGCTGAGGGGTGGCGGGGGGGTTGCTGAGGGAGGGGCAGAAGGGAGTGGGTCAGCAATGCTGGGTCGGTCATGCGAGAGCAGCCGAAGTGCTTGTGGTCATTATCAGAGCAAAGTCTCAACATTGCCGCACCAATTAGTTTTGACCCAGAAGGAATAGTCTGTAGACCGGAGACAGGCATCGCTCCATCCCCAGCAGATTCAGATGGACACGCACACGGACACACACACAAGAGTGAAACCTCATATACATACACACACTCAAGCTTGCACATGGAACATCACTTCAATTTGTGCTCAGGAGTGTGCATCTCTGGATGTGTCCTGCCCCATATTCTGTTTTCCATCTCGTAGTTTTACGTGCTTCCTGACCAGGTCTGGAATTTTGGAATTTTAGAGCCAAGGCCACTGAGCTTGAAGTGGGGCAAATATTTTGAGGGCACAAAGGTAATGTGCCAGGGTACCAAGGCTATAAGTCTGAAAAACATGATTTTGATTCAGACCTAATAGTATGTGATTGTCTCTGACCTCATATCAGTTCTTGTCACAAATGTTAAAACATATGCAAGAAATAACACTTGGAACTTTGACTCTTCCATAAAGAAGCTTGTATTTAAAGAGTGTTTTTACATTAAAATCGATCACTCCAAGCACTTTTACAACACTTTGTCACATTCCCCCGTTCACACACACTGATACACTGATGGTAGAGGCTACCATGCAAGGTCCAACTGCTCCTCAGGAGTGATACAGAGTATCCTTGCCAAAGTGCTCACAATACAAAACACTAAACTTGCCCATACAATCACACACCAATGGCACAGCCATTGGGAGCAATTTGGAGTTCAGTATGTTGCTTAAGGACACTTTGATTGGACTGAGGGAGCCAGGAAGTTAACCAGCACCCCTCCAATTAATAGACAACCCGCTGTACTACCTACCCGCCTGTAGAAACCTGCTCTTTTCAACTCTGGAACACTGCAAAAATCAAATCAATTTTTAACCAGAGATCTACCTTTACTAATCCATGCTCATATTCTGCTAACTCTAAATAGACTCCTATGCCTTGATTGTACCGGACACGGCTCTTTGATGCATGGTGTGTTCATGATATTATGTTGGTTTGTTCTCCATTAAGCTTCATATATCACCAGAAGTAATTTTTTTTTTTTTTTCTTTTTTTTCTGCAGAGATTAATCAGTGTTTCGATCCCATGCTCCTCCAGTCTGCATGCGTCCTTGGGTAACCCCAAAAGTGATGAGTAGTTAGCACCTTGCATTGCAGTCAGTGCCATCAGTGTATGAATGTGTGTGAATGAAATATGTAGTGTAAAAGTGCTTTGAATGGACGGAATACTAGAAAGGTGTAAAATAAGTACAGTCCATTTACCATTGACACATCTACATTCATCTGCAAAAAATCAAGAGCAACAAATTGTTGTAGCAACATACTGCTAAGTTTGAGGAAGCCTTCAGAAAGTCAGACAGAGAATTTTCCGACCCTCGACATTAGCTGTTACTGGTGGGGTGGAACCACCCTGTTAGCTTTTAGCTCTGTTAGCTCTATTAGCTTCATTATCTGTAAATCATAGACTGTATACTACGTCGTATAGTATCCAGTCACCCATAGTTTTCTTAAGAGCTGTTGTGAAGATTTTATAAATTAGCAGAAGGAACATCAATGCTGTCCTTCATTGACTAGAGGGGAAATAAACAAATGCAAACTGGCTTTGCTATGTGTAAAGACAAAATCAATAACTGTTGAAATAATACTGTGAAATACTTAATACATCTTTATGTCTTTTAAACAGAGGCATAATGTGGACACACAGGGATATGCATGCCTGGCTTGTCACTGTGAAAAGATGGTGCGCACTCACAGCAGAAATGTCGCCATACGTCAAGTCATTTGGGCTGTCTAAAGATTTAAATTTCCTTGTCCTTTATTCAAGATACTGTACAGCCTAAAAGATAATCTACAAAAATCCAGAAACAAATGTGCTTCCTTCAGAAACCATTCAAATGAATCTCAATGTAATGACCAAATGCCTTCATTTATTTTAAGAAATAAAGTTTTAGCACGCTTTTACATAGGACAGATTTAATAAAATATGGATTTTTTGGCATCGCTGTCACACTTTTGCACATCATTGAAGTATTTTTTCTCCTGACATCGGCCGCTGAGGAGGTGTCATCAGAATGTACCCTTAACGCTGTGCGAGTGTCACAGACGCTGAAAAAGCAGTAGTGAAAACATGGATGTCCTAAAATGGAGTAAAACTGAAATCTTAAAGGATTATTCCAATTTATTCTAACTTCTGTCTTATTTTTATCGGATTTTCTATCAGTCACTTGCCAAAGTAATTACTGACGTCTGTGAACATGGCATCTTTTGGATGTGAAAAATCAGTTACAGTCACTAATTTTTATACTGGACAGTTTGGTCTGATTGTTCGACCGCTTGTGCTTCTTCCCCCACATGAATTCTTTCTAGTGATGTCACCTTGTTCCAAGACCACATTTCAGTCTTACTGTTACAGACAGGAATGTTGTAATAAACCAGCATGATCTTTAATCAGGTTTTTGACTCAGTCTATAAGCTCTGTCAGGTGATTACATAAAATACACTGACCCAAAACCAGATCCCATGTGTACGTGTCTGCACATAAACTCTGGCGGTCTCTTCCTCTCTCTGCGTCCCTCCTGGCTGCCAGCTCGGCCCAAGCAGACTCCTCTCTGATTTGTTAAGGTAATGATCTAATCTGCGGCCATTAGGGAGAGCAGCCTTTAGTGTTTAATGTGTGGCCAGGTGGTCCAGCTGCCAAGCTCCACAAATTAAAGGGCCCGGGCTCGGCAGTAATGAGTAATGAGCTGTATTTAAAAGCTGCCATACCTGAGCCCGCTCGGCCAGGCCTCAATATGGCCAGGTTCAAATGAACAACTTGACTGCTTTTTTCAATTCCCCAGATGCTCAGATGAGCTGAGACGCACACACACGCACACACACACACACACACACATATATTCAAAGAAGACCTGAGAAAAAACTACTCGCACACACACCCAGTCAGAGGTCTGTGAACATCCTACACTTCAGACTTTGCTGTTCAATGAAGGAAATCAAAACTGTTATCAGAAAAGGTTATTACTTGACATGATCCCACTGCATGGCACTGAAATGGCTGAAGAGAAAATCATACATCATAAAGCCAAATTGCTGAGGACGCTCTCAGTCATATCATGGAATCTTACAGTGGCCACAAGAACATTATCTTGTATCCACAAACCTCTCGACATTATGCTCAGTGAGCACACACACACACACAATGGTGCTGTACAGTGAGCGGTGTGAGTGGTGGCCAGTGACGGCTGAACACACTTCCATCAGTGTGTGTGACAGTGTGGGGTGAATGTATGAAGCCTGCCATGTCAAATCATATTCAAACACCACACGCACATGCACAAACACACCCAGACCCGAGTGTGGTACATGTATGTGATTACACTGTGGATAAAATATATATATATAAGGATAATAAAAGCTAATGAATAATTGGCAAAATACTTTTATTAATCATTAAAAATGAGAAACCTTCCTAATATTTTTTTTATTATTGACACTTCATGTCAGTTTTCTTTAGTTTTTATTTCAAATGTCATTTGTATGCTGTTTGTACTCGTGTAATCATGGTCTCAAGTCAATAAAAATGTGAAATATGACTCTGAAACCTGAGATAAAATAATAATAAAAAAAAGAAAAATGACATTGTGACTCCACGTTGGGTGACATGATGTACAGTTGGGGTAGATTTCTGCAGCTTATATATCGCTATTCCCCGTGTGTATTTTATTTTTTATATAAAATTCTAAAATAAATTTGAAACCTGTCATAATTCCTATCTGATACATTTTTAGCTCCGTCAAAACAGAACACAAAACAAGCTCCAGTCAAATTCACGTGACAGTTTGACATCTCTGTAACTGCTGCTGTCGTGGAAATATTGAGACCAGGAAAATTCGGGGCCACTGGCCAAAAAAATAAATAAAAAATAAGAAACTAAAAGCTAAATACAGCTAAATAATTCCTACACGCAAATAGATGTATGTATAGTATTCATTTCTTCATTTATTTATTTAAGGACAGCACACCTCAATCAACATTTTGTTACCCAGCTGTTTAATTTCCAGATGTAGTCCTTTGCTGTGATGCTTTTAAAATGTATATAGTTAATTAAATTTGCAAGTCGACACTCAATCTGCAGTGTCATTGTCTGTCGTGCATCTGTGACCCTGACGGTGTTTTTGTCATGTTCTGTGGAGTACCTTCATCCTGCTCAGACAAATTATAACTATACTTGTACATTTCAGTACTTTTATAGCCCGTCTGAAAACTAATTAGATATTTGAGAGCAGTTCTGATCGTTGGCTCTGCGTCTGGGTTAGCCTGTCCACCCATCCAGGCTCCTCATTGGAGCTGATTGACCTCTACTTCGATTTCATGCATGCATGGCGTAGAGCTGTCATTAAGCAATGTGATTGGAATATTCAGATGACTGTTTTAATTGAAGAGAACAAGTGTTCACACATGGCGGGGCTGGCGGTGTTGTCGAGCGCCTGAGGCCGAGTCCCCAAGCAGCCCAGACCCATCTGATCACGGCTCAGTGGAGACCAAGAGCCCACCAACACTACTGCAAAACCCTGGCTGCTTTTAATGCCCCCAGGCTTCCATCACATCACACTGCAGACACACACACACACACACACACACGCCTGTACGACACAGGAGAGGAAGGGAAGGAAGGGAAGAGGAAGGGAGGACAGGAGGAGAAAGGACAGGAGAGGTGGAGGGAAGAGATGAATGAGGTGAGTGACGGCATAATTTGAAGCAGCGAACACATCAACATGCAAAACAAAATGTGAGTCAGTAAGAATGAGACATGTATACAAACAGTGAACATGCTGCATGCACTCAGTGAAAGCAGTGTAACAACACAATACTCTCATTTCATTCATAAACATGAGTCAGCACATAAAGCATGACTCTATTCATGTACAGTAAGAAGGCTTCAATTCCACCTACTTTGTTTGCGTCTCTCTAACGTGTGCTATTTATTTATTTATATTTATATGGAGGTGACACATGATAATCAAGGCTGCCACTGGGTGGAGGGGGAGGGCCACACGATGAGTACGACTTTTCATGTCACTGCTTTTTGTTATAATACACAAACATTCATATACAAATCAAACTCAGATCACACTCACACACACACACACATATATATGCAACATAAAATGAAAATAAATGTTGCTCGCTCCTCACACTTTGACTCGCTGTGTAGTCATGGTAACTCAGTGGCAATGTGGGTAGCGCTGACTCAACGTTTGTCCGCCATGGATTCTGCTGGGAAGTGCGGAAAAAAATATCTCCGTTAACAACTTATTTTGATGAACCGAGCTACACGAGTGGCTCCGAAAAGGAAATCCAGGAACGGAGCTCGAGGGTGGAAAAGGAGAAAACTGGATATAGGGGGAAAACAGAAGCTGGAAAAAGGTTAGTCATTGTTGGTTGAATCTGATTTAATGAATCTGGCAGTTCTTAATTGAACTTGTGTGTTTAAATTTAACATAACAAAGTCACAGTTCATTTTAACCTGGCAAGCTGGCTAGAAATAGTAAATGCATTATATTTAGATAACGGGTTCCTGATTTTTCTTTGCTTGCTTCTTTACCTGAGAAGGATTGTAAGTATCAAACAACCTCCTTGATTGTCAGGCTAGCTTTGCTAGCTAGTATGAAAACCGTGATTTGCTTTTGATTTAGTTAAACTGAACACATCCACAATAATTCAGCTAGCTAGAAAGTAATGAATGTGTTATTCATTCTTAGCTGAAACTTTTCTTTAGAACAAGCTTGATTTCTTGTGGTGGACATTTCAAGTCACCATCAAGTTATAAAGGCTGGCTTTGCTTGGTAATTAGCTACCACTGTTTTCTTGCTAAATTACATTTTATGTTTTTGAATTTGTTAATTGTCCAAATGACAGGATAAGAAATAATCTCCAGCTGCAGTTCAGTTGTATTTTTGTAGATCACATTTGGGCAAATTTGGATAATTTGCTTATTCGGATAAAAATGACATATGTTGCGGAGCTAATGAATAGGCCTGCAAGATAGATATTTATACCTATATAATGTCTTCCAGCTTATATTTAGAAAATAATTATAATATTAGTATAATTGTTTTAGAGGTGTTACTGACCTGTCCAGCTCAGCTAACATGACAGCTGACAGAGAACACTCACGAGACTTTATGGGCATCTACCCTCAGCTGAAGACGTCATAACAGAAGCACCACAGCTTTCTACATCCTCCTCTGGTGTGAACTGTGTGTGTGTGTGTGTGTGTGTGTGTGTGTGTGTGTGGTTACAATGTGTGTTTTTGGGCCACAAAGAAATTCTTGTTTAGGGCCGCCAAAACTCTGGGGCCGTCCCTGATTCTGATGAAATTAATATTTTTGCCTTCGATAAGAAATTCTGCCAACATTTTGCTATTACTACACTGGTGGAACATGGCATTTAGTTTCATTGATATTGACATGAGACTTGCATTTTATTTATATCTTGAACCAAAAACTACACAAAAAAAGAAAAGAGTGACAGAACAGCTTTCATTGCCTTACCTTGCCTTGTGGTTGAAGTCTTATTATTTTGCCTTTGTATTAAAATAATAATAGAATACTACCTGTATCCTCAAGATGTAAAACTGTTTGTTTCCCCAACACATGAGGAGGACAAATGTAGTGTTGAAGCAGTGTCTGCAAAGCTTCGTGTCAGGCTTCCATATGGCTCCAAAAAAACAATTTGAGGTTTTGAAGAGACGAGGACCTGCTTTTGAATTTAATAATAATAATTATTGAACAGATAAAGCCAACTTCCAAACGTAAGGTTCAAATAATATTTCCTGTACAATTTTGTAAGCACATAATTCAAATCACTAGTGGTCATGTGTTTAGCATGCATCATGACTAAATTCTAAATTGTACTGAGTCTATAAATTAAGAGAGATGCCCCCCCAAACATTGAAATTAGCAATTAAATAAAAACATGCAGTATAAATGTACAGCTAAATATGTGTATTATCAACTGAGAAATATTTGTAATTTTGTCTGTATTTTCAGTTAAAAATTAACACACACGCACATATACATATAAAATGTGAAATAAATATTGTATTTTTAAAAGAAGTTGCTTGAAATAGTTAGTTAATGTAGTTCTGTTCTAGTTTATTTCTTTTTTGGGATTTTATTTTGAACAGTTGCGATAACAACTTTATTATTATTCAGAGAAGTTTACCTTTGCAGTATGTTATAGACTCTTCATAGTTCTGTATTGTCACTTGCGTCTACAGAGTGGTGGAAAACCTGTTCACCTGGTGTGAGGATGTATACAGCTCTGATAGATATTACCTCACTTTTTTTCTGGAAGTTTTTACTGGAAAACAAGTCTAACGTTAAATTGTCAAATTTAGCATGAAAGACCTTGGCAGCGCTGCGGTCTGTTTATCTGAGCGCTATCTCTTGAGGAAGGATCCAAAATATCCTCCGCTCGTCTTGTACATGGATTAAGAGAATAAATATGTGTGCTACCGTTGTGCAGGGAATTATTACTACACTGAGGCTTGTTGGTTGCCAGGATCACTATGGAGAATGAAATGGTTGAGTGATGCTGGGGTCCGCTAGCCCTTCACCCCCTCACGCCTGGTCCTCTTACTGTGCTCAAGCACCTCCTGTCCTGCCCAGATCACCCACTCCTCATCCGTATTAATTGGCTGTCAAAAATGTGCTGAATTAACGGATTAATGAGCGTGGATTTGAATCCTAAGTTTGGCAAAGGGGGGATGTTTCCCTGCCGTGGCGCAGGCTCCCCCTGCCTCCCCTCTCGTGTGCGCAGGCCTGTTACAGATATGCATCCAGGACATTTGAGCGGATTGCATTTCATTAGTTTGATTTGAGCGGACAGCACTAAGCTGCTGAGGGCTCTGCGCTGACAGCTAATTACAGGAATCAGCCTTGTCCACTGATAGAGAACAATGGGCTGGGATGAGCCCGCCTCGCCAGGGGTACCGGCCCTGCATACAGCCCCAGCATTTGGCTCCCATATAGTCCCCAGTATGGAGAACCATTACTTGTGTTAAAGGATATGGAATGCCTAATTGAGTGCTACCTTCCTCCTCAGCTCCCAACTCTATTTTGAGACAGAAACAGAAAGAATGATAGAGAGATAAGAAAAATGGCCCTTCTGGCAACCTGAAGTGCCCCTCCACACACACACACACACACACACCTCCCCACTAAGTATACCCCCCTCCACACCCATCCCCACTGCTACCCTTCAACCCACAGCATCTTCCATCCCCTCGCCCAGGCAGGCCGCCCGGCTGCATGCATGGGTCTGTCCGCTTCCATAACTCCGTCCATCTTTAAATCATCAACATTAAAACATGCCGCTCACTCATGTGAACACTTTCCCCCTTAAAAGAGAATTAAATGGATTAGCGCAAACGTCAGTAAATTTAGCGGTGCATTACCCTTGCAACATTCCAAATGGCAGATCGCAGTCAGACAACTGGATTAGCCGAGTTCCTGCTCCCTACCCGCCATAATCTTTTGTCAGGAATCATGTTTGTTCTCTCGCTGTTCTTCCGCCAACCACGCAAGAACTTTTCTTTTATTTCTGTCTCTAATGATCGACTTTGTTTGTAAAGCTGAGCAAAACTACTTTGGATCTTCTGTGTTCTTTTAAGCCACAGTACTGAGGGGAGAGGCAATTTTAGACAGGATCTCTGTCTAGTGTGTGCTTCTCTGTCTCGTTTGGGAGGCATTGATATGGCCAGTGGCTAGTGGCCAGGTGCGCTGACACAGACTATTATTTTGGGAGCGAGTAGCACCATCTCTCAGCTTTTTGTGCCATTTTCAGGTCAGGCCTTTAGGTCATTTTCCCCTACAGATTCTACCAGTCTATTTTCTGGTCGGCTGATGGAAGGTAATGACTGAGAGGCTGATGGTGGTGCTGGCTGTGCCTGCATGTGACCATGTCATCTCAGCTCAATGACAGGGCCTGCAGTGGCCAGCGTCTGCCAGGGGAGCGCCGAGGAACAAGCAGAGCCCAATGCCTGGTCCGGGGGGTCAATGTGAGGTGGCCCCTGCACTGACTGACAGGACACCGGGGTTTGTTAGGGAGATTTGTCCCTGCCGCGGATCTCCTGTCGGCCCGGTTGTGGCACTCGTGTCAATTTGCACCCCACGCACGTAGCCAGTCTAGCTGACAGGTGAGCGGTGGTATGGCGTCCTGTCCGCCTAATTGTACCCCGCAGTCCTGCCTGTGTGTGGGTGAAGAGAGAGTGGTTGAGGCCTGGGCCTGTTAGCGCCCTGCTTGCCCTGGCGGCCAGGCCCAGAGCAGCCTCCTCAGCATGGGAGTAATCCAAGGTGAGGGCCTGTCGCTCTGTCAGCTGGTTGTATACGGCTGCAGTGAATGATGGACATGCCGCCCAGCACAACACACAGATATGTATTCTGAGCTTGCTGTGTGCACAGCGAGAACGTAACATGCAAACACATACACAAACACCCACTCATAACACATGCAAATAATAAATCAAACTACATTTACATGAAATCCAGGGAGAGGTAGATAGATACACATGCATTTATGTCATGCATTCTGTAGTCTTTAGGGAATCGAAGGCCTTCAGTGTGGGGGGAAGGGGGGAGGGGGAGGGTGTAATTGTCAAATTGTCCATCTTTGAATTCCCCAAAGAACTTTGTATGTAAATATGTTGAACACAATTCTTAAGCAATTCCCATGTTTTGTTTCCCAACTACGATACGTGATAAATGGGCAAGAATTAATGTCACAAGACTCAAAATACACCATTCCTCACACACCGACACACTTTTGTGTGTAAGCCGTCTCCCTGAATACTTAAAAAATGATCCGACGCGTGACTGACAAACAGCAAATGAAACCCCTTCTAATCGTGTGTACCCCCCCCCCCTTTTTTTTCTTTTGCAAAAGGAATCGATGATGTTTGCTTGTTTGATGAACAGTGTGAAGAGGGTGTGTTTGAAGCGTGTGTGTGTGTTGTGTGGGGTGGAGGGAGGGAGGGTGTGGGAGGATAGTCGGGGAGGTGTGCCATTTCCTGGCTCATGAAGGCCTCGGTGCCAGCTGCGCGGGGCTGGTGCTGCTTCCTGGGGGCAGATGCCTGCAGTGCTGCCTCCATGATCCCAGCTCTGTTCCTGCACCAGCCCCTGCAGTCTGCTTCACGCCCCGGGGGGGTTGAGGGTGGTGTTGGTGGTGTGTTGGGGGGGTAACACACACATATAAACACATAGACATATACTCAAATGCTTGTGCACGCGCAATCACAGAGTCCATACGAGTGGAAGCGCAAATACACACTGTCTCTCTCTCTCATACACACACACACACACACACACCTCCTAGGCTCTGGAGCATTAATTAGGCAGCCTACAAGTCTGCCACACCATGGTATACCTCCATCACACGCTGGAAAACAGGCAGAGAGGACGAAAAGCACAATTCAACACACACACATGCTGCAGGATTCGGAGGAACTGGGAGGTGCAGCTGGACCCCAAGAACAGAGACATGAAGAAAAGAAGAGATTCCAGTCGCTTTTTCGCCTCTGAACATCAGCTCCTCCTCGCCCTCAACCAGCTCGTCCATCGCTTTCATCACCCATTCCCACTGTCTCCCCTCTCCTCCGAAGCACGTTGTTACTGACACCACACTGGCATCCAGAGGCCCCGGCGGGTACTGCAGCTTCTCAGTCACCCCCCACCCCCACCGCACACACACACCCACCACACAACACATACACACACACACACACACACACCACCACCACAAAGTCTATAAATAGGCTCTAATTAACCAAAGCACTGTACCTTTGGAGATGTTGTTTGGAGTGGGAGAGTGTTTGTTGTCTTGTATCTATAGAAGTCGCTCCTCTCTGGGACTGGAGGAGGCCTGAAGGTCTTTGATAATTTTGATAATAACACACAGATGTAAACTGGCGTTCAGCCAGCATGTGGAAATGACATTCAGGTGAAGCTACATGAGTGAAGACATGAACCAACCGGGGTCAGGCTGATCAGCACGTATTTTGATTTTTGGACTTGAAATGAAAACACCTTGTGGACGACGGAGGTTCCTTTCTGACCACGATTTTTATTTATTTTTTATTTTTTTGTATTTCACATCCGACTGATTCAGTGAAGGAGCTGATAACATAAACAATTTCATCTGAATAAATATGGAAAATGTCTAATGTTGGCTGTTCAGATGATTTATAATTAAAGCAGGGTCAAAAAAATATGACCACAAAAAGTATTTCTCTGATTTTGTCATATCATGATAACAGTAATAATAATTGTAATACTTTTTAATCACTGATTTCTATTAAAGGGCCATGACTCTGTTTTTGAATTTTAAAATATTATTCATCAGCAGTCATGCTGCTAACATTTATGTCTGTCTGAAAATATTAATGTATGATTATACTTTTATTTCCTTAAAATACATTTTTGGTTTTAGGCATTTTCTTGTGATTCTGTTTGCATATCAAGTGACCCCACATCTAACCCAAAGATTTGTAAAGGATGCCTAAACTGATTTATTTAATAGTATTTTCTCCGTATTTATTTATTTAACCTACAAAGAAATGGAATGTCTGTCTATTGTAAGAGAAGGATCCGTCCTCTAACAGCTCTTCCTGAGTTTTCCCTCATTAAAATTAAGTGATCAGTACAACATTTGCGATTTGGGGTTAAAGTTATTCCAAAATATAGATTTTTGAAAAGTGAAACTTGTAATTCAAGTAATAAGCAGTCAGGTCAGGTAATAATCTGCTGTGAAATGAACTTGCACTTTGACAACCATAAACACAGACTGTCCCTGCAGGCAGGTCTGAAGCATATACAATGTGTGAACATACAAAACATCATCCAAAGCTGAATCACAGCTGGCTTCCTGTGTCACATTTCTGAATATGTTTTGCCTTCACTTCTTTCAAAGAGTGGACCTCGCTCTGAAGGAGCCTAACCGACCAAATCAATGAGAAGGGAACAGAATTAGACTACTGACAGCGTGGACGCAGCACGGTTAACATTCTCTCTCTCAGTGTGCGATGGGGCCGGCTGCAGAGGGCTGTGGCAGCTGTCTGAGCGCGTGTTTTGCCCATATGGGGCAGAAATGCTCATGGTGCACTGATTTCCAATAGGTCTTCACCTCCTCTGCTGCTCATGGCCTGCGGCTCCTTCCTCCTTCTCCTCCTCCTCCTCTGCGCTCAATCAATTGACTGACGCTGCTGACCAGCTCCCACAGCACGCTGCCGGGGGAGGGAAGTTATTGGAGTCGTGTGTGGGTGTGTGGGTGTGTGTCTGCATCAGATACCTCCAGTGAGGTTGTACATGCAGTAATGTTTGAATAATCTGCAGAAAATCTGAAACTTCAGAAAGCAAAATAACAGACTCTCTCCACAGCAGACTTCTGTGGTAGGTCAGCTGTTGTTACAGATGTGGGTTTATGTTTATGCAAATATGAATTTCTGAAGATTTTGCTCACATTTATTTTGA
Organism: Nibea coibor; assembly: GCA_023373845.1. NCBI lineage: Eukaryota > Metazoa > Chordata > Actinopteri > Sciaenidae > Nibea > Nibea coibor. Next base: position 2,952,338 of record CM041737.1, read on the forward strand.
AAAATGTACAACCAGCCAACCTGTTATTTTCCTCCAAGTAAAGGAGATACTTTTTTGAGTTTTTTTCTTTACACATGGATGCAAATTCATTGTTCTCACATCATAATTTCTCTTCAGATGCATTTTACTTTGTCAAAATCCTTTACAATAAATATGTTTATTGTTTTTTTTTTTTTTAATTTTCAGGACAGAAATTGGTTGAATGATTGAATCCAGCTTCAAATGAGTTTGTTTGAGATTGTTTCGGGCTGTGTCCACAAAATGCTGTTAGCAGAAACAAGTAATGTGTTGTATGCACATGGATCAGCTGCAGGAAGGTTCCCAAAGGGAGTCGATTTTTAGTCACTGGGAAAATGAACAGTAAAATGAAGTCAGCAAATAGTGAGACGGCACTTTGTGCATATGTAGCTTCCAGAATGTTTAGAATGTGTCATAAATTCACATTGTGTACAGAACGTAATTCTAGTTTAATTTGTCTTTTATTGCAAATCGCACTGAATTCAAGTGAAAGAATCCAAAAGGATTTGAACGTGAAAAGACAAACACCAAAAATAATCCTAAACAAAACATTCAAACATAAAATATAATATCATAATATAATATAATAAATATGTGTGTATATACAATATACACACACGCATACAATATGTGTTATTTCAGGTTGTTACAGGTTGTTTACTACTCCTGTATTTATTTATTTTTATTTTGTTATTATTATTATTTCCAAAGATTGATGCAAAGTGTAGTAGAGTATGGCAAAAAGTGAACTACTCCAGATCTTCAGAACAATTTGAGGATCAGTTTTCAGTTTCCCACAGTGCCAGCTGTGATTCTCAAACCTTACAGACAAAAAAAAACACACTGGTGGTTTGTTCAACTGTTTTTCTGTTGTGAGACCTCACCTTTGAGACAGGGGAGGTGTAGATACCAGGTGTGTGATAGAGAGTACCTTCCTCGGGGAACACAAGGTGCCTGCTGTCATGGCCACCAGCACAGGTGTGTGTGTGAGTGTGTTAGTGTGTGGCCACCACCCCAGGGAGCTGGTCAGCTGTTGTTTCATGCAGGAGATTACACAGCTTAATCAGGCAACCGGATCAGGTGCAGCTGATGCTGTAGAGTCTCAACACACACATACACAAACACACACACACACACAAACACACAGACAAACACACTAACCCAGCCCCTCCACAGACACACACACATACCTCCCTTTATACCCAATTAACCCTGTTACCGGGCACTCCATGCCAAGGGACAACAGACACACCCACCACATACAGGTAAGCACAGCCTCACTCGTGTGCAGGCCCATACATGTAGCGTAACAGTCCACACATACATACACACACACAAACACACACACACACTGCACATTGCAACCACAACAGGTCACATGCAATATAAAGTGCACTAATTGTTTCATTCATTTTGTATTTATAAGACAATAACGGCATTTTATTGTGTGATGGATTAACTCTGTACTGTAGAAATGATCAATAACACACTTGTTGCATGAGAATCCCTCAGACTGAGCAACATTATCATGTTATCACTGTTTCACTTGAGTTTCTTTGTTTGAGTTATTAAATCTTAACAACAAAATATGGTGTTTTTATTTTTTTTTAATTTATTGCTTTTAGAGTGGAAAATTGTCCTGACTAACAAACCTAACTAAACATATTAATTAGCAGCAAAGGACAACAAAATGTCATGTCAGTATTAAGGGCCAGCTGAGGCTGATGGAGCTGTACTGTTACAGTGAAAAGAATGTGGCAGACTCAGTTCAAGCATACAACTTAAATCCACATGGAGTCAAACAAAATAAAAGATTTTGTTTAAATTATTCATGATGAGGCTATTAAATGTATTTTCACTGTAATCAAAGTTGGACCTCTGAACTGTATTGCAGCAATTTTCAAGCAATTGCTTTGTTTGTACTAATAATTGTTTTATTAGCATGAAGCAGCATTGGCTAATTTAAATTTAGCAACAAGTCTTTAAGGTTAAATTACATCAGTGCAGCTGTTAGTGTCCAAAATGAGTTACGATACGATCCACAGTGTTTTTAATCAGTTATTGTGAACGTTGGGTTTAGGCGTGGAAATGCCTTGGTTAAGGTCAGAGACGGATGATCATGGTTAACAGAAAATGGATGGAAGTCAATGATTAATCTACCTGCTGGTGGAATATCACCCCAACCTTTTTGAGTGTTTGTGGCTCTTAAGGAAGATACATAACATAACATAAAGGAAGAGATACTTTATTAATCTCTCAAGGGGAAAATTCTTTTTTCACACATTTTACATGCATTTAAACCCAAAATACAACCACACACATACAAGGGCTCATAGACATGCAATGTGGAGAGCGATGGTGGAGTGATGGGCAGCCACCCAGAGCAGCGTCTGCGAGCAGTTGGGAGGGTTGCTCAGGCACACCTCTGTAGTGCCCAGTAGGTGAACCGGCACCTCTCCAGCTACTAGTCCATCTTTCATAGTTTGGTTCAGTTCCCAAGTTTTTCTTTCTTTTTTTGACACAATTTTTGGTTTTGCCACCAACAGTCAATGTTCACAAAGCTGCTAAAGGTCTTTATTGTAAACATGTATGTAAACATGTGATTTTTAGGTATTTCAATAATCTACAGATGGTTTTACTTTTTTCTCTAATCCTGTCAGTCAGTACCTTTAAGTTTAAAGAGCTGAAATGAGTTTAACATGCAGTGATTCCACATAAAGCAAATTATCAACTATCAACTATCAAACACTCTGTCCATCCATCAGAAGGCTCATAGTTAGCTCATAGTTTGCATAAAAATGAAATGTGTATAGCTACTAGTTTGCTGTTATGATGGCACTCTTGCAAAAGCAGATTACCGAATAGACAGAAACAGTGTTTGCTAAGTACAGTATAGCAACTACCATCATGAATGATTTGTATATTGCTTTTAAGCATGTGAAAAATGACCAGGAATATATCTGACTGACTAAAATATGTGAGTCTCAGCTGTGGTCACCATTACCAATACTGTATTTTAAATTGTATTTTAATTTTAAATCAGGATGTTGTTGCTCTAATTTAAATATAAATGTTGTTCTATATATTTTGTCCCACAATTGAACTTAACCATTGGCTGCTTTGACTTCAATGAAATGATGACAACCATGTGACAAGTATATCAGGAATTATGATGTTTAAAATGATACCTCTATCATGCTTTGTTCCTGTCCTTTTCCACAGTGTTCCTGTCACAGTGATCGCACTTGATTTTTGGGTATCAAAAGTTAAGGGTGGATGGACATTTTCAGATTCAAATCTGCCATTCTTCGACCTTTACACTCTTCTAGTATTTATTCTTATTTCAGTTGTCCTCTTGGCAGAAGTTGATCAGCTTATTTGTTGTGCAGGACCACACAATGCATATTTAAGATTTGAGAAGTACGCACCACTGCAAACTTCTCAGACATACATGACCCATGTGGAGGAAAAGAGGGATGAAAAAAGAGATCCATAGATATATACTGAATCACTGCAGAGATATTGTTCATGTATTAGCCAGACACTGTACAAATCTGAGTTTAATCTTTTAATTGCTGTTACACATTTTAATGACTACAGTGTGTGGTCACATTATGGTCGCTCACACTGAATGTAAACACAGCCCCCAGTGGAACTGTGACCATTCTGACACGATGGTTTTATCCTCAAACATTTTGACAAAAACTTGAGGGAGAGGACAGAGCAGAACACTGACCTGTAATTTTTAACATGCAAACAGTTTGGTCTGTTTTGCAGCAAAGTTCAGTTTAGTTCTATCACAGTACAGTCAGCCACACCATGTAAAATGTGTTGGGGGGAAGCAGCCAGCTTTAAATTTGGCTTAATCCTTACAGTGTCTACCCAGTAGAGCCAGTCTGACACCAACATGTACCTTAAAGTGTTCTTAACAAATCAATGTATTACATAAATATTACTTTGATGCTTGATACATGATCATGTTACATCAATATGATTCAGTGATTTCTTTTTATTCCTCAGGAGAGAATAAATCAGAGTTCCACTACGTGGATAGAGAGGTGTATTTAATAAAATTCATTGTTACTGAAGTAAATGCTAATCGTGATATTGATTTCAAGTGATATTTTCCAGTCACAGACTGCGATATGAAACCCACAAGAAAAAAGTTGATAGGGTCTCCATGGACCTCCAAGTTACAGCACAGCCGTCCAGCCACTGCTCAGACGTGAAGCTATCGCTCCATTCCTCCATATTCTATGAACCGTTCCACTGAGCCGGAGACGGGCCTCAGAGATTCAGCGTGTCGGAGATTTTTTCGGAGACTCCTGCAGTGTGTCTTCTGATGTGTCCTGAGGGCTGACAGAAAGACAGACACAGCCTGTGTGACTGTTGCTGCTTCTGTCTCTGTCTTTATTTTCCTCATACTCTCTCTCTCTCTCTCTCTCTCTCTCTCTCTCTCTCTCCCTCTCTTTCTCTCTCTCTCTCTCTCCTTCCTCTTTCTCTCCCTCTCTCTGATGCCACTGTCTGTCTGGAGATTAATTAAACGGCTACCCAGCCAGCCACCACCACATCAGCCATCATCAGCCTCTCCTCGCCATCAGCTCCCTGCTACAGTGGCGCTGGAGAGAGTTTAAGTCTGCTGGCATGCGTGCAGCTACACACACTATTAAAATGTATGTGTTTGTCTGTGTATGCTGTGTGTCCCATCCGGGCGTGTGTGTATTTTAATGTGTGAGTTGTACACAGCTGCACACAGTGACATTTTTAAGTGTGCGTGCATGCATGTGTGTGTGTATATAAGTGTGTGTTTGTGAGCAGAAAATTAATTTCATGGTACATCTGTGTGTGTGTGTGTGTGTGTGTGTGTGTGTGTGTGTGTGTGTGTGTGCAGACTTGTACAGTATGTTTGGATATGTGTTCAGCTGTACTGAGACTGCACAGAATGTGTGTGCGTCCACAGTTTGCAGATACATACATTATGTGTGTATCCTGTGTGTGTGTTTCAGTTTCTTGGGTGTATGTCTGTGTGTGTGTGTTTTCTGGAAGATAAACCACGCTCCAGTAGTGAGTTGTGCCACAGTAACCGTCACGGGGGGTGTGGGGGGCCGCGGTGGGATGTCGGATCTGACTGTTTATTGTTTGCCATTATTGTTGTCATTATGGCTAGCGCTGGCATCAGTGGTGTGTGTGCTCCAGCCGGTCTTATCATTACGCCGTGGTTCTCCGGTTGTCAATTTACTGTACAGACTCCTCTCAAGAATTTCCCCCGCTGTCACACCGCTGAAGGCTTCCTCTTTCCCCTTCGCTTCAGTTTCTCCCTCTTTCTTCTTTGTTCTCTTCAGTTCTTTGCTATGCTTTAAGTGTGTGGACGTAATGTGTGTTGGGGGGTGGGGGGTCAGTGAAGCTGGCAGCTCAGACCGGCTCTGCTCGGCTTTTCGGGCCTTAATTGAGACATACTGTCAGAGTGACAAACGCATTTGCATGCGGTGTGTTTTTCAGGATGTGCTTTTTTTTTTTCAGCTGCTCACCACTCTGTTAATCAGCTCTCCATCATTCACATGAAGAAATGCGCTCACACGCACACATACACACACACACACACAATCTTATGTATACAGTATGCACACACATACTGTACATACAACTGCATAAGGAGCTGTTGGGGATGTGTGTTCCCATCCTGACAGTAATGAGAAGGGAAAAAAAGAGACGGTTGGAGGAGAAGATCCAGACTGGAGCATTTAACTGATATATTATCCTGATGCTGCCCTTGGTTTTTGAGAAGACTTCAAGTCTAGAGCCATGCTAGCAGCTCAATGAGGCTGTATGAAATGCTAATGACAGCATGCTCACAATGACAATGCTAACATGTTGATGTCTAACAGACGTTGACAATGTTGATGTTGAACAACGTTCACTATGTTCATTATCGTATTTCAAGTTTGTCACATATAACCATACAGGTGAAGTCACTGTAAACTCCTACAATTCATTCAATTAAAAGACTGTAAGATAGAATAGTTACAAAGAATAGAAATGTAATAAATAATGCTGGTTATTATGGAAGTTTCCAGTGTGGTCACAAAGCTGAAGGAGCTGGAATGAAACACCTCACTGTGCACTTCCTGATGGCAAGACTCCAGGTGGTAAGGGTGGGTAGACACGCCTCATTCAGCCTCATCCTTAACACTGGAGCACCCCAGGGCTGTGTTCTGGGTCCCCTGCTGTACTCCCTGTGCACACACAACTTTTTTGACTCTATTTTCTGACTATCATCAGATTTGTTGATGGCATTGCTGAAATGGGCTGATCACTGAAAACAATGAAAAGGAATATCTGCAGTAGAAATATCTGAAGTAGAGAACCTGCTGGTGTCACAACAACAACATTGTCCTGAACGTCAGCAAGACTGAGGAGCTGATAGTGGACTTTGGGAAAAAGCAGCTTTAGTTGTACACACAGTACTTCAAGCACTTCTGTGTCCATGTCACAGAGGGCCTCATTTAGGATCGTGACCTAAGACTAGAAGCTTCTCCCCACAGTGCTGGCCTGGTGTACCCAGGACCTTCTTCTGCACTGGAGAAGAGAGAAAATGCTGTTACCAAGGTGGTAGGGATCTATAAAGATTCTCCTAACCTTACTCTTTCAGTTTCTTTTAGCATGTCTTTTAGGCAGGTAGAGCACCACTTATTGCATGTTCAGCTGAATTAATTCATCTTTGCAGGGTCTTGCAGGCTTTTTTGGTGCTGCTTCAGGTGGTGCTGTCAGGATGCTCTTGATGGTGCAGGAGTAGAATTTTTTCAGTATTTGAGGGGATACAAGACAGCAGCACCCAGGTCAGGGTCTTGGTGATGTGGACACTGAAAAGCACTGTGGTACTCCGCTGTTAAGGATTAGGATTGGATGAGGTGTGTCCGCCCACTCTTACCACTTGGTGTCTGTCTGTCAGGAAGTCACATGCACATTGAGGTTGTTAATTGGCTTTTATTGTCACAGCAACAGCATCTCTGTCTGTGTGGACACCATCACAGAAGTTCTGTGTGGTAGCTGCCAGGCACAGGTAGAGGTAGCTAGAGGTAGAGGTCCCAGGTAGCAGAGTAGTTAAGCTAGAAGAGTTAGAAATGGCAAATGTAGATTTTAAAAAAGGACTTTTCTTTACTCATGTTCAGTAACTCGTTACTACACACCACTGGATGTAGTGCACTATAACCATGTCAGTGCCTTTCAGCTTTCTCCAGCTCAGAGGACTAGAGCTTATATGCATGTACCCAAAAGACCTGCCCAGGATGGAAAGTGATGAATAAGAACACCATTTCAGGAGTTGGAGGGGACCAACATTGGACTTACATCAATTAGGTGGACACAAACACAGCTCTAAATGAGATCTGACTGTGGTCTCTGATGCTGAATGAATAAATGTGAATTATTTGTGCTGTTACTGAGTTTGAATCAGCTCCTTTCTCCTCCTCAGGCCAACATTATTCAGCAGTTACCGCCATTTTTGCTTTTTCTTGGTCTGTCATGTTTTTTGGGCGGTGGGGGTGGGTATAAATGGAAATTCTGAGTGCTTTTTATAAAATATAATCCTGCTAATGCCAAGTGGGAAAGAAACATCAGCCATACTCTCATACTCAGCCAGCCTCTATTCACAATCTGCCCCCCTTTGTCTTTTGACCTTATCTATCTGCACACTGAAAAAAGCTCCCTGGTACCAAATGCATTATGCCTTGTATGTATAATAACATTATATTTGGGCCACACAGCTTTATTCCCTCAAACCCTATTCTACATTCAGTCAGATCCAAACTAAGCAACAGTGGGAGAATGTATCGTAATGAATGCCAAAGCTGAGCACTAAGAGGTATTTTGTTCTTGAGGCTCTTAAGGAATATGGATTATGAATGAGGCCGGGATCAGACCTGCTGTGGTTTCAATATGTATGAATCTTTTCATATGCACTGAGCCCACTCCTTTATCTGACACAGCAGGTGAGGATCAGGGAGCACTTCTGACATTGGTGAAAAGTAGCCACATGGTTAGGATTTTTCAGCCATGAGCTGGACTAAAAAAATTTAATATATTTCTCAATACTGTTATGTTTCTTAATCATGTTTTTGAACACAGAGCAGCGATTTAACAGACATCTTATTCATTCACCTACTATACCACCAAAGTCTGCTTCTTCTAAAATTAGTATCAGGATCAGTGGTGAGTGACTAAATTTACAGCAGGAAGACTGGTAATCTTTTTGGATCTCTTCACAGTGACTCTAGGCTGTATAGCAGGCCACACTCGTCTGATCCCACAGCATACTTATTTACACCTCTAGCAGGGGTTTTCTCATAATTACATCAAATTCCAGTTTTATAAAATGGTTTCCTAATTATTTTACAACAGAAAACACTGTGTGTGTAGTTGTTTTTGGTTTTGTTACATGGTGGGAACTGTGGCCTGACAGCACACTCACAACGTGAGTACCAAAATCTTTGTGGAGACCAAAATGCTGGTGGCCACCAGGAAGAGGAGGGAATTCATAGATATGGTCATGGGGATGCCCATGTCAAATTTTCAGGGGTTACCGCAAGAGGCACAAAAAACAGTTAAAGGTAAGAGATGGGTATTTTTAAGATTAAAAAATCCTCCTAAGTACTCGTTATAAATGATTAGCTTCATCTACAGTGCCAAATTTAATTTAAATATAATGCTGTGAACAGTGAAGTGACAGTGAAGACAGACAAACTGACCACTAAATGCCATTTTGGGTGATTTGGGGTAAAGCTCTGTATACCTGTGACATACTCAGGACAACTTTCACTAGATGTCCACTAAAGATGTGATGCCAAAGGTGGATGTTCACCATTTGGTTTAATTTAATTGACCTTTTTTTCATTTTCCTTTTTTTAATAATTACAGAGGTTGAGACCATGATGTATGAAGCATATATGATTCTGCATCACCTCAAAGACTTTAGGTGTGACCTGCTGTTGGCAACATCACTTATCTGGCAACTCAGTGTTCAATGTCGTGCCAGGGGTTATTTACTTCTGAAGTCAGAGCTGGGAACGACATCATGCCCAAACTGGCAGCATTCCAGTACACGTCTGAAAACCAGGTTCTAGCCAGGTTAGGCATTGCTAGCAATATCAACTGATAACAACACACTGTATTTTGTGTGAGCAAAATCTCAACAGACAGAACGACTGATTTAATGAGACACAGAGGAGTGATAACAGTATATCACTACAGCTTTCACTACTGCTGACACGCAGAGCAGCCATCTTGGGTTCTGAGTTCTCATAACTTTCCTAGTGAAAAATATGAATTCACGGGGGCATTCCAGTTAAAATTTCCAATGTTATTTTTTGTGTACTAACCGCTAAACCATATACTATTATGATTAGTATGTATATATTGTATATAGTATACTGTGTCTGCTGGGTTTGTAACTCTGATGCTGCAGCCACATGAAGCAGTGAGTTAGCAGCTTATTCCCCGTGGGTCCATCATTGCCATCAAACCTTCACATTACATCTAATAATTTCATCCTTTGTTTATATATTTGATAATTGATGGTGCTCCTGCAACTCCTTGTATGTCAAAATGCTACTAGCATGCTACCAGTGGAGCATAGCAGCTGCCATATATTGTGAATGAAGGAGTGTGAGACAGTGTGTAGCTGAAGAACAGTACATAAGCAAATGTTCCCAGGGTGAATAACAACTACAGTAACAGAAAGCTGGGCTTATCTGACAGGCCGGTCTATAGTGGCCCTTTCAGCTTCAGCTTAATTAAACAAGCTTTCATTTCTCACTTCTTACTTTCTGCGCTGACTCTCTTCCTCTCTGCCAGCCTCTGTCAATCTCTCTCTCTAACTGTCTGTTTAAAGGCTGCTGCACGTCTCAAATTAAGTACTGTTTGGAGCAGTTGACAGAGTTGGAAATTCCTTTTTCATCAGTTTGATTTAGGAGTCCTGTATCTGCATGTACATACTTTCTCGTATGGCGTATAAGCAGGTTCACACCTGCTTATTCTTAACATAACATATTTTTTATGTTATGCTGAGTTGACTTACCTGTAAAACCTGAGCGGTCCTCTGTCCAAGGGTTCAACTGTACTTTTATAAATTTAAACTTAGACATTGGTGTGCAGCCCACCGTGTGAAATGCTGAATGGAAAACATTAAAAAAAAAACTTTTTAATTTGACAAACGATGTACTATGATATTACTAGTAGTAGGCCTACCTTGAAAATGACCTTTAGTGGCTGTGTGAAAAATTACTGTAGTCTCATAAAAGCAAAGGTGGAAGGTGGTAGCATGGCATTATTATTGCACTGAAACAAACATTTGACCACAGTTCAGCTCAAAATTGAAAATCAAATCAAAATCACTTTATTTATGTTAGGAACCTTGTAGTCAGGCACTAGTCTATGTACACCCAGACACACGAGAGACAAAGAGTAGATAATATACAAGTGCAGTTTAAGATGTTTCAGTGTGCCTAGAATGACCATGAATATATTAATAAACGGGATTAAGCTAAGCTCAAACTAGCTCAGATGTTTATAGAAGCAGGCTTGACATGGTCCATTTGATCTTGAATGTGACTCACCTGTATCTGCAGTCTAAGTGTAACCCTCTAGTGTAAAATACTGGAGCTGACCACATCCAATCTGGACCATGATTGTGATTCCAACACTTTCAGAAGCGTTCCAGAAGTGGCTCTCTGATTTGTGGAGGATAGGCAATTCTATTTCTGTCACTTCTGAAGCACTCCTGGTGGAATATGAAGCTGTGAGGCAAGTAGACCAAAACAGTCCTGCAACATCACAGATCCATGGCATGCCACACCACTCTGCCTGCCTGTCACCATTACAGCATCAACCAAGGTCATGGATCCACGCTGCACTGTCAACCTGGACTGGACATTTTTCTCTTGTTACATTTTGTACATATACTGTATATATTTTCAATGTTGATTGAATGTGTTCACATAGCCTACTTACAAGTGCATGTGGCAAGAAAAGAAATGTGGGTCAGTTAAAAGAAAGAGTGTGGTTTAAGTTAAGTGTGAATAAAGTAAGCATGTTGTGTTTTGTGCTATAAGTCATTGTTGACAATATTAAACCGAGACACTGATCTTTATCTTTTAACCTTCTTCTTGCGTTAGCTTTACTGTCTTTTATGGTAATGGGCCGTGTCTTCACTGAGCCATAACATACCCTCAGAACAATCATTTTTTGGCCTTTCTTTTGACAACCTACCACAAAAATGAAATGGCAAAAACGAACCTCAAGAGAATTCTATAAATAAACACAAGGTTTAGAAACCAATAGAAATCCAGTACTAGTTCCAAAAGAGTCTTGCAAGGACATGCATGTGCATGTGTGTGTTTAGATGCATGTGTGGCAAAAAGTGACACTTTTAGTTTTTTGCAGATATTTTTTGCAGTAGAAGGATTGTATTTCTGTTGTCTTTTCTTATTGCTACAATGACTTGCTAAATGTTTAAATGGATTATATGTAGATACATCTAAAACACAACCATCAGCCATCTCCTGGATTTAAAGGTTTCAGGATTTTGAAGCACCAGCACCTCTACTCCTCAGAGACCTGCTCATCCATACTGCTATGCTGCATCATTTTCAATAAAGATGTGATCCAGACTCTACACTGAATTTGTCTTATGCATGCTCTACATATCTGAACATGTCCATCTTTATGTGTTTAGTTTGTTCAGTTTCACAAACAGTCAAAGAGAGAAGCCCCTAACTAAAGCTCACAGGGTTAGGAGAGGAGCTGGCTTTCAGTAGGGGTGGGCGATACTGGGAATTTTGTTATCGAACCGATACCAAGTAAATACAGGGCTAGTGTCGCCAATATCGATACGAATAGCAATACTTTTTACGTGAAATGTCATGATCATTGAATAATTTTGTGATTTTGCCTTGAGTTAGATGGTTATGATTATGATTATGGTAAAACGCAGCACAAAGATTTTAGGCAATAAAAATGAGTGAGCACTGAGCAGTAGATTGAGAGAGAGAGAGAGAGAGAGAGAGAGAGAGAGAGAGAGAGAGAGAGAGGTGCAGAGAAGCCGAACTCTGAGGAAATTCCTGTAAATTGCTGGATGACAGAAGAGAAACTGCAGTATCGATCTCATCACGCTAGTATCGATCCGATACTAATACTCACCTTGGTATCGATACTATCAATATGTAGATCGATACGCCCACCCCTAGCTGTCAGTGGGCTGTTGGCTGACAGTGTTACTGAAAGTGTGTTAATGATTTTAGTTTTGGCACTAATTATTGTTTTATAACATCATATTATAACTGGGTCAAAACCAACACTTACAATACAAAGGTCATCATTTTCACCAGAGCATTTTATAATTTAGTTAATATTTTTGTCTTATTTTGTTTAAATAAAGGTTCCTGACAAAATCAAAAAGCCTTGATGAAATTAACAAATTTATGAGGTACTTTTATGCATTTAAAACCTAAGGGTCGGTGGCAACCCTAACATAAGAAGAAGGTGCTGTGAGTTTCATCATGCCTTCATCGTTATGAGCAGATACTGTTGGCATATTGTAAGAGGCAAAAATCTGAGCATCACTACTTTTTGTACGAAAATATAGTTTAGTGTTTTGAAATACCTTTACCTGAAGTACGACAGAGTACAAGCATTATAAAAATGTAGGCATCTCTCTTATCATATTTCCCTGGAAACACTGACCAGAACCCCTTTAATCCAAACCCTCATTTGCTAATGATCAGGTAAACTGTACCATTTTTCACACTAACATGATGTCTTCTGTGCAATTTTAATTGAATTACAGAATGCAAGCAGCAGAGAACAGGTGGATTTAAGATATCATTGCAATGTCATGGACCTCTGGATTTATGGAAATCTGCTGCTTTGGGGTGTTGTACTGCGTAAATCTGTCTGCATTCATGTCATCTTTATCGTTCTTTCGTCCTGCCTGGTTTCCTCTATTTTTCCTTGGATTCTTGCTGCAGCTGCTGATTTTGTGGCTGTTTCCACCCCATATTTAAGCTCTCCTTTAACCGTGTTAAGACCACTGGGAAATAATAACAGTGATATTAATGAAGCACATTCATAAATGTAACCATGCAAACTGCAGTGCAGTTGATGATTAGCTGCACAATATGTGATACTTAATAAAAGTCCAGCACCTGCAAACCCATAAATGTGTAACCCTGATGTCCATGCCCTCACCAGTGCCTCCCCCTCCCTGACTGGCGCTGAGCCACTTGGCTGGGCTCTGTCAGCTCCTCTTGACTAATTAGCTCTGTTGTTCTCCTCCTCCCAGATTCCCTCTGTTTCACATACAGACAAACAGCACCAGGCTTTCATGTTCAATTCCCCATCTCCTCTACAATACAACTGTGTGCAAAGTCTGACTGAATAGCTGCCTGCAACAAACCCAAAACGGTTGACCCCAGTGGTCGGTGTGTACTGTCCAGCAGACTGAAGGGACGCTTCAGCTGATATTTCCTGTGGTAGGAAAAGCACAGGTGAAAATAGTAACATGAAATATGACGCAGTTCTTTTTAAAGAACCAGTGTGTACTGTTTGGTGGTATCTCATGGCGTATCACCACTTGCCTCACCCTCTCTTTCCTTGGATGAAGGAGAAACTACGGAGACCACTAAATGTGTGAAAAGCTCAAAAAGCCTGATCTAGAGTCAGTGTTTAGTTTGTCTTTTTTGGTCTATTGGAGAAAAAGGTAACAAAAACATGATGTTTTTAGTTATGAATATAATATTTCATTCATGTTATGTTCTGTAATTAGAGCACACTGGACCTTTAGGTTTCCCAAATGTGACAGAATCACTTATCACCTGGGCTTCTAGTCTAGATTCCAGAAAACCAGTAACAGATATTCCACCCAAGATTTCCTCTGCAGTCCCAATCTAATCTCTATGAAAGGATTACATTTTCATATATTTTTCTTGCTGTAACATAGAGTAGCCATAGAGAGAAAAAGATAGAGAGATGCCTTCTCACATTTTTGGTTAATTTGTGCAACGTGTATTAATTCATGCACATCAGATATGTATAGTATATAGTATATAGAGGAAAAACCTGCACAGCGGACCAACCTTTCTCCCTGAGGCATGAAGTGCTTCAAATATTATGCGAGGCATATTTTATGAAGCCATGTGTTCTGTCAACACCAGGCACTGTTTATTACAAATGTGGAACAACTGCAGTACACTTTGACCCTGTCAGTCCAGAAACTAACAATTTAAACTTCATCTCTCCAGTGTCCTTGCTAATGTGTAAATGCAAAAATATTTTGTCTTTATCTTTTAAAAAATCTTAATTTTTAGTTTCAATTTTTAACTTCTTCAAACATTTTACAACAGTATGAAATGTATTGAAATATAACTAATAAATACAATGTAACAGTATATCTTAGAATTACATTAATTCTATTATTCTATTATTAATGATTTATTTGTTTTTACAATTGTATTCATTCATTTAATATTCATTTATTTTACATTATTACATTACTTACTTCTTATCTTTTTTTCCAGTCAATTAAATTTAAAGAATTGATGATTATGAAAACGACATCATGGATCATATAATATGGAATAATATGGAGCTGATAATATGATGCAGGCAGAGGGGATAAGAGGTGAAAGAAACCTTATCGTTACAATGACTTCTGCCACATCAGCCTGACCTGCTTCTATACTGAAACACTCTTACATGGCAGACTTCAAGATGTGTTAAAGTACTAATCTGTCAGATGATCAGAATTATGACAAGTGCAAAAATAAACATGACATATATTTTAAAAAGTCTTTCCCACCCTTTGAATAGTGAATGCCAAGCACAAAGCAGTATGTCTCAGGTGCTCAGAGTGTTGTATGGTGGTTCATGTATGTGCAGCAGCCCAATGTGCCAAATGGCCGAAGGTGAAGGTGAATGTAGATCAGCGGGTGTGATGATTATTGCTCTCTCAGCCAGTCGCATCACTGGTCTCATAGCTCTGAAACAGCTGAGCCAATCACAATTACATGTGATAATGACCGCTCAGTAAACGGAAAGCTTTGTGGCTTCATGGTTAAGATCACTGGTATACCGAGGCCCATCGCTGTGCGAGGACTGACAATAGTAGAGTTTACCGCCTTTCTCTCTATCACCATGTGTGTAACATGTTTCTGATGGTGCTGTTTCCTCCTTTTTGTATTAACGTAAGAGAGGAGGCACGAAAAAAATATTTGCATCAGGGTCAATCACAACTATGTTACCCTGCAGGTTCAGAGGTTCACAACATGAACGCACATCACCACAAATCTGCACCTAAAGGCAGATGGAATATGATTTTCCATCAGGTAATTCCTGTAATAATGATAAAAATAAAAATTGAAGACACTGATTTGGATTTAATGAAGGTAAACAGGGAACTGTCATGCATAACGCTCAGACGCAGCACTTCTCAGAGGCTTGGTACGGATTCATCATCAGCCCTGCTATATTCACATGCTGCAGGGATTTCATAAACTGAAGACGAAGCTTTTCATACAGTTTAATGCAGACTGTAAGAATCAGCGAGATCAGCGCAGACTGATTTACTGACTGTTCTGCTTTATCCACATTAAACTTTATGCAGCTTCCTGCATTGTGTTTGAGTACAGCTACAGTGTGACCATGCTGGCAGGTTCTCTCATCCCTGGCATGATTATATATGTTCTCTAAATGAATTTGCATTGTAGAAATCGTCTTGTGATGTTATGCTCCTTTAATTTTCAGGTGAGGCTGATTTAGCTCTTGTGGAAGCGTTGTAGAAGTGAGTGAGGGTGTAATTTTCAATAATCATAACACAAAGAATTAACATGAAAATTTCTCAACACAAATTTACAGTATTTACCCTACTTTAAAGATAGATTACTGAGCTACAAAAACTGATTCAGGAAAGGATTGCAGAAAATTGCGTCATTGTTTTCTGATGAAGGACCCCCAAGCCACCCGCTCTAATTATGCCCCTCCAGAATTTTAGCTTGTTTGACGCCCCTGCTTATGTGCGGAAAATACAAAAGAGTTTGAGTTTGTTGTCAGTTTGTGTTTCTCTAGAACCAAGTCTGAAAAAGAAATTTGCATTTTGCCACAGTTGTTTATTCTGAAGAGCAGGAAATAAAACCGAGAATTAAAATATCACTCTTTTATTGATTACTGCTGCAACTATAAAAAATATAATACTTCATCTCTGAGTTGGCAATATTTTTTTATGCCTGTGCAGTTATCATCGCCACTAAACTGTACAGTGTCAGCTTGTCAGCTTTGTTCTTACCATGGCATTAAAGGATAATTAAAGGATAATTCCAGTTTATTAAACTTGCATTTTATTTATTGTTATCATTATTATCATTATTATTATTATTATGTCCAGTATGATATTATTGCATCACTACATTAGCTGCTGAGCCTGGGAAAAATAAAGTACCATCTCTCATAGAATTATACTTGTTATTTTCCATCACATGTAGTGGTGGTATCAGCTAGTGAGGACATATCGAGGAAAGGTGCTTTTATTTTGAAGTACGGAAGCAGAGATTCATTTCTGCTGTCAATGGAATGCCCAATCATAACTGATAAAACCGAGACCAGTCGACCTTTTATCTACAACTTATGTATGATATTTCACATGTGTAAGATCCACATGTGAAATATATGTTACAAGTTTGAGAACAGTGCTGTTTTATTTGAACCATGAGGCTCGTTTTCATAGTGCCCGTCATTATCTTTGCTCATGATTACATGGAGTTCCAGCTTGTTGAAAAGACTGGATCAAGTTCATAACCCTAATGATGTGTTTAGCTCGTCTTGTCAACGAAACAGGACAGTAACATCGAGTGTGGACTGACAGGAGTAACTGGCAAAAGCATGAAAAACCAGACAAAGACGGATAATCAAAAGATTTAAGGCTGCTGCCTGGAAATGACACACTCAACATAAAATGCCAGCTGTTGTTGACTGAAGGGTTGGGGTCAGAGGGTTAGCATAGGTTAGGGTACAGTCTTTTCTGTAACTGTTTAGTCTAAGGCATCATTTTTTATTTGTTTTGATGTCTTGTTGCATAATACAGTACAGACAGACAATACATACAGTCATGATTCTATTGAATTCACTAGATTATACACTGAGATTGGATGAAAAATGAACCAGAATTGTTCTAACATATAGTATTATTCAATTACTTAAATGTTATTCTTTACTCTGAAAAATAAGGCTATTTGTCATATGGAAAGATTAATGTGGAAGAGTCCGAGGCAACATTTTTCTTTTTTAAAATTAGAACTGGTGGTGTGTGTGTCTTTGTGAGGAAATGTGTGTATTTTACTGTGTACATGCATGTCTTAGAATGTGAGAGGTCTTCATAGTTATGTGTGTACGTGAGTGTGCGTTTGTGTGTGGTGTGTGCATGTGGATGTGGTGTGCATATCTATTCCTGGGCCGGGGGATCCTCTCCTGCAGGTCTAATTACTTTAATGAGGGATGTCTCCCTCTCTATCAGCCCTACCCAAGGGTACACATTAACATTCCCCCCACATAGTCATACACACCAACACTCACAATTAACCACAAATTCATCAGCAGAGTAAATACTCTCTGTTGCCTTCGTGTGAAACTTACTCCGCTCTTAAACTCTTACTTCCGTGAGAAAGTAGGGCCTCCTCAGCCCCTCCCCCATCGAGTCAAGCGATTCAGCCCAGACTCGACTTGATTCCTGAGGTACTTTAAGTCTGTCTGTCTTCACTTCCAGTAGACACTTAAAGGTGAGAAGACACTGGGTTTTTTTTAACAGATCAGACAATATGCAATTGAGTCATTATTCGGCTGTGCTGTATCACTCTCACCCAATCGTCCAATTTAGAATCCAAGAAAGTGGCTGACAGCTGGATATCTAATGATGTTTCTGTTGTGACCCGCAACTATTACCCGTGCTGTGTGTGTGTGTCTGTGTGTGGGTGGGTTTTCATGTGTGTGTGTGTCTGTGTGAGTGACTGTGTATTAAGCTTCAGAGAGCAGTCTAGCGTTGCCAAGAGACACTGCAGGCACCACTAAGGGCCACAGCTTTATTCATGAGAGAGATGTGGAAGCTGGGAGGGTTAGTTATTTAAACTGATCTGATGAGCAAATCCCAAGGATGTGAAATAAACACATTGGAAACTTGGACGTTCTCCCTCTGCTTGTCTGCACGCCCAGTCCGGGCTGCAGCTTGTGTCTGCCCTCTGGTGGGCAGGGCAAGGAACTGCAAGACAGGGGACAATCAGGGGAGAGTCGAATCAGACCAAAGCACCATGAGACAGTCCTGTTCTCTCTAAACCTGATGTTTATGTCAGTAAGAGACCAGAGAAAGTCAACAGTTACCTTACAGAAGAGACAGTATTCACAGAACAGTTCTCTTATAATTTTGAGTTTGTCATTTTCAGTGCACAAAAAGTTTTTTGTGCACAAAAAATAAGAGCCTTGTCAATGGGTTTGAATCTTTTACTGATTATCTTCAATCAGTCCTCAATTAACTTTGTCTCTTTTTTCATGCTTTTTCCAGTTTACACTGAATATTTGAGAGAAGCCAAGCACGTCGTCAGGGTTGTGAACATGATCCAGTCCTTTAAACAAGTCAGAACTCCATGAGTAACATGTAATCATGAGCAATGATAATGACAGGCACTACAAAAACGAGCCCCATGGTGCAAATAAAACTGTTCTCTAACTTGTAACATATATTTCACATGTGGATGTTACACATCAGTTGTCGATTAAAGGTTGACCGGCCTCGTCGGCCCTAATCTCTGCTTCTGTATTTCAAATTAAAAGCACCTCTCCTCGATATGTCCTGGAAAATAAGCAGTGTAAAACAATGACAC
This sequence comes from Nibea coibor, assembly GCA_023373845.1. NCBI lineage: Eukaryota > Metazoa > Chordata > Actinopteri > Sciaenidae > Nibea > Nibea coibor. The sequence continues at coordinate 2,971,267 of CM041737.1, forward strand.
AGAATGGCAGCAAAGTTTCCCAGAGGGAGAGTGCCATGTAGATAAGGACGAGGACACTGATGATGATAAAACAGGGCTTAAGTGTCCCAGATGGATTACGTTGTTCTCTTTCCTCAAACCTTCCAAGCTGCTTTCTGGTACAAAATGGTGTGAGGGGGCAGTGGAAACAATGCCAGCACACATTTTTTTGCCCACAAAGTGGAATATTTTTGAGAGGCCTCCACCTTCTGTCACTTCCAGCTCAGCTCGTCTCCAGAGTGGTTCAGAGACACGTTCACAGGTAACTTTAAATCTGTCTCAAGCCTGGTATTTTGGATGCTTTTTTCTTTTTTTTTGCACACACAGAAAACACACACAGTGAATCTTGGGCAAATGTACAGCTGGATCTTTATGTGGATTTCTGTTTTATTGAATTGATAAACAGTGACTGAGGATGCACCTCAAAACCAGTTTAAAGGGGGAGGGGGCTTCATATTAACATTAAATGACATCAAAGAGATGTCAAAGAGACAATCCTCCCGTCACACTGGATTGTCAGGATACTCGTGGATGATGCACGACACAGGAGGAATGATCTTATTTGATGTGATCTTGTGGTTTCACAGGAGTGGAGATACTTGCTAGTGTTAGCATTCTTATGACTATTTACAATAACTACATATTTTTTACACATCTAATTTTATAATGTTTTAGTTTAATAGTGTGCTGTTTAGATGACTGCTCTTAGAAAGATATTCTAAAACTGTGCACAATGATCACATCAGAACAAGCCTAAAGAATTATATTCTGAAAAAATGTTGTGTTTGGAAAAAAAAGCCTTGGTTGAAAATCACAAGAATTATTATTATTTATTTATTTCATCTAAATTTGGCCATATATACATTTTAGTGTTAGTATGTTAGTACTCCTCCACTTTACCTTTACCTATACTATAGAATTATTCAGTACAACCACAGACCACCGTTTATTAAAACCACCAGAGGCACTCAGAATCTAAAAATTTCAACCGTTTTTTTTTTTTTTCACGATATTTTGACACGTCACAGTATGAAAGTACAGGTGTAAATAATAACCCGAACAATGGCTGTATTCCACTTAGCTGCTTCAGTTTCACTGTCCTGGTGCTCATGCTGGTTCATGACTCACCGGGGCACTTAAATAAAACGCAGCCATCACTCATGTTATTGGCAACACCTGCTGGGTCAAGTCAAAATTTCTGCCGTAAAAAAAAAAGGGCGGTTACGAAGTTTGGTGAGGGGAAACTAATTTAGAATAAACAAAGCAGCATGGGTGCCTCAGGATCTGAGTCTGAAGTGTGGTGATCCTAGTTTTTTGTTTTAGTCATTCCAGTAAGGTGTTGGACCATCACGTGTCACCAGATATTGAACGCTGTTCAGTGACCTCCCCACAGCATAACAGAGCCACGAATCTCCTCACTGTAGAGGTCCAACATTCAGGCCTGTACTGTTCTCCTGGTGTATGACACACATGCACTCGCCCACTTGTGGTGGATCTGTTGAAGGATGAATCATCTGACCGTATCACTTTCATCCACGTCTCTGTAGACCAGTGCTGATGGTTTGAACTGTGCGTTCATCTTTGTAACAAGGGCTTCATGCACTGTCTGGACTGTTCTTGACGATCACATCCTGCAGTGAATATCAGTGAAATCATCTGCTGTACCATTAATATTAGGAAGTGTTGACTAAATGAACTACTCCCAGTTAGTCGATGCCCCCACAGTGTTGCATGATAGGAGAGAATACTGTTGTAAACATTTCTTCCCTCAAATATCCTTCGATTTTGAATTTACAGTCCAGTTCCAGTCCAGTAAAGCATGAGTGACCCGAGAATATAATCGAACCACAAACAGTGCAAGTGAGCTCTGAATATTTTGGGATCCTGTTTTTCTTTGGGCCCTCTGCAGTGTACTCAGGGGTCAGATTGAACAGGTTTAAACTGTGATTTGTCAGTTCATCGTATGTTCCGCTGATATTCTCTGATCCAGTCGAGCTAACCCTGGACCAGCTTTCTATTTTGAAGTTTTAAGAATAGCTTTGCTGAAGCAGCACATCTGTTTGGTCTATGGCTTCCTCTTTTTCTGCCATTACAGTTGTCAGTCTTGTTGAACCATTCCACAGCATTTTGTTCTCCATGTAGAAAACATTATTTTGTTTTGCAGACCCTTCATACAAAATAACATCTATTGTAAAGAGGAGTTTCTGCAACTTAAAAGCATGTCAATGAAAGAATCCACAGACTCATGGTTGGTAGGAAATGGCTCTGGAGGCTGGACAGCATTATATTAATAGTAATAGTAAATAATATAATACTATACTATAAACTGTAGAGTTGAATCAACATATTTTTTTCAGATAACAAACATTAAAAACGCACAGGAACAGCTTCCTGTGTGTAACTTTCATAGTTTAGCTTCCACAGTAGGACAACTGAACACTGACAACACGTAAAACATCACTTCAATGTTTTACTTCATATCATTTCAGGCAGGGTGTACCATAATATATACTTCCTGTTCTAAATGATACATGAACAGAATACAGATATCATGAATTAAAACCTAACCTGAAAAAAATAGGGCCATTTATAAAATGAATCTTCACAAAAATAAACCTCATTTTACAATCTTTCCTCCCTTCATATGAAATGACATGAAAAAATAAATCTCATCTTACAGTCGTAACCATTAAAATAGTAACTCTGGGTTTGAAGAGGGGAAACCTCTTTTGTAATCATATTTTATCACTCACAAAATACAGTACAGATAGTACAAAACAATCTAAAAGTGTGAAGAAAAGGTTCATGTCTTATCTATCAAAAGACATTTTGCAACTTTAACACCATCATAACTATTACATAATATTATAACATAATATTTGAGAAAAATAGTAAAAGAAGAAATGTTTGCCAAAACTAAGATTGAGGACACATATGTTTCTGAAACAGAAATAAAGCCCTGAGTCAGCACTTAGCAAGAAGCCAAACGTCTTTAGTAGAAGAGCCAGCATTCTTCCACAAGCAAACAGACAGAAATCTAAAAAAATGGAAAGCTGCTTTAATTTTGTTTTTGTATTTAAACTAGCTATATTTTTATTTTATTTTTTCAAAATAATACAAGCTATAGAGCTTACTTTGATAAATTGACATAACAGTATTCTTCACCAGTAATCTCTGAATGTAGTCACATTTACACATATATGTGAATGATGTTTATGTTATTTGTAGTAATGTTTGGTAATGTTTACACAGCATACTGAGGTTGGTTATATTAACTTGTAGCAATAAAATCTTCATCACAGTCATCACTATAGAAACTGTAGTGATGTGACTTATTAAAGCACGGCCTTTATAGCCCCAAAAATTGAATTAGCAAGCAGACAATAAGAGCAAAACACATAGCAGAATATCAAGTGTTCCCTAATCCAGCCTTTGTCAGGCAGAGTTGAGATAGGGGACTTTACAGAAAAAGCCCACCTGGCTAAATGAATAGGCAATGTTGTCAGGGTTTAGAGGAGTCAGTCGGCTGTGAGGCTGCCGTATAATACAGCGGCTGTCAGCGCTGACAAGTCTCAGAAACACACACCTCTAATCTCAACCCCCCTTTCTTCTCCCCCTCAACCATAACACACAGAAAAAATGACACCCTGCGCAAATATTAAACATCTTCCAAGGCCTATTCCATTATCTTCTTTTCTCTAACACTGTTTTACCCCTCCTCCCCCCTCCCTGCTCTCTCTCTCCCTCTCCATATCTCTCTCCCATCTTGTCTTGTCCTTGTCTCCTCAGAAGCCCTGGCAGCCGGATCATCTCTGTCTCTTAGTGTCAATTAAAAGTGAAATATCTGCATTTGTCAACATATCATTTGTGCTGGGCCCGTGATGCACTGCTGATTTGTCGGCCGATTCCTGACACCGGGGAGGGAATGCCGAGGCGGCAGTCTCCCTCATTAGACCTGGAGCTGGCACCATGATGGCTGACACCGCCGGGAGGCTTCGCTCCCCGCCGACATGATACTAACCCAGGAACAGGCCTCGTCTGTCAGTCCTGTCACTTGCCAGCCAGCCATCCAGTCAGGGAGAGCGAGGGGCAGATGGGTGGAGGAGGAGGTGCACACGGGAGGGGGGCGGCAGGGTGGGAGGGTGCACCATGTACCCTACTCTGCGGGCTATGGAGGGAGAGACTATAATGAAGTTTATTTGTATAGCAAAATGTCAATATATGTCATATTATCTGAAGGACATGTGGTTGACATTTCAGTGTGGTGACAGCAGATTGTAAGTTGATCTAATAATGATTTATACCACCAGCAATATTAAGAGTACGATCATGAATATGTATGGCGAGTTTCATAGGAATATGAACTGGTAAGATATGAAGTGTTGGGTGGCCTGAAGAGAGAGAGATATCTTTAAATGTGTGATGGGTAAAATAAAAAGAGAATTAATAACTAAGTAGATTTCAGCAGAGTAAAATAGAACTAATTGCATGAGGAAAGCTGCTGTGGTCCATCAGAAGCAAAAGCTTTGTCTGAAATCTAAAATGGTGATTTAAAAACATGGTTTGTGTTTTTCTCTTTTTCTTATTGTGAGAAAATCCCATAAAAATATGGAAACCAGCAGTGTGTGTGTCTCAGTATTTTCTCACTTCCCTACCCTGTCTGCAGCACTAACCCTAAAACCCATAATGAATGGGTTCAAGGCTCAGTGCCCCTGTAGTTTTTAACAGAGGTTTAATGGTGTGTATGTTGGACAGTATTTTCAGCATTCGATACAGCGGGGTGGTGTGTGTGTGGATTTAATCAAACCAAACCATAGTGTCTGTGTGTGTATGTGTGTATATGTGTGTATTCATGTCACCCAGTGCATGGGTGACACACATCAATGAGCAATGACTCCATGATGTGTTTTTGGACAACAATGCAGCCCTATGACAGAGAAGAATAAGAAACATCAGCCTTTAGATAGACTCACAATACATTCATTGCTGCTTATTTTCTTTTCATGGGATTTCTTGATGGAAAGAAAAATATAGACCAAAAAATCAGGTAAATGGAGTCATCTGGTTCTTTATGTAACAGAGTCAATTATACAGCAGTAATATGTGTCACAGAGTCAACAGATACATTTAGTATTATAATTACACAAAATCTGTTCTCATAGTTATAACCTGACATGTCCGGTCTCCTGAGCTGATATGTGGAACGTTTGAGTTTCTGTACCCCGACATTCACTTCTGAGGTTCCCTCTATAAATGTGTCTCACACTTTCACCTCTCCCCTTTTTGCTTTTGTATTTTGGAGAGGAGTTCAAGTTCATGACGAATGACCGGGCAATTTTGTTGTTATTTACACCTTTTTGTCAGAATAAACGGAGACCGCCCTCATAGATATCCTGGTGTGGGCCTATTCATCATCAACACAACGCAGACAAAGCTACAAATTAACCGGTTACATTTATACAGTAGTGGGCATGAGAGCCCAATACACCACAACTCAAGAAAACATGTGCAAATAGACACAACACAAGTAAACTGAGAGATCGTCTTCTTAAATCTGACAAAAAACACACTGCTAATACATACAACTACTAAACACCCTGCAGCCTATACCTTGTACAAGTACCTGCGCAAGTGTTGTCAAAATTGATAACACTCGTCCTAGCTAGTATATCCACTGGTTCTGCTTATCTTCTATCGTCATGTGCCCATGCCTGCATGAACCATGTGCACTGACAATTTTCAGCCTTTCTCACCCCACAGACAGCATGCAGGCCTGCTCCATTTGGTTGACAGGATGGTGTTCACATATAGATATAGTAGATCTGTAGATATAAAGCAGGGTGTATCAGCTCCTTAGTGTTGCTGACATTCAGGAGGAGGTTGATGTCTTGAGAAGGCCCTCCACGTAGGACTTTTTATTGTTTCCAATGATCAACAACCCGACACATAAAACTTTTCAGAGTTGGTGATGGCTGTTCTCCGTTGCAGACTCACTGAGGCTGATAAGACAGTTGAAAATGTAGTTTTGTTTTCAGGTTTGCAGTTTCACATATTTCATTAAAAGCGGAAAGTTTCCATTGAGGCTACCTGCTAGCGTGACTGTATGTGTGTTTTAGAAAACAACGCCTCAGCCTTTTCTCACCTGTTTTGGAGTAGCAGGCTGATCTCAGGGTTTCATGCCAGCCTTCCTGACCCCTCCATCTCCACACTGTGGGATCAGAGAGGAGGTGGAGAAGGAAGAGGAGGAGGAGGATGCTTGAGCTGCTTCACTTTCCATCATTAAGGAGGAGAAGCACTGACCAAGCTGGCAGCCAGCCTGGGTGGGAGTCACTCAGAGACACAAAGGAATGCACCATTACAGCTTCAAAGAGAGAAAGGAGGGGGCATGGGTGGTCAGGGTGAACAGTGCAAAGAGAAGATGTTTTTTTAAAGATGAGGGGGAATGTGGAGGGGGAACAGTTCATTCTGTTTTTCTTTAAGGCAGATTGAAATGTTCTTGTTTGTTTGTTAATTTGTTCTTCAGAAAGCAGTTATTGGCAAAGAAATATACAGAGTATCAGTGTGCTCTATGCAAATCAAATAACACCCCTCAGTATGAAATGAAGCTAAAACATTGTCACTCTGGATGCATTCAGTCTCCTGTTTTCTCACAGTCTTATCTTCTCTGGTGAATACTTGTCACCCTGGAGATGCATGAGCATCTGAGTTGAGCACTGACATCTGACACATCAGCCCTTTTTAAAAAATATTGTACCTCATTTAACAGGATTTCATTTTTATCCTGCTGGGAACAGAAGACAAATACAAAAGTGACTTTTTTACTCAATGAAAACATCCATCCAGGTCATTTCCTTTGTGTTTTATTTCTCCTTCAACACTGTTTCAGACACACTTTATAGCCACCAACTTTGATTCCAATTGAAGTGCCATTCAGACTCCACTATATACACAAAAGCATTACTATCCACTTGGATTGAAAGTAATCATCTCACTTCATATATAAAATAAAATCCCCCTTGTTTAGACAAGTGTCCCGACTACAAACGAAGAGTTCTGTTCCAAAACGAGGTATTCACTTGTAGACATGTTCATGTATGAATGGATTGTGTGAGTCTTGTCCCAAAGTGAAAACGTATTTTGGAATAGAACTCCTCGTGTATGATCTACAGTGTGCTGTACACGGTACAGCTTTAGTAAAAACAACTCCAGTGTAAAATCACTACCATTCTGTACATAGCTGGGCTACTTATCTGTCCTGTGTATGGTTGTTAAGTCACATCACTGTATAACACTGTTTGTCCGCACAATACCACACTGCTTTTGACAACAATTGAAATTTTCAGCAGAGACTGAGGTGACGCGAGGTTTCTGTTACTAGTCTACATGAAGGCTTTAATCTGTGTGAACATGAAAGCAGACCACAGGGTTGCTGTGTTTCATGGATGCAGGAGAACATGAAGGCACATACTGACATCTCATCATGGTCTGGTGCTGGAGGCCTTCTGATAAGAGTTCTTGGGGGGGTGGGGGGCAGTGCTCGAGTTCACCCCCAAAGGTGTTGGAACTGGCTTTTTCATGGTGAAAGAACAAAAGGGACAAACATTGTTGGAATGTCACTGAATGTAGTAGAATTAAAATCACAGGAACAACAGCAACAACAAAAACAGTCCCAGACCAAAATTACACAAACATATATGGACATGGTGTCCACACAGTTTTGGCCATATTGTATATATAATCTATGTCACATGTGAGCAAACGTGTAGTCAGTTGTACTCAGAACAAATAAAGTCAAGGTGAACTTGAAAATCTATAAAGTAATTTGCCATTAGTGCCAACCCCACCTAACACACGATCACTGATTACACCTTAAAAGTGACATTTAATACTGCAGTACATTCAATAGTAATCACCAGTGTCTTCTGATTCACATTCAGCTCTCACTTGCATGTCACTTCCCTTTCACAAACTGTTGCATTCAACATGAAACTGGTACCATGTGTAAGTCTGTTACATCAGCACCTTTAGTCATCTGTAAAAGCATCCTGTGTAAGTGGTTTCATGAAGTTAGCAGCACTGGTGAGTACATAGTGAAAGGCAAAAGGGAAGGGGAGTTCCTGGAGTAGAAATGTGAGTGCACTGGCAATACAGTTTGACAGATTAATATTCAGTTAAATTATTCTTAAAGGTCCAGTGTGTAGAAATTAGTGACATCTAGTGGCGATATTTCAGATTGCAACTAATTGAAGACTCTTCGCCTCTCCCTCTTGGTTGCAGTGTGAAGAAAATACTAGAGTGGCCATGACACTTAAACGTAAAAAAACATGAAAGTCTGACATAGCCAGTGTTTGGTTTGTCCCTTTTGAGCTGCTGTAGAAACAAAGTGATTCAAAATGGTGGACTCCATAGAAGAGGACCCGCTCTGACCCCACTGTAGATATAAAGTCTCATTTTAAGGTAACAAACATTCCAATTCTTATTCTCAGGAGATTTTACACTAATTAAAACGTCGTTATGAATAAGATATTCCATTTCTGTCAATAGACACCCTTAAATGTTACACACTAGACCTTTAACTCAGTGTTAAAATGTAAAAAGTTTGGCAGGAGCATTATTGTATGGAAAATATGATGTGATAGTTTTGCCAGTAGTTCAACATTTGTGAAAATACACTAATTTTCTGAGAGGGAGATGAGAAGATGAGTGTCAGGCTCATGTCAGTGCTGAAGGGTCAGGATGTTGTTAGCCTAGCTTAGCACAAAGACTAAAAGCAAGAGGAAACTGCTTTCCAGCTCCATTTTACCGACTGTTCATCTTCTCATCTAACTCTTGGTATGAATATGAATTAATTGATTTCTGTGGAATTATTTCTAGAAATTAGCTTCAATTCAAATAGACATTCTTTGCAAAGTTAAAGTTTTGACAGTAAATACTGATAAGTCCACCTCAGACCACAGCAATAACAAATGCAGAGTCCCTTGAAAATATTAAAGAGAGAAAATACAGTGACTTGAACCTTTCCACTATATAAAACACAAATACATAAAACACTCACAGCATCTTAATATAGTAACAAAGATTGGGCAGAGCAGTTAGCCTGTTCATCCACACAGTGCATATTGACAATATAATACAGCAGTTATTAACACAACAGTTTTGGACTCCTGCTGGGGCTGCAGTGTTTATCCACACATTCATTTGGGGGTTCTCAATTCATGCTCAGTATTTGCATGTTCATTTACATTAAAGACTGCAGACATACGATGGAAGAACACTAGCTTCAAATTAATGCTCTTCACTCAGGAGACAAGGATTACTTTCTAAATGTTAAGAACCTGAAATCACCAGCGCTTGAGGTATCATACAAATTCACAACATCTGATTCACCTGTGGAGTACATGAGGCTTGGAACATAAATACATGACTTCTTCAGCAGATTCTACAACTGCTCTATTTGTTGAGACAGAAACAAATTTACTGTGAAAGGAGAGAAAAATCAGCTGGTAAAGCCCATTACAGCAGAAGAATTGAAGTCATGCTGGATTAGAATTGCCATCAAGATAAAGGATTTAAATTAGTGTCTGTCTCCAAAACATCTTGCAATTAAACAGACACTGCCGTGTATATGTAATGTGATAATACTACAAGAAAATGGCTCTTTGCAGTCTATATCCATGCAAATTAACCTGCAATTTGACAGTTTTTGTTTCAAATCTCAGTTTGTGCCTTCCACTGTCATACAAACAGAATCAGCAGCAGAATCTACAGAGGAAGATTTTCCATGTTTTTCTTAAACCAGAAATGATGAATTCATTGCCCTTACATGACGGTGTGGCAGACACCAGAGAATTTTTGTTTCAGTGATTCTCAGCCCGTGTGAATACAGTCCTTAATATCCAAAGGCTTTTGGGCTTTTCTTTAATACACATGATGCTCTGGTGATCTTGAGATAGTCCTCAAGACTCAACTTTTCAAGGGCACATCCAGGGTCAGAGCATCCTTTGACCACACTCACCAACAAATAATCCATGGATCATCTATATCAGCCTGTGGTCTTTACCTGTCCTTTTCTCAGGCTTCAACGTCAGTAGGTGGAGGATCAGTCATTGATTATGGTCCACACTACAGAGCATATGTTCTCTCCACCCTTTACATGCATACATCGTTGGATGTGAGGCCTCAGATCAGCCTCTCCTCTGGCGGCACTTTGAGGACGCTGCCCATCTCCAGCCTGGCGCCTGCCACCTCCTGTGAGCTCGGGCTGTACGTGCCCTCTGACTGACGCTTCTTCCGTGCTGTCAAGATGAGGAAAAACACCACCAGGATGGCCAGTAACACACACAGGGTGGTCAGGGGAATGGTCACCGCCAGCCAAGGGACTCGCTCACGATGCTCCTCTTTCTGCAAGAGGACAGAATGTTACTATATGTGCTGTATGTATCCATGGCTTTTTTTAAGCACCACCCAAAAGTACTTTACTCAACATGACAACCTAAAAGGTCTTCTTATTTATGTCTTATTTATTATTTATGTTGTAAAGGATGCCTTATCAAAAGGTAGCACACCATTTATTTTATTGTCAAGGAAACATGACATGGCTGCTGGAAACATGAACACACCATCATTTAACATTTAACATTTTTTTATCATCATCAAGATAATGTGGATTTCAATGTGGACTTTTGGTGGAGATAGTTTCAAAAGATCGTCTATTCTGCTGAAGTATCTACATCAGAGGTTTTCAAAGTGGAAAGTGGAAGTTATTTATTTGTTATTACAAAACCATATACAGTAGAACAGTCTAAATGTGTGTGATTTAGTTAAAGATAGAACAATTTCTATCAATGTATATGTGCCATTCTGTTTTATTATATTGTGTGTTAAATCTAATGATACTATAGTTAGACATCTAAACCAAGTCACCAACTGTGCTGTTCCCCTCAGCTCTATAGATCTCTTTCAGCTCATTGTTTTGGTTTTACACCCCCACAGCTTTGCTGTTTGGTTTAGCTTTCTCATCAACTTTGTTCCCAACAGCAGCCGGCACTTGTTTCCAGTGAAAAAAGCTTGGATAAACACAAGCTCAGCACCAAACAGCAGACAGAAAATATTAGTGGCTGTCTGGTGAATATATAACAGCTAAAGAGTCTTTTCTCAGGAGTTAGAAGAGACCACAAAAGAGCTAAAAGGAAGCTAAATATTGACATGCATCACATGGACAAACAAAAAAAACAAAACTTGTGTCTGTTGGATGTGTGAAAAAGCCTGTGTGTGCTGACACGTTTTATATTAACTTCATAAGGTGATAATATCACTGAGTTTTGCAATTATCTACCTCTCCACTAGATTCCACTAAATCCTACAACCTGAAAATAAATTCATCTAAAAATCTAAACCATGATATCAGATATATTGCTGCTTTTTTAAATTTGTGTCAGCATATTCAGGAGGTCCTGTAGTTAAATATGCCACCTGTAAATAACTCAAAATGAGATAATTCAGACAAGGAAAATGACATTTAATATACACAAAATCAATAGATTTTAGATTGAGGTTCTAGCACAGGTGCCATCAAAGTCAGGCTGTGAAAAGATCTGTCTGTCTCTTACTTTGCTCTCACACAGTGTGCCGCTGAAGCCCAGCACACACTCACACTGGTAGTGGTTGAGTCTGTCCAGACAGGTGGCACCGTTGAGACAAGGACTGGACAAACACTCGTCTATCTCTGTCTCACACCTGAAACACATCAGTAGGGTTTTAACACAACGCTGACTGACAGAGCAGCAGCTCACACACACACACACACACAGTCTCTCTGTCTTGACCTTTACACTTGGTCATGGTTTAGCACGCTCTCTGCTGAGCAGCAGGTGTGTGGTGAAGAATGTGCACTGTGTTGCTCTCACCTGGCACCAGTGTATCCCGGCCCGCAGGTGCAGTTACCTCCAGAGTCTCCTCCTACACAAAAACCTCCATTAAGACAGTCTGAGTTTGTATCGCACGCTACTGGAGGGAAACGCCACCTGTTGGAAACACAAACATTCTCATTACACTCTAATGTATGATTTTGTCATTTTGATTTTGACAATTAAATGACCTTAAATAATCTCCCAAAGCAGTATTTGATATATATCAAAACTATAAAACTAAGAACTGTACAATTAACCCCACGGTTAAAATTTTGGCTTTGGAGTGTGTGAAATTTAACACATGACATTATTAGTGGCTTATGCTACATGCTACATCAAATCAAATCAAGCTTTGCAAAGACTTTGCAAATTATTATTATTATTATTATTATTATTATTATTATTATTATTATTATATTAATCTAGTTTTATTTATAACTTAACTAACTAGCATTACTAGTAGTAATGCTGATTGTGTGAACACTGCAGTTTTGATCACAAAGCTGCACTAATCAATATTTTTATAGTAACAGTTTCAAGCTACTACATGTCCATCTGTTAATGGCATGTTAAATAATGCCTTTATAGAGCATTTTAGCCTCTTTCAGCTCATTGTTTTGGTTTTACACCCCCACAGCTTTGCTGTTTGGTTTAGCTTTCTCATCAACTTTGTTCCCAACAGCAGCCGGCACTTGTTTTCAGTGAAAAAAGCTTGGATAAACACAAGCTCAGCACCAAACAGTAGACAAAGACAAAGACAATATTAGTGACTATCTGGTGAATATATAGCAGCTAAAGAGTCTTTTCTCAGGAGCTGGAAGAGACCACAAAAGAGCTAAAAGGACATAAACATAAACAAGACTAGAATGTGTTAGATGTGTCTGTTGACTACACTACACTACATTACATCCATAAGGTGATAGCATATGACTTTTGTTTTGTTATGAGCTAGCAACAACCTGGACTTTTAATATTAAGTAAGTCATGCATGTTGGTGTATATGTGAACCAGCAACAGTGAATACAATGCAAAGGTCTCTAATACTCTTATACAGTCTACTAAATGTTTTCAGGCTGGTTATTCTTATGAATATGAGCAATAGCAAAAACATTAAGATGTGCTGGAGAAACAGGAACGAGTGTACTCACTGACAGCGCTTGCCGATGTAGCCAGGACGACATAAACATGTGTGTGTGCCCATCGTTTCCACACAGGTTCCTTCATTCACACAGCTAAACTCCTGACAGTTATCCACCTCATCCTGGCAGTCCTTCCCTGTGTATCCAGGCTCACAGTTACACTGGTAGTCTGCCAGTAGGTCTTCACATGTACCATAGACACAGGGCCCTGAAGAACACTCATTTATCTCCGTCTCACACAGTTTCCCCTCCCATCCTTCACTGCAGCTGCAGTTAAACTCATAAAACTGGTCCTGACATACACCGTGGTTGAGGCAGGGCTGGGAAACACACATCGGAGCACCATGACATCCTATGGTTGGCTCGTGCCCACCCAGTTTGGAGAACTGGCTCATCTGAGGGGCATCTGGCACATTTATGAGCGGCAGGTATACTCCACCTATTCTCACCTCACCCAAACATCCAGTGAATTTCTCAGCCAGCCAGATCCTGGTGTTATTAAGAAAGTTGAGGTTGCCACCAACACCGCTAGTACCAACTCTTTGCCCATCCACAAGGAGACGCCAGCGGGACACTAACTGCGTGGGATCGACCATGATCAGCTGGATTCGATGCCAAGCTCCATCTGCAATCACTGTTTCACTTGTAAAGGCCTGCAACTCTGCACTTGACCCGCTGTCCAGTTTGACTAGAAGGGAGGAGTTGAGCAAACCAAGACAGAAGACCTCGGATCTGCTGGTGGCCATCAACACGATTCCATTGGTGTCTCGTGTCCGTATGTCCACAGTTATGTTGGTTACAGAGTTCAGAAGAGAGTTGTTAGCAAAATACTGGAGAGCGTTGTCTTGAAATGTGGCTTCAGTTAAACCTGTGGGAGCAGATTATCATGTAAGCTGAAAACTTACTGAAACAAAGTATTTTTTGCTAACACCACAAACTGATGTGATGTCTGGTGGTAGGGTTGGTTTAAGGTTCATTTAAGTTGTCAGTGTAGTTGCTTTGAACAATTTCCAACTGTACACTAGAGCTCTCTAAAACTGCTGTACAAACTGAACCATTGTTGTAGCTACTCACTGGTGACTTCATGTTTCTTATATGGTATCAGTATAGTCATTTTAAAGGGACTGTTTGCATTGTATACATAAAGCACATCAATTTTCTTGTATTTCACATTATAGTCTCACTTTAAGTGTTTTTTGCCAGCATACATTTATCAAGTATTGCCACAACCAACAGAGCAGATTCACTAATAGCATCTTTGACACAGCTCAGGGAAGAGATAGAGGCCAGCAGTCACTTTGGCTGTTTTGCTGACAGTCAAGCAAAAATATCACAATTAAAGGGGCAGTCCACCAACTTTATACAGAAGTGAGTTTACTTAGCACAACTTCTTCTTGTCTGTTTCTACCGACTTCATGGCAAAGCAATACCAAATCACTGAAGTATTATCAGGGTTCAAAATTATATGCATTCAGGAGTGCATCTACTCCTAACTAGGGTTGCAAAAGGGGTGCAAAAGGGGTGGTAAATTTCCAGAAACTTTCTGGAGACTTTCAATTGAAAGTTATACTGTGAATTTTGGAAATATTCCAGGTTGAAAACTTCATGGGAATTAACTAGGAATTTGGGGTAATTTAAACAAACTGTATCAACAAAAAAAAATAAAGCATGACATTTCAACATGCTAAATGCTATGCTATGCTAAAATACATTTTCTCTAACTATATTTAAGTTCCCTGTTAAGGGCCAACTTTCAATTTATGACTTTCAGTTTATTCCTGTTTATTCCCATAAATTTCCATTAATTACCATGGGAAGTTTCCAACTTTGAAAATGCCCAGAATTTTGCAATCCTACTCCTAACACAAGTAGGAGTTCAAATCCCTATTGCAATCACAAATGAAAATCAAAAATGATACCTTGATGCAATTGTAAATAATTGAGGCATGGTAAAGTGTGTATGTATCACATTTTTCACGTCTCTGTTGCTTTTTGTTACCATAAAACATGCAGCATAAACTACGGTGCATATGTGTTGTTTCTGTATGTCAGTAGGGTGTAGGGTAATCTCTCTTCTCAGCACATCTTGCAGTCAAGAGGTTATGGAGCTTCTTCCCTCTCTTGCACTAAGGAGCGCTTCTTTTGACATCAGTGAGGATCTAATGTTATATAAGCCTTCAGAATAATTCAAGACTGAAGGCCAAAGTAAGAAATTAAGAGTTAAACCAATAAACTTGTAAATCACTGAATTACTCACACTCGTAACCATCGATGAGGTCCACACAGCGCACTCCTTCAAAACAAGGGTTGTCGACACACCACAGACGTGTCTCGCATAGCCGTCCTGAGTAGTTTATTGAACAGTTGCACTTGAAGTCATTCCAGGTGACTTGACACCGTCCACCATTGAAGCAGGGCTCATCCTGTGCAGAGACAAACACAGATGGATGGATTAGACGACCGCTTGTAAAATCTCTCACCTGATACGACCGCACAGGTGAAATCTACAGAGAGGATTGAGCGTTAACTTGCAGCTGAAAGGGATTCACAAACAGATCAATGTTAATAGGTTTGAGTTTGAGCAACACAGTGCAGCCAGCTATCAGACAGAACTACGCGCTAACACAATTATCATTCAGTGTTAAAGCCACACACTGTCAAAACATAGCAGTGTTTATCTGGGGTTTTTAATTAAAACTGAATATTAGCCGGGCAGTTTTGTCAATATCTCATATATTGGCTGCCACGCAGTCTGCAACAGACTATATATTAGTCTTTTTTTGTACCTTGCATGTGTCATCACTGTGGCATCCTAGCAGCACATTCTCCTTTGTGCTTGCCTGGTAGACTTCTCCCCCCTCTGGATGATCCTCAGTGGTCAGATGCTTGTGGTCCAGCCGAATGTCCTGCAGGCAGCCTTTGAAGTTTCCACCCCAGGCATTCATGCTCTTGCCTGCAGGGAGCCCTCCGACATATGCCACATCCCCTGCCTCTACACTCACGTTCCCTAAGGCACGACGATTCCCTGCTTTGGGAAAGACCACGTGGCCATAGTGTACCTTTATGGTCACCAAATTATTGTTGCCATCAGTGACAAATTTGGCCTCAGAGAGCAGTGTGGTGTGAGGGCTGTAAATAGCAATAGTGCCCTCCTTCAGATAGACTGTCAGGTAAGACTTTTCTTCTCGACTGAGCTGGAGGAGCAGGCCGTTGTGTTTGAGGGAGCGCATTGAAAAGGAGATGGTAAAGTTGTCTCCATGGGTTTCTGAGATGTTGAAGGTGGCGTAGCTGGTGGTGTTCTCGTGACCAAAGGTCCAAGATGGATACTCTGAGGAGGGAGTGGAAGGCACAAAGTTGTCAGAATCTTATTTCAACACATTG
The DNA here is from genome assembly GCA_023373845.1 of Nibea coibor. Taxonomy (NCBI): domain Eukaryota; kingdom Metazoa; phylum Chordata; class Actinopteri; family Sciaenidae; genus Nibea; species Nibea coibor. The sequence goes on from CM041737.1 coordinate 2,987,714, forward strand.
GCACATTAGTTTGGTTTCCTTAAAGTGAAACTCTTAAGTGTGGATTAGAATGCAGCCTGTGTGTGGCTAGTGTGGCCAGTATATCTTGACCTTTGCTGTATTTTGCTGTATTTTTAAGAATATTGTAAGACACTTTAAATACGTTAACAATGCACAAAAAATATACAACACACAACATTAATCACCTGTGAAAAGCAGTTGAAGTAAATATGATCTCAGATTGGTTTAGGAGGCTATGGGATGGGCCATAGTGGTTCATACGGTCATTGAGGTAACATGGGGCCTGGTTATCTAGTTGAGAATTTGAGAGTTAGAAGGAGGAAAAGTTTTTTGATCCATTGTAAGACAGAGAGCCAGTTGACTATCTGGAGGACAGGGTTGGTGTGATCATGGGAGTCAGAATGGGTGAGCAGAAAATATAAACACTCCTTGCTTTTGAAGGAACACTAAACAGATAAACTTTCCTTGCCATTCCTTAAATATCTTTTATTTTGTAACCCAACTTTATGGAAGTGCTAAACCAAAGTGAAGTGATCTACAGGTGAAATCATTTGTAGCTGACAGTATGACTGCAGGATAGAGCCCTAAACAGCACTATGGGTTAAAAACTCACAGAACTCTTTGATATTTGCAGTTTTGTCTGGACAAAGTGCTCATTAGAAGAGAGTTTAGATTTCGTTCACATGGATTCATCACTTTGAACATAACATAACCGGAAGGCCTGATCACTAGCCATAAAATGATCTATCCAGCCTTCCATAAGCAGTGTTTTTGCTGTAAAAGTATGGCACATTTCTGCAAAGTGATAAGTCATAACGTAAACCAAAGTGCTCTCACCTTTCTCACAGTTTTCTCCATAGTAGGGCCGATGACACAAACAGCTGGCATGGACCCACATGTCCACACACTGACCACGTTGCGTGCATGGGTCATCCAGACACCAATTTATTTTGCTGCATCCCAGTTCCAAGCCCTGGTTTTCCTCTCTGATGAGATCCTGAGGCAAAAGCAGCTTATGATCGACTTGAAGGTCTTCCATGCATCCAATGAACCCCCTTCCACTGGATGTATGGGCTAAAAATTCTTGCGGTGCCCCTCCAACATAAAGCTGATCAAAGGAGCTGGGCTGAAGGAAGATCAGATGGTTGTAACCCTCATTCTTCACCAGGCACTCTTCCTTACAGCCCGGTCCTGTTACAACCAGAACCAGCCTCTCATCCATGGTCACTGTTACCTGGTGCCATTCTCCATCATTGACTGGGCCAGGGTAAATGACCTGCAGTAGCTTCCCTGACTTCACCCTGGCCTGAAGGGATCCTCCGACAAGCTCCAGGGAGACAAAGCGCTCTATAGTGCCTCGGTAATACAGCACCATGTCGGGCAAAGTGCTCTTGAATCTGAGACGCATGTGGAGTCCATGATTTTGGTCATTAGTCTCTCGTTTTTTCCTGTTTTTGGAAACAGGCAGCTGCATGTGGACGTAGCCCTCAGAGTTGAAGGAGAAGGTGGTGGAGGTGTTGCAGTGAACTCCTGTCCAGCCAGGCAGACACTGGCAGGTGTAGCTGTGCTCTCCATCATCGGTCAGCACAGGGAAGCAACTTGCTTCATGCTGACACTGGTGCTGTTGGCAGCCGACCAGACGGACATCACAGTCTCGCCCACCCCATGGCTCCTGGCCAGGTTCAGGCAAGGGGCAGTGACAACTATACGAGTTGGCAGAGTCTTTGCATGTGGCACCATTCTGGCAGGGATTGCTGTCACATTCATTAATGTCCACCTCACAGTGTATACCTGTATGGAAAGACATGCACACTTGGTACTAAACAACTCCATCTTAGCAGCTAAAATGCATCAAAATGGAAGTCTTATACACAAACATCAAGGGGACTGGGCTGGGAAAGAGACAACGCTACATTAAATACAGAGTTAGGCATGCACGCATATAGACAAACAGGCATGTTTAGCAGTGTCATTTGCAGATGTGGAAATGACTGGAGGAAATAGCCTTTAATTGCACAATTAGAAGTTAATTCGATTTTCACAGATTTCCTTAACACAATTAAACCAGCATCTGTCTTACTTATTGTATCAGCTAGACATTCAAATATTGCACTATATGCTTGTTAGACAAACTTGTCACACACTGTCGATCTGCCTGGTTTCAATAGTTAGAGCCACCTCATCAAACCGCATTCAACATTAAGCCCTGGCAGCAGCAGTCAACTTGCATTAACATAGTCCTTTAAAATACTCTACGCCCGAGCAACCCTAAAGCTGTTAGTCCTCTCCGTGCCAAGACTCCACCCTTATATACAAGCATGCAACTTTCGTCTCTGTTAACATAGCATTAAAATGCTGTACTATACTATACCTGACAGCCACCAGGGCCCACAGCAGCAGCACAGCAGCGGCAGCAGCATCAACCTGCTTCCCCCCATGATCCAGTGAGTCAACAGCCAATAAACTGCTCACACTGCTGGATGACAAGTGACACAACCAGGTCCTCTCTCTCTCTCTCTCTCTCTCTCTCTCTCTCTCTCTCACTCTCTCTCTCTCTCTCTCTCTCTGCCTCCACTCCTCCACTCTGTACCATGAAGACAGGCGTGAGTGATTACAAGGCAGCCCTGCCTACCTCTTCTTTTCCTCCCTCTCTTCTTCCCTCCTCCATCCCTCCCAGAGTCCCTCCCTCACACCCTCTGCTCCTCTCCTGTCTGTCTGAGCAGTAAGCCACCAGCTGGCTCCTGTCAGTGTTTGACAAGAGGAATGCAGTGCTGCAGTCCCCTCCCTGCTCCTTGTGCTGGCCTGTGGATGCCCACTAGTGGCAGGAGCTTCAAGAATGAACCCACAGGAGGATCTGCAGGTGCTAGGACTGAGCTGGACCAATACATGGAGCCCACACTGATCTTTTATTTACATCAGTCTCATGCACCACTGTGACTGATAAGATTTATTGTTGTTATGTTGTATGTTGTTATGTTATAAAATAAAAGTTACATATTAAAGTCAGACTTCTAACAGTCTCATCGTGATTTTTTTGAGAATTTGGAAATAAATATACATTCTCAGAATTCCTTTTGTGATGTGGCCTTGCTGCAGACATTTGTGAAAATCCTAACTTTATTGTCTTTTGTTACATGCTGGCAGGGGGTGGATGGATGGGAAACGTGATGTGTGGAATTAGTTCAGTCAGACATTGTTTTCAAAGGACCAGTCATTAGCAGTGTAGATGATGGAGAAACTACAATGTCCACAAAAAACGGTAGCTACTGTAGCTTTAAAGGCATGTACCTGTTGCTGATGATGTAATGAGCAAACCTCTACACTTCAAAATGTCCGCCATCAGCCTTGAAAACCACAAATCCAAAGTCTGTAAACATGATCCAAATGCAACCAGGAGGACGTGAGAGGAGTTTATCTATACCAGCTAAACAGCCAGTTACAGCGACGACCACCTCATGCGCGTGGAAAGTCCTGCTCTCAGATTAATTGGATTACATTTTTTTGAGCTATATGGAGTTGAGTGGAGTTGTGATGTCTTTACAGTTTACTGTACAAAAACACTAAAGTGCAGATCAGTTAAGAAAAGGACCTTGGTTTGCTCACACTGTTTTATATCATACATGTTTTTTGTCTTTCTTTCATCAGGCATTAATTAGGCTCCTAAGCAGCTTTGCTGTAATCTTGCCTCCCCCTGAAAAATTCCTTGGGAGACCCCCTATTTAATGCCCAAGCTGGACCCCCTGACATATGGCACCTTTTATTGGCTTTGTTATTTTCTGCTATGCTCCTCCATACCATATGTCCTCTCATCCCCTTCTATCCTCTGCTTTTCTGTGGCCTCCACATAGCGGGGCCATAAAAAAACGTTAGTAAATTAGCCCGTCGTTTTGTTGATTAAAGCTTTTGGCTGAATTCCTCACTTCTCACTCCAGATTGTGTGTTTCAAGGTCATCTTTTGGTGCGTCCCCTCCTGTTTTGAGTGATGCAGTGACAAATCTCCCCTAATTTGGAATTAATACCTTGGCTGGCCATGAGGAATGATCAGCAGGAGGAAGATTAACCATTTATAGTTTTGCCAAGGAGATTCTGAGACCTGCCATCATCTGTCTAGACTACAAAAAAGCTCCTCCATTTCCACCATGCAATGTATTATCTATTTAGTATGCTTACACACTATTTTGTGTATTTTTTAGCAAGGCCCATGTAACAGCTGTTTAAAGTGCCCATCCTTGTCCTGACTGATGTACAGTCATTGAGGATGAAAGGTAACAGAGACAGGACACAGGCGGTGCCTCTGGGGGAAGAGCAGATCAGTTTCGTCTTGTCAGAAGATAAGAGTGAGATGATAAGATGTTTCTCCTACCCGTGAATCCATCTGGACACACACATCGATAAGAGTTGACCAGATCCTGACAGCTTCCTCCATGCTGACATGGAGCAGACTCACACTCGTCCACATTGACTGAGCAGTTGTCTCCTGTAAAGGGGACACCTTGATGAGATTCACCTAAGGCCTCATTGCTTCATGATGCGTGAATGAGACACTATACCAACAAACTAAAGGGGTTTCTGTTGTGGCTTACCAGCGAATCCTGGCTGACAGTGGCAGATGAAGCCAGCTGCTGCTTCATAGCTGAAATTGGCTTTGCTGAGTTCAGGCAGCGTCCCATAGTTCAGGATATCTGAGCGCTGGAAACACTCACCACCGTTCTCACAGGGATGCTGCTCACACTCATCTATATCCACCTGGCAGTTTTCTCCCACATAACCTGAACAGATGCACACACATACACAAATATACATTATGTTTAATGGACAGGGCTGCATTTCTTTCAGGTCTCTCTGTATACAACGCTCATATACATACTCATCACTGTAATCATGTATTTTGCCCATGAAAGCTGAGAAGCTGAGATTGCATCCTAACTTCCACATATGCCACACATGCGTGCCGTTAGCTAGCGAGAGCTAACATCTGTACTGTTGGCTGTGTCAATAAACACGAGCTGTGTAAACACCTCAGCTGTCACATTTGTCTGAATAAAGCAAGCTGAAAATTCACATTTTATCGAGACACGGCAGTTCTGTCAACATACGTGCATGTGACTGCCACGTATCCCTCTGCTGCAGATGCAAATGACTTTAGTAGAAATGGTGAAAAATATGCCAGTGCACACAGCCCTCATGAAACAGCTTTGAAACTTCAGGTAGATCTAGATACGTATTAAATTATACCAGCATGAAAAATAATAGATCATGTTGAAGCTACTTAGAATTAGCTTAGTTCATGATATCATGGCTTTAGTTCTGTGAAAACAGTTGGCTACAAAGACGGCCGACATCTTTCTCTGCCATAATGTGCATGCGCATTGTGACATTCATTCAATTCATCATAGCTCTGAAAGACTTAGACAGTGCTACGCTGTTCATTTTGTATAGCTCCCCCATAAATATTGATGGTGCAAAGCACAGCCCTGCTCTTCAAGCCCTTTGTCTTTTCCTATAAACTCAAGGGTCAGGTCATCCAACTACTTTGTTTGGTTTGATTTGTGTGTGGGAAACCCTTACAGCCTGAGGTCACTTTTTATGCGCTCATGGCCGCCGAAAATGCCTTCAAAAATGGGCATTGTGGATGAAACTGAGGTAGGCTGGATGAAGCCTGTGTGCTCAAACAAGCCACCTGTAACAGCACCAACCTGTCAGTCAAATCAGATGTGCTTAATTATGCTTAATGTTAAGCTTTATTATAATAATATTGTCTCAGTACAGTTGTCATGAATGTGGAAATTAGCTATAGAGATCAAAACTGTTTTTTGTACCAGGCTGCAAACATGTTTATTTCTGCTGTGAAGTTGGACATTTTAATATGGAGATTGGAGACTGAGGTGTTCTGTAGCCAGCCTCAAGTAGCCATGAGGAACTGCAGTTTTGCTGTCACTTCACAGCCACAGAGGTTGCAGACCCTGTGCTGTGGGTTAATGTGTGACTGCCGTGATGATGAGCTGATTTAACAGATGTTCAGAGTAATGGTGTACCTGGCCAACAATGGCACTTGTACTGGTTGATCCCCTCCAAACACGTGGCTCCATGCAGGCAGGGGTCAGAAGCACATTCAAGAATATCTTCTTCACAGTGGTCGCCTTCAAAGCCTGTCCCATCACAGTGACACTTGTAGCTAGGAAAGAGCACAGACACAGATAAGCCAGTCTCCGTGACTGTCAACACGATGAGGATGATTATGTCTTGATATTAACAAGTAATACAAAAAGTGAATATCAACATCTCAATCTACTTAATTCAGCTGAACAGCAACTGCTGTGGCCACAAGTGGCAATTACAGGATAATGACATGGTGAATTTCCCTTTAGTTTCTCTGAAGACAGTAAAGACATCATCATTATGTGACCTGACGAAGAGAGCACGTTCCTTGGTGAGTTACACAAAACCATTTAAATGTTTATCTGTGACAATGATACAATATATTGCTATCTTTGAACATTCACATTTAGACACAACAAATATAATGTTGCCAGACAAAGGCAGTGATGAACAAGGTTAAACAAAATCATAAAACACATCAGTTCACATCAGTTTCTTGTTCTTAAGCATATGTAAAATATAACATCCTCCATCTTCCTCACTCCCTGATCTTCATGTCAGTGTTACTACCAGGTATTCTCACCACCTCGAGCCATCTAATCACTCATCACAGTAAGTGGATTAATTCTTATCCCTGGTCAACTTTAATGTCTGTTATGCTGCCTCAGGCTGACCCAACACACTGCTGGATGACACATCGGCCTTAGCAGGCTCAGCCTGACAGAGAAATATAAACACAGACCAATAGTATAGTATATAATAGTCTATATAATAGTATATAATATCACGATTTATGTATTTTAGTTACAGATATGATATGAAGATCTCTTACAATAACCAATGTAGCTCAATATAGGCAACCTTTATTAAAACCTGTATTATAACTTATGATTAGCATATAGCTTATGATTAAACACCACCTAAGTTTGATCTAAATCATCACTGGAAGGACTGAGATGGAGGCCAAATACACATAAAAACTGATTAATTACCTCCACCTAAGGCTGCATTGCCTTTAGAAAAAACCCAAACAATTCTCCCTACGTTAACTGAAGTTATGCTCAGATAGTATAAATGTGTGTGTGTGTGTGTGTGTGTGTGTGTGTGTGTGTGTGTGTGTGTGTGTGTGTGTGTGTGTGTGTGTGTGTGTCTCATCCTACCTGTTGACCCCATCTATGCACTTGCCCTCATTCAGACAGGGCATGCTGGCACATTCATCAATGTTGACCTCGCAGTCCTGGCCCTGGAAGCCGGCCATGCACTCACACGTGTATGCTGCAATGTGGTCTCGGCAGGTGGCGCCATTCTGGCAGGGATGCACCTCACACTCATCGATCTCCACCTTGCAGTTAATCCCTGCAGGGGACAGAGCAGAGATGGCAGTTGGCCAAAGTGTGAGATTTGCAACACACCTAATTATCTTAGCACACGTACAGATACAACACAATAACACTGAAGCTGCCAGGAGCTCAGCTGAAAACAGAAGACAGCAACACAGACTTTAATGCTGCCTAAATGCTACTTTATAATGGTATAAAAAGGTAAAACATAAGCAATATGTTATCTGTACTCATTTTACCAATCTATAAACCCCAAAGAGTATATTATTTTTTAGGCTTACGATGATCAAATTTAAAGTCCTGAACACTGTCACAAAATACTGGAAACAACATGGTCAGCATAAAAGTAGCAACCATATTAAATCTTACCCCAAACCTAAAAAAGACCATCAAAGTTTTAGGCCTCTATAGTGGTGGCTCTCCACTTGAGGGCTGCAAGATTATTTCCTGGGATCACAGAATGGTTGATGAGATTAATATAAAATAACTGTTGCTTATAATTGTGGCAAGCAGTGTGGAATGAAAGACAGGAAGCTGCTTTTAGTGATGGAGTACATGTTACATAGAATATTCAGCCCCTCCAGTATCAGAGAGGTAGTAGTATGGCACAAATTGAGACTTTAAGCACTGAGGGTTTTCAGGTATCTTAATTAAGATACAACTGCAACTTCAACTTATGACGTTGGAGAGCAGGTCAAACTGCAGTGACTGACTTCCTTTTGTCTTCAAAACACGTCTCTTTGTGTATCTTTCCACCCTCACCTTCACACTCTTACTTTCTGCTTCACTGCATTAAGGTCACATTACTGCCTGTGTTGGAAAACTGGAATTCCTCTTCTGAATTACTATTCTACCCCAGCTTTGCTGTGTCACTGTTAGTATCAGTAACTAGTTTAAATGTAACATAAACATAAATGTATTTATGTTGTTTCTTCAGAGCTGACAACAGCAATTATCTACCAGCTCTAAATGTATTGGTAGACTTGTTCTGCCTTGGCCGGAATGGGTCCATTCACGACTCTCACAAAATCCGATGGTTTGTTTCACTTTACCAGTTTCACTAACTACGGAACCTCTGTAACTGTAAAACTGCATCTCTGTTTTCAAAGCACACAGTCCTAACACTGACTTACTAAACACAGTGTCTTACCTTTGAATCCTGGAGCACATTCACACCTGTAGTGATCTATCTCATCCACACACGTGCCATTATTTTGACAGGGTTGAGAGGCACACTCATTGATGTCCAAGTCACAGTGAAATCCTTGAAATCCAGGTACGCAGAAACACTGGTAGGCATTAACCCCGTCTTTACAGATGGCTCCATTTTTACAAGGCTCGGACTGGCATTCATCAATGTTCTCCTCACAGTTCCTCCCCTCATACCCATCAGCACACAGGCAAAGGTAATCAGTGAGAGGGATGTACATACAGGTGCCACCGTTCTGACATGTTTCCTCTGAACAAGCGGTCAAATTAGCATGGCAGTCCTCTCCTATCAATCCAGGGGGGCAGTGGCAAGAGTAGCCATTTAATCCATTGACACAGTGGGACTTGATGCCTTTGCAGGGGTTGTTCTGACATTGATCCACGTCCTCAGAGCAGTTGAGGCCTGTGAAGTCATCTGGGCAGTGGCAGGTGAAATCACCACTCCCAAGATTGCTGGTACAGTTGGTGCAAGGTGCCATGATACAGGCATCATACAGCTCTTCACACTGTTTACCCATGTACCACACTGGTCCATTTGTGCACAGGCACATATAGTCATCCTGGTGCTCAATACATGTACCATTAAGGCAGGGGGATGATGAACACTTGTCAGCTGCTGTGCTCAGAAGACCTGGAATGCAAGACAAATCCCAATTAGTAATTCAACTGGTAACACAGTGGGATGAAGAGTGGAAGTACCCATTTGCCAAAATTGTTCTTTTTCTATAATGTACCATATTCTTGTGTTACATAAGTAAGCTATACATAACTATTTTTACATGCATCATTTGTCATTTCCATGGACTGGCTATGGTACAGTTAGACCCCCATTCTCTAATGCATATATTGGCTTAACCACTGACTGCCAGGCAAAGGTTGAGATCAATGTGCACCTACAGCAGATTGAAACTAAAGCTGCTCCAATCGACATTTTGCTATAACAGTAGATGAAATAACTATGTATGATGTCGGCAGGTCTCAAATCTTTCCGTTTTAGGTGATAACATGTCAGTGTTGTGTTTACAGCTTGGCGTGCTGCCCCCAAGTGGTCAAAAAACTATTAAAACTATTTCTATTTAACCAATGATGTCAGCATTAATAATGGCTGAACAGACAAGATGAGTGCCATCAAAAGAAAGTTAAACTTCATCTATAGAAATTACAAGAAAAAAGACCTCTCAGTAATAAGGACTGTGAGTGGCAATAAACTGCCTTTCCTCATGTAAGCTTTAGCTGTATTAGCCTTTTAGCTTATAAAGTGGGCTACACCTAACTCTGACCTTTAGTGGTGCTTAGAAAGCAATCTGGTGATGAAGCGTAACAAGCCCCTCTTTCCTCTGGACTTACGGTCACAGCAGATGGTGTAAACTTATTACACGACCAAGCTAGCAGCTGTCATTGTTGTCATTGAAAGTTTCACTCATACGCTTTGTACACTGTTTCAGATTGAATGTGTAGAACAGTAGTGACATATGCATGCGTAATGCAATGATGAACCACGTAGATGCTTTTCTTTCCTTTTTTTGGTCTGCCAGAAGCAGGACTTAAAGGAAGTAATCAGACCATCTGTCAAACACAATATCTTAGCAGGATAGCTTAGTAACTACTGACCTAATTGCTAGAAAATATGTTGTGTATGTTCATGCTCCCCTTGATCCCCAACCTTCTCACCACCATCTACTTCACTTGTTGAACACACATCTGATTGGGATCTCAATGGGATTGTTGGATGGAACAGTTGTCATTCACAGTCCAAAATGAATTCTACTCTCATGGCATTAGCATCTTTACTAATTTATGTTTTTATGTGGTCAACACTAGTGTTGTGTGTGAGCAAACAGCTTCAGTTTTAGCTTGGATAATAATAAACAGACACTGAATTTGCTTTTTTATCAGACCAATAGAAGAGAGAAAGTCAAATATTAGGAAAATCAATGATAGAAAAACAATCAACTTGAGATATATAAATACTATAAAATGTATTTAATTATTAAGCAATGGCTTTTCAGCACACTTTGCATTGAGCTGGACAAAGCTTACAATAAAGAAACTAAAATTCAGCCAAACCAATACTGACACCTTCTTTCCCTGTATCTCTTGACATGGTACTTTATTTCCACCACAAGCACCCACACCCAATCATGAAATCGTGGTGCTGTAGAATATTTTAAATAAATTCATCAACAATATGGGAGACAATGTGCTTTTCTTCTAGTAAGTCATCCCAGTCACATTGTGCTTACAACTTTCCTGCAACACCTAAATGCTTCAGTCCCTCTGCATTAATGTTTACACCCCAATTTCCTCTCACATGCATCTGCTATCACATCCTTTATCTGCTCTTGACACCACATCTTCTTCCTCACAGTCTCTCACTTCCCCTCCCACCATCTTAATGCTTTCCATACCTGATAATTCCTGAGAAGTGCTGTGTTGTTTGTGCTTCCTTTGTTTTAATTTGAATCCAGTAACAAGTCCTAGCATAGTGTTTATAACCTGAGCTGATGTTTAAACTGTTAGAATGAGGTGTAAAGACCCGTGCAATCAGCCCTGAAGAAGTGAATTTATGATGACTGAAAATGTTTCCTGAAGTTTTTGTCTAACTAAGAATTTATTTTGTGAAGAGCAACTTTTGTAAAGTCAGATCAAGTCTAGCTTGCACCTGTAGTTTTATATATTTGTTTAACCAGTTGATAAATAAATAAAAATAGAAATTAATTAATTGCATGTTTATTCAAACAATTAATTAAAAATAGGATTTTTGTTAAAAATTGATTAACCAGTGTTTCTTTATTCTGCATTTGCATCCTCTATTATCAAGGAAATTCAAAATGAATTTATTCTAGAAAGTGTTGCTTCTTGACGTTTCATTATCTAATGTATGTTTGCCACAATTAGTTTGTCCCCTGCTTTAACAGACAGACTTCCTGTTTCATGTTTGCTTAAGTTAAGAAAGTTCAGTTCTCTTTGATTTAAAGACATTTAAGCAATGTGCCACAGTGCCACCTAATACTAAGACATGATTTATTCCTAATCAGCTGCTGTAGTAATTAGCAGTGGGCATAGGGGGCCTTCAGCAGAGAAGTTTAGCCAGATTCAACATTTGGAGAAAAAGAACCTGACATCATGCTGTGAGGGTAAGTCCAAAGGTCAAACCCCTCCACAGTCAGTTATTGAAACTGAGTGAGTCCAGGTGGAGTTCATGGACTAAACAATGATACTACCTGCTGTGTTCTGGTTTGGTTTCTTTCATACACCCAGATTCTACATCTAGTTCTGGCTGGCACGCTGTGCTACAAACCCGTGGCACCAAGAAGTTTGCTTTAGTCTGTAATCATTTGTTTGGGAGAGAGACAGCTGTGGTCAAGCGACATAGACTGAATGAGGGTGAGGGAGCACCAGAAGGCCTATGAATCAGAAAAAAGTTATTTCATAGTTCTTTGTGATACATCATCACAAATAAACACAAACCCAAGACCCACAAACTCAGATTAGTGGCTGCATCTGTTACTTTCCAAAACTCCTTTTCTGTTAATGCAGTAAATCCATAAATCTGCCATACATTACAAGATGAGCCAAATGCTTGTACAGAATGTAAAGGTGGTATGTTTCGCATGTTTTGTCCTTGTTGGCTTAAACTCTCTTGCATCATGTCTTTACATCTCTCTTTTTTCCTCCCTCTGTTGGCTCTCACTTGTATTGAGATCATATTTTATTTCTTCTCATCGTTTTTCTCTCTCACTTCCCTTGTCAAAGAAGTCCCCAGATGTTTTCAACGTTAACCTGCACTACCAGTAACCCTGTGGGGGGGCTGACAGAGACCATGAGGGTTGACTCACTCGTCACCCCTCCATCCAAACCCCATCAGCCCATCACACATTCCAGGGAGCTGATAACAGCTCCTCTGACACACAGCCCACCCACCCCCCATTACGGAGTACTTCATAGATCATGGTTATGGCCAGACAGGGTCGATCCTGGCACTGACTGGTACCAGCAACTCAGCCCAGCAGTAACACTAAGCAGAGCCGCTGACAGATAGACTTTGGTGTAACACATTACGTCTTCCCCTGATGGGAAACAGGGAGTTCAGACACTTGTGATGCTGTTGTGCCTTACCTCTTTGATTAAGTCTACTTCATCTATTAAGATTAAATCTTAAAATTAATCAAGTAAATGGCGCGTCTTTAAATCAAAGAGAGCTGCTCTGAAACTTGGAATGTGAGCTGTTTTTAAAGATTTACATTGGGCTTGGGGTTGAGTGCCACAGACACAGAGTGGATCACAAAGAATTTAATCAGCTTCATTTATTTTGGCGCCAAATGATGAATGAACTTTCCATGTAGAGCAGGTCTATCCCATATTCTTTATAATTATTATTATTAACAGAGATCCACAATTCCAATTCTAATCTAACTCTAACACATGGTTGGTTTGGTCTTTTTATTGGATTTTTAGTCTAGTAGATATCATAAATATTGAGATATCATAAATATTAAGTTAATAATAAGTTTGTTAATATTAAGTTTTTAATAAGTTTTTGTTGTTTCTATAAGAACTGTGTGTAAGAAATGAATTTAATGGCATAATAATATGTCACATGCTGATTTTTTAGATGTTTCAAAGGTTTTTAAAGGTGACACGATGAAATAAAGACGCTTTTAAATGAGATCGAATTCTTGGCAGGTGCAAAAGGCAGAAAGAGAGAGTGAGAGAATGTGTGTACCCCAAGTCGTGAAAACAGCACCACAAAGTCAACAGAGAGCGTTGCTGCAGGGCAAAAGGAGGCAGCAACACTGTGGATCGCAGAGAAAGGGAAGCCCCTGGCTAACGCACTAGTCGAGCTCAGAGGAATTTTGTTGAATCACCGCAAGAGACTGACGGCTCTGCCTTAGTTCAGCTTTGTGCTCCGCAGACTCCACAGCAGGTGGCTGCTTTGCTTTGTACAAAAAAAATGCACAAATCCTCTGTGAATGAGTCACAGTTACGCACATCCCTTTGTCTCCTGTGTGAGCGGCAAAGGCTGCGTCATTTCTAACACAAAGTTTTTTTGTCTAGTTCTGGGGGTCTTTGTAAAGCCCCCTTCATCTAACAGCAAAAACACAAATTATACTGTAGGATTAGACAGTATAATGAATTAACAATGAGTGATGTGTGTTTTCCCTTCTTTGGTCAGAGCAGTGAGTCATTTCTGAGGAGTTACCAGCTCACTCCTCCAGATGAAACTTCTTTTCTTGTGAAGTGAACTACTAATGTAGATACTGGATTTAGATACATTTACTGTAGTCCGGTATTTTTCATCTTTTTTGGGCCACCGTTTCTCATTGGAACTCCTGGACTTCGTCACAGTTTCATACTGAAAGCCCAGAATGCACTTGTCTCCTCTGTGCACATCATCTGGAAATGGCAGCCCTTAAGAGGCCCATGGAGGATGCCTCTGCTGGTGTTTTTCATCTTTCTAAAACTTCATGCTTCATTTCATTAAAGACAACATTTATGGGCCTTTTTCCCACTCAAATCCCTCGCCTGCTGTTTGCTGATGCTAAGCCTGTTCTGTTGTGCACTTCCCTTTAAAAGTAAGACTTTAAAATATATTGTCTCTTCATCTGACAATCCCTGTCATCTTCATCCTCACTCTGCTTCCTGTTTGGGTCTTGGGGCTGCTGCCTTTTTCTTTAAATTTTCAAGAGCTCCGAGTGCCAGGTCTCTTGCCATGCTTCTTAATACCCATCACTCCCTCCATTCAAAGCCGAGACAAAAAAGCTGTGCAGCAGTGCAGCCGGACGCTCAGCTCGTTACCATGGTAATCCTTAACAATGCCACTCACAGCCAATCCCTGCCTCTGGTTTGTCGCCGTTTAAACGAGCTTCAGACGCTTCACACAAATGAAGGTCGCGGGAAAAATGGGTCAACAGGGTTTCATAAGGTGCCGGGGTCGACCAAGATGCTCAGCAACCCTACCCCACCCCCATATACACACACAAACACACCCTAACACTGGTGCTGCACCAGCTGCAAACTCATCAGACATGAGGGAGTCATGAAAACCAGCTACTTTGATCAAAAGGGTTATGTAATCATCTTTTGAGAGTCAGAGTTGTAAAATCCTCAGTCAAACGTAGTAATGTAGTGGTTTGTGTAGTGATCACTGATCACATCAATCACTGCATAAATCACTTACATACTGTACGTCTTGGCTCTAAGCCACAGGCAGTCATGATTATAATATAGTGTACAAAAAAAAATGAAGCTGCTGTTAAACGATAGATTCATTGCTGGGTTTATCATTTCTAGAAATGATAAATTGTCTAAATTCTCATTGTCTATGTATATATATAATACCAAATCATACAGTTCTTTCCAAGAAATTTCTTAGAAATTTGTGGTAAATTATTTGCAAAAAAAAAATGGACCTGTAAAATAAATGATTAGTGAACTATCATGCACTTATCATACACTTCGGTCCTGTAGATATTATTTCATGGTCATGCACACATACTGTAAACAAGCATGGTTGCACACACTCTACATGCAAGCAAAGGTTACAACTACAGTTATGGATGAAATTACTAACTGGTGCTTTCCCCTCCTCTGATGGATGGCACAGATGTATATGGTAAAATAATGTGTTAATATTTCTACGGTACATGTTGGAGTCTTACCCAGATTGAACATCACCATGGTGATCAGGAGAGTCCTCTGATAACTGGACCAAACTCTTCCAAACTCCATGGTAAACAGGGTTGCTGAGGTTTCACACTTTTAGTGTAGTTGCACAATGTTGTCAGTCCACAGGATCTCCATCCAGCACACTGCAGCGCTCCATCCAGGCTGCTCCAAGTTAGCTGCTGAGAGGGAGCTCCAGCACCTCCATGCCTGACCACTGGGACTCTGGGTCTGATGGTGTGTGTAAGCGTGTGTTTTGGACTATGTGTGAGTCTCTCTGGGGACCAAGATGGGCTGGAGTAAAGTAGAGTAATCACCCCAGCGGAGACTGAGGGGAGGAAAACATGAGGTGGACTACTGGATTGGACTCATTCACCCTCTGATCTCTCTCTCTCTCTCTCTCTCTCTCTCTCTCTCTCTCTCTCTCTCTCTCTCTCTCTCTCTCTCTCTCAATCACTTGTGTGACTGACAGACTGACAGTTGAAACAGAAATATATTCAGTTTTCTATCACAATCATCAAAAAGCAGTGTATCTCAAAGCTGGAACGAGAGAGTAATTGACATTTTTTTCTAGAATCACATTTTCACATAGTGATTGAAGGTATGAAAACATTTTAATAATGTCATTGTTTCAGTTGTAGATTTTCTAACACCCCCCCCCCCCCCCCCCCCCCCCCCCCCCCCCCGCAATAAACAGCTGCATTCAGTTTGAAGGAAGAAAGAAACCTGAACCTGATGTTTAGTGGAATCGAAAAATTGAGAAATAATGTTTGAGATATTATTTGGTAAATATTAAATTATCAAAAATACAAATTTAATGAAATTAAGATTTAGAGTTTGGGGGGTGCATCTGAAAGCAAATGTGCCATTTTCCCCTTATTTACTGTCCCGTATCTTTATTATGTGTGCCATGATGTGTATCTCAAAGCATAACAGATATAACTTTAATCAACATTCTTTAACAAAAAGATCATTGTAGTTGTAACGGAGGGTGATTTTTTTTACTGTCATCCACCCCAAACCAAAAGCATTGTCTTGAAAACCTCCAAGAGAATGAATAAATGTATAAATAGAGTATATGTTTGCACCTTGATGAACTGCTTTCTCCTGAAAATTACACCTACAAGCAGCCTACCACTAATCTGCTATTGAGGAAATGTCATTATATCCATCGATCATGTTTTACCACTTCAGGAAATGTTCTTGTACCATACAGAAGTTGTAGGGTGGTGGCGGAGGAGGATGTTGTCAAATCAAATCAAATCAAATGTTATTTGTACAGCCCAAAGTCACAAAACACATTTTGCCTCAGAGGGCTTTACAACCTGTACAGAGAGTGACACCCTCTGTCCTTAGACACCACACCACACACCACACTTGCACTCACACTTTGGTGGAGCTGAGACATGAGCACTGAGAGCAGAGTAACATCACCATAAAAACAATGAGAGCAACACTCCAGTGCTTCATGAGCAGACACTGTACTGTATTGCAGTGAAAACCCAGCAGCCCCTGTTCAGAAAAGATTGACTTACACCCTCAAACAAGCAGCTCACAGTGCACAGAGTAGATAATGAAAATAGAAAAATCACGTGAGAAAAATAAAAACAGAATCAGAACAGAATCACCTATTTCATATGTGCATATGCTCAATGGATCATTTCACAATAGATTTTAAGAGATTTTACAAAGAATACAGTGAGAGAACTGCACAGTGTTTTCAAGAATGTAAGTTTCAGGAGAAACGGTTGCTAGGATAACACTTTGTTTGCAACTACTCCAAAACAAAGATGTCTTGTCCACATGTTATCTGTACACCCAGAAACCCTGGAACAGTGAGCTGCATCATGCATCACCATCTAACTGCTCCTCAACCACAGGATTTTATTTGGTTCCTGGAAGTCGCCCACCGACAACTTTTTGTTTTTGTTTTGAGCCTCTTCCTTGTGTCCAGTCCAGATTATCATTGCGTATGTTTTGGTTCTCCAGACTGTTGCTCCCCAGTTCCCTCCATTTCCACCCCCACCTTTTGGGGAGAGGTGGAGGGAGCTTATCCAGCACCTATCTGGTTGGTGGAGGCCTGTGGCAGATGAATGCCTTACTCAGCCCCCACTCCCACAAACACTCCCACCCCCACCCCTTAACCCCCAGGCCCCGAGCCTGGCGTCTGCAGCTTAAAAACTCCGACCTGCTGCGTGCACAACAACCAAAAAAAAGTTTAATTAAACACTGTGGGGGGAGGGGAGAGGGGGGAGAGGGAGGGCGTTAAGGAGAGACAGGCCTCCCTGCTTCAGCGCCTTCGACAAGCGACATGCAAATGTGTGAAGTAGTGAGTCACAGCTCGGCAGCTTCACATTCCTCAGTGACGGGCTGCTGCTTTCATTAAACCTGCCACACAACAGAGGAAGAGACAGCAGGAACAGAGTCTCTGCCAGGTCTGCCTCACAAAGAGCAGAGCTCTGTCTTTATGTCAAGGAAGAGTGAGGAACAAACTTTTTTAATCTGTGCTGCTGTGTTTCCCTGAATTTGAATAAAACTTTATTCATCTTCCATTGCATCTGTGACTGTTACTATTCATTGTGTTACACGAGACAACATACAGAGCACTTGTCTCCATTGCATGCAGAGCAGTTGCTGGTTACCACCCACATTTCTGATTTATTGAGGAGACTCTTAAGGGACGGCTACGACCTGCAAAGCGAGGGTTGTGTGAATGATGAGGGAAGACGAGCTAGCACTAATGCTAGACTCTTAGTTGCTTGTGGATGTTTTAACAGTTACTACAAGCACATTTATGTCACTTTGAGAGAGTTACTGTTTCCTGCGTTGTAAGTGAGCTCTCTCTACTACCACAGTGTCAGTTCATAGCCATGCACCTGCCCTTCATCGCTGTTAACACTACTCTCTGAAATAACTTCAAGCTCTGAATACAGCAAACCCATGTAGTCTGTTTTCTGCCACAAAGCTTGTTCATGTACAACATTGTTTTCAGCTTCCATAGTCAGTACACATCCTATTTCATCACAATTGGGGGAAACTGTGATATAACGTGAAGCGTGGATGCAGCCTGCACTCACTTGCCACGCCCTTAATTCTGCATAACCATAGCCCTTAACATAATTTGAACAGGTGAGTTGTATAAAAATTCACCCTCAGTACAGTTGTCACAAAGAGTTAAATTAGCTAGAGAGACCAAAACTGTTTTTGTACCAGGCTGTAAGACTGACTCACTTCTGGAGACAGACCTCAAGTGGGCTTTATAGAACTGCAGTATTTTCACAATGGATGCTACCTAGATCCACGGAAGCTTGTGACATAAAATTGGCCACAAAAAAGGCGTGGATGAGACTGACCCAGGTGTATGATCAGAATGTCAGACTGCATAGCAAGTGCTGGCAATTCAATCAAGTGTCAGTCAATCTAAAAAAAAGAAAACAGCATTTCATTTTTTTCCTTTTTCTCACTCGGGCCGTTGAAATCCTCCTGTCCCTACAGGCCAACATCACTGTGCAGTGTACAGAGTGACCAAGCTCTCTGTGTGGGCAGAGGTGATTTATTGTGGGGAGCCACACACAGACAACACAGCACTATACAGAAACACTGGAACCTGGAAAAGAGACAAACACACATGAGACCCTTTTCACTGTTTATTGTTCAGTAGTCACCATCACATATTATCGCATCACATTAGCATCACGTTAGCATTTGAAATCATATGTAGATCTTAAATATTACATTTGAGAGGACAGTCATTTACTTTAAGTTTTTTTTTCTTATATCATGTAAAACTATCTATATCTAGTGTTAATGATTCAAAATAACAATAATTAGATCTACAGGTGGACATTGGAATAAATTAGACTGACCGAGTATTCCTTTCAGAGCAGTTGGACTTATAAATCCAGTTTCATCCAGGATGCAGACAACCCATGACAGGAGGTCATCATCTGTATCAACAAATACTGTCCAGATTAACAGACACGAAGAGGCAATCTGTTCCTCTGCGTCAGTATTTGCAGCTTTACCCATGATACCATACGGAGCAGTGGTCTGAGAGGTCTGCTAGAAGCTAGTAAACAAACATGGTTACAATACACAATGCAGTCACAAGCAATTATTAACTTCATGCACTGGAAAATTACAGCTAGCAACAGGATGCTAACTCTCCATCCTGCTTTACAGCTGCACTGTATGGTAATGGAACAGGAAGAAGTAGATCACAAATTAATTTCATCTCAAAACATCTGATATTTTACTTCTTTACTGCAGAATCTTTGTTTTTTCTTCAGAGGTAACTTTGATGTAAGTTTATATTATATATTTGGTTTATGTAAGTCGCCCATATTGTTTAAACATATATTTATATTAAATGTTCAGTTGTCACGACACGGGCCAGGTTGACAAGGTTTGGATCAATAAGGTTTGTAATTTTGACAGTCGACAACTTTTAGCATCTCTACTACACTTATCTCTATCTTCTACTAAAACAGGAGAGTGAAAAACAATATATGACAAGGGAGCCAGATTCAACGGGTCAATAAGAGGTCAAAATTCTAGATTTTTCTTTTGGTCAACAAACCACATGAATAATTCAAAACCAACAATTAATGTAGTCTCCAAGTATTGTGGGATTTGTTGAAATTAGAAAAATATATAATAATACCAGCAGTTTGTTTGTTTTTGGAATTTGTGAACTGACCCTTTAAATTAAGAAATAACCTGTGCTTCACTGTAATGAACTCAGCATTGCGCACATTGTTTTGTGTCTATACAATCATATTTCATAATGAAGCCCAAGTAAAGGATGGACAATATATATGTTTTGAATTATAATAAAAATGTTCATATGCATGTGATCTCTCTCTCTTGTGTCTGTTCAAGTTTCCAGGCAGGCAAAGAGGAAACACTGTTGGTGGTATTTTACAAGCAGTGGGAAGCACTGCAGCTGTCTGTTAATGACCATCTAATGCTAATTCTGCTATTGAATGGTAATGGAGGTTTCTAACAGTCAATCATTGCCCACCGAGGTGCAACTATTAACACTCTGACTATAACAGTAGGCTACAGTCAGAAAAACAAACTAAAACTTTGTTTCTGAAGCTTTTACGCAAGATTAAAGCACCTCTGCAGTTCAAAAGGAAACATTGATTTTTTTAACAGAGTGTGTTAAACAGTGTGATGCCTCTCCTCAGTGTTTTCTTCAAAATAAAAGACAGCTAATGTTGCCACCTTCCCCTAAGAGAGGAGAGACAGGGCTGTTGATCATTTCTGGGGTTCGTTATAAAGTTCCAACCAGGAGTGTTCTCCCCCGCACACATCCACACACATATTTCCCTCCCCTGCACATCTTAACATCCATTCCTGTCTGGCCCTCCACAACAATGGCATCTCAAAAGAACTCACAATTGCCTTGTGAACCCTAACTCCCCCCACGCCTCCACCTTTTTCAACTCCACTAACAAAGAATGCTGCTAGAGCTGAGATGGGGATCCACTCAAGCTTCATTTAACACCACCATTACTCACATCCACCCACAACATCTTAGTTTTGATTTGGTCACTTAAACTAAATCTAAGTCTTTTTTTTCTCTCTCATGCTAAAAGTTGGAGAAGACCAAAACTGCTGTGATACACTGAGTTGGTTCAGTGTGAATGAGGAAGTAAATATAAGTGTAATAAACTCTGGCGACTTCTAACACACAGTTCACAAAAGAATCTGTGGTGCAAAGTGATGTGTTGTATGTTCTCTTGATCTAGCATATACTGTTATAACCACTGTGGGCAAACAGGCAAAGAAAATGTCATATCAAACCTGAAAAACAACAAACAGCAGAGCTAAGCTTGGCAATGATCTAATGGCTAAAACTCAAAAGGCTTGATACCAGGCCCTTGAGGTAACCATGTTCATTACACTTGACAGAAAGTGATTAAAAAAGACATGTAAAGACATGATCAGCATTGTTCAGCACTGATTTGCTCATCAAGAAAACAGCTGAATAATAACAATGAAAACAGAATAGACATCAGCTAACTGTACCCACAAACTGGTGCTACACAGGCATGGAAGTACAATATTCTGTCTGTATAACATCTCCAATGTCCACCATATAAGATGATGACGTCTGGGTTCTCTTGGGCTTGGAGTCTACAGTGATTATGAGATATCTATATGTCTCTGTTGCAATACAAGATGGGGGCATTTATCAGGTGGAGAGGTCATCCTGTTCTGGTGAGTTATAGGATTTAAGTGTTAACATATTTTAATATTTTTCACATGAAGTTTGATATTTCTTGGGTTCAAGTGTAGTGTTTGATCTAATGCTTGTACTAAGACCACATAAACTTGATGGTTCATCCTCTGTGGACTATGAACTGCACATTTATTAGAAATGTGGCCAGTAGTTTTTGGGATAGCGTGTCATGGATTAACGTGTTATTAATGGGGAAATTTTGATATGAGTGGGACTACAGAAAAGGTCAGAGGTTCATCACTGTTGTTGGTAGCCATCCTCTGGGGACCATGCATATCTGTACAAAATTCAGTGGAAACCTGAGCAGTATGTGGGATTCTGTCTCTATTAAAGTTTCCTAATCCTTTTCCGATGAGTAAACTGAATTTGTGGCTTATTTCAACACAAGGCAGAGCTGTGTCTGTATGTTAGTCACCAAAGCCTCCCTGTGCAAACACAGTTTAAATGAAAAGTTTCAGGATAACAGCCTGACAGCTGAAGCCATGATAAGAGGCTACGATAACTAAAGCACTGCAGTTCACCTCCTCCACAGGGAATTAGTGTGGATAGCTGGAGTCCCAGTAAGAGGATTCTGGTTTGTTCATGCATCTTAAAGAACAGCACTAGATACATGATCAAATCCCACAGGTTTCGCACTGAGGGTAAAATCTTGTTTCCTGACAGTGGCTCACTGGAAGAAATCTCTGTTGGCTTCACAAATTGCTCTGGCCGCCTCTAATACATGATTAGCACAATAAAGTGACTTACATGCCAACTGGGGCCTTTTCTCACTACCTGTCTACCTGTCTGTGTAATAAGATGTCATCCATACATGGCCGGATTCGGCAACACACTGCTTCCTATAAACAAGGTGGTTGTCAGGTTAAATCTCTCAAGTTCAACATGAGAATGTCTGCAGTTCAGAGAAACAGCTGACCTCTCCTCTAATGATATTTTCTCTGTATGGTATAAAGAGATTGTCAGACCTCAATCTGTTGTCCTGTCCTCCGGCCTCCTGTCTGCAGTAATCTTGATGAAGGACTAATAAGCCAAAGAGACAGCGGCTCCTAACAGTGGCCCCCCCAGAGGGCCCCCACAACCTTCCAAAACATCCACCATTAACCCTTCATCACCCAAACCTGGTCTGAAGTATGCACGCTCAAATGCTCGAGTAATGAAAGGGATTTGAACAAAGCCAGGAGGGATCAAAGCAAACGTCCTGCAGTAATATTTGGAAGATAAATATGACGGTAAAACATTGCATTCCATTTAGCTTTGGAGATTGTGTCTGTCTGTCAGCTTAGCTCAGACAATACTACTAGGAATTCACAGCAGGGGAGTCAGGACAGACCAGACACTTTCTGTTTTTGTTGTTCTGGTGCAGACATCACTCTGTAATGTAGGACTCTGCAGTTTGTGGCAGTCGTCTTCTACATGTTCCATATATGTTTCCCCTTAGTGGCCCGACATTATGTGACTTTGGGGAGGATTCTACGTTATGTACCTATTTGTTGTGTATATAGAGTGAGATAGACCTATTCTCTCTCTATAGTAATGATCAGAATGGTTCCTGCTTTCCTAAACACAAGTATAGAGCTGCTCTGTAGAGGTCAGTGTCCGTTAGAAATGTAACGTTTGCCCTACAGTGACCTCAGGACATGTGCTTGACCCTGTGTAAACCTTACATGTGGCATGCTGGAATAGAAAAAGTCCTCATAAGCGCCTCCTGTTTCAGAGTGCAATACCACTGTCATGAATATAGAGAGATGTACATTACTTACGATCAAAAACTAGTGAGTTGACAACTTTGTTAACAGCCAAACATCAAGCAATGTCAACGCAAGACATAGCAGCCAGCTGATATTACTTACTAGTCCAACAGCAGTCAGCCCAGCACTGCGCCTGTCTTTCACGAGCTCTCGCCACAACTAAAAGTCAGTCCCAGACTTACTCTTTTTGGCAGCTTGTTGCTCAGTCACTCTCCTTTTCTTATCTTCCTCTGTTTACTGAAGTAAACATTGGTTCACTTCAGTCTGTGATGACTGATCAGGAATGAATGCAATGTCTTCTCTGGAGGAACACTGTGTCATCTGAGAAAACAACCCTATTGATGCCATCATACTGAGTTGCATTGTGGTAAGTATAGAAGCCAGAGATACAGAGTTAAGGCCATACAGACTAAAAGGGACTAATATGTCAGCCTTGGCAGCTATGAGACTATTGAGATCATTTTAAGTCTTAGACCTAATCTGGTTTCAGTCCTCTGAACTCTTATCTCTGTATCTCAGTGTTTGGCAGCAAAATGTAAGTCCAGTCCGAATATCAAACGAGCTGCCTTATCCTGGTAGAGGGGCCCCACATGACATATTGACTCACAAGGGCCTTCCAAATCTAAAGCCTGGATTCCACTGCGTGGTACAGCCCGACTCAACCCGATTCACTTTCAGTGAAGTGAATTTACCAGGTATCTTTCTGGATTGCAGAAATGTAGATGGGATTCTTGAGCACAAACCTGACTATGTGGCTCGAGTGATGAACAGTGATTATGTCTGATCTTCTATGAGTGGATACGACCTGCCTGCCTCTCTCAGCGTGTGTGGAAACTCAATGAACGGAGGAGACTGCAGCTTCTCTCTCCTTCTGGTCCACTGGAGGGCACTGTGGTCACAGGGGGACACCCATTTGTGACACAGTGAGTTGCTCACCAGGGGGCGCTGGTGGCAATGTATTGTTTGTGTTGCATTTTCTTTGCTGTGAGTCCACACATGGACACATACTGGTGCTGTGCTGAGCTGCAGAGAACAGCAGCACAGCACATGTACATATAAATGTGGAAGACACAATCCTAAACTTGTTGACATCTGGTTTTAAGAATTTCTTTCACAGAGGACACATATAGGCATGAGCTGTCAGTCATTTACCTTCAATACTTGAATAAAAAAAACAGCTCTCACAATTATGGTGCAGAATAAATCAATGAAAAAACCTGCAACAAATTCAACTCAAACAAAATGTCAGTCAGGCATGTTGATACAAAAATGGATTCTGATCTAATGGATTCTCAAAAGTTAATATTTAGCCTCTACTGGTATCAAAACATGAAGGTCTCTGAGATTTCTGTTTCCACTCCACACAACAAACTAAACATTCATGTCCGTGGTTTTGAGTCAGGCTGTTTCTGTCCTGTTTGTCTGTGTCCTGTCAAAGATGTTACTGTCCTGTCTAAATGTTAAGACAGTCAAAACTACTCTCTCTAATATTTTTCCACAACATGATAACAAGAAGTTTTCCTCGCCACCATCACCAGGCCTGCTCTGTATGAAAAGTGTCATGAGATAACTTTTGTTATGATATGGTGCTACATAAACAAAATTGAATTGAATTGTACAGGATGGATAGGCAGAATCTTTGTCATTTGCATCTGAAGAACATGTCAGATTGTCTGTGGCATTCTAAAAGAGTTGTGTGCTAATTAATAGCAACATTGTACCTTCTTTTAGTAATCTGTGAAGTAGTTTTGTCTGTTGGACTCTTTACATGCTGAACCAGGTTGTAAGATTGAGCCATATTTCAGAAACTTTTAGAGGTGTGCTTTGAAATGAGCAACATGAAAAACAAAGTCACATTTCATGTCATATCTGTGTTGTGTTGTTAAATTTAGGTAAATGTTGGTTTCAGTGCTTCATACCTTTCCTTTGGTCCTAGTATCATGATGATGATGTTGAGTTTGTTCAGTTCAGAGAAATTAACAGTTAGACAAACAGGGGTATTAGAGGTAGTATGAGGAGCTGATGGCTGTGACAAAGCAGCAATTGTATTTAATCAGATTTAAATGTGTGTGGGCCACTGGAGCAAGGGGGGCACCCGCAGTGCACTTTCCGAGGAAATGCCGTTTTCTAGTTAAGCTTTGATCTGTCTTTCACATCTTACCTGGAAAACACCACAGCCAGTCTAACCTGTTATTTGATTGGCTGGAGTAAATAAACCCATCATTCCTGAACCACACTTATTGTCTCATCTGACACTGAAGTTGAATGATCATTCCACATAATTCTTTTTTATCTCTGCAATAACTGTTTAATAACAGTCCACTTTACTGCAAGCCTTTATGCCAGCGCTACTCCATACATATTTGTGGCCCCCGAACTGCTATTCACTTCACTATGGGTTTTGGTTGGGTCAGCACGTGTATATCAGGACTTGTCTCCATGCCAACGATACAAAGACAGCCTGTTACTGGGTCACGCAATTTTTAACTTTCACTTCTGTTTTTGGACCAGTTCGCATATCGACACTGCCAGGTGTAGGAGCCTAGACTGCACAAAAAAAAGATTGCACGAAACTGGCGTGTTCCAAGTTCTCTGCTAAAAGTGAGAAAATTGGCAATTCAAAGAAGAATGGAGTGAAAAATTTGCTTTCATTCCTCCCTCCAATCAGCACAAGACCCATGTGCTTAATATTCCAGGAGACTATAGCTGTGATTTCCAATTTGAAATGGCATTGTGAGACAAAGCATAGGAATTTTTGAAGAGACATTTCCTTAGAATTCAGTGGTGAGAACAACAAAAACAATTGCACTGAAAGCTGCAAGCAAGGAGTCTTGTTACATAACAACGAAAAGCAACAGAGTGCTCACATAGAGTGGCGTGGATTTTGGGTAAACACATGAAGCCATTCTCAGATGCAGAAATAATAAAGAAAGAGAATGCATGACTGAAGTGATGGACACAAAGTTTGAAGGGGAAAAAAAGAGAAAATTAAAGCTAAAATTGTCCTCTCAGTTCCACAAATTGTATTTTATTTAAGTACATATTTTTGTGGTTTTGAATAAAAAGGACAGTTTCTTTTGAATATTACAGTATATCGCAGTTGGCCTGACCCACCTCAATAAATGGACCTTTGAGTCATTGAAAAAACTTTTTTTTTTATTGTCAGACAGTAGATTCAAAGTGTTTCTCTCCTATCCTATTTTTGTCCCAACTTTGCTGTGTACACACACGTTTTATTTACTTTTTAGCTGTTAAGCTAATCCACATTTACACTGATGCTGTTAAAAGTCAGTGTTGCCTGTTTTAGATGAACAAATCATAAGAAGAAAACAAAGAAACAAACATCATGCTAGGAAACGTAACAGTGATTCGTTTTATCCAACATCTGATTATTTCTCAGTATTATACACCTCTTGCTACCTTAAAAGTCAATAGTGTATCAAACGTGCATTAACAGTCCCTAATACAGTGCTTGCTCCATCGTGGGGGGGGGGGCATTATAATGAGGGATCACTTTTGTCAGATCCCTGTTATGATGCCCTGTTAGTCCAGTTGTCTGATTGGAGATTTTGCCCTTGGAAATTCCTGCACACCTGGTTGATTTCTTTTAGACTTGCTCATGATCATCAACCACCATCAACATCTGAGTGGCTGAAAGCACGATATGAACAAAGAAATGGTGTCTAAACATGCTTTCTGGCTTCATGTAAATTATGTAGCAGCTATACCATGTGCGTTTGATGCTAAACATGGCAA
Organism: Nibea coibor; assembly: GCA_023373845.1. Lineage (NCBI taxonomy): Eukaryota > Metazoa > Chordata > Actinopteri > Sciaenidae > Nibea > Nibea coibor. The sequence continues at coordinate 3,014,782 of CM041737.1, forward strand.
ACATCCAAATTATACAGTAGCAGGGTGTTTTTACTGGAGTCTGAGAATGCTTTTAAATTTTTAAGTGCCTGAGTTCTCAGCTGAAGCTTCTGCCAGAAGCTGCAAACTGCTAATTTGGGCTGAAAGCATGTGGTGACGTTCAACAAGTTCAGTCAGGCTTCGCCTCCAGTTTCTCATGCAAATCCAGCCTTGACTACAGCTGTACATTATACATGATTAACAGCCAAGTTATGTTCTATTCATGTCAATAGGAAAATGTATCATCTGCATTTGATCAACTGCAGCATACCCTCCGAAAGATGGCCTTTGATTTAAATCCTGGGCCACTGGAGCAAGGGGGGCACCCGCAGTGCACTTTCCAAGGAAATGCCGTTTTCTAGTTAAGCTTTGATCTGTCTTTCACATCTTACCTGGAAAACACCACAGCCAGTCTAACCTGTTATTCGATTGGCTAGAGTAAATAAACCCATCATTCCTGAACCACACTTATTGTCTCATCTGACATTGAAGTTGAATGATCATTCCACATAATTCTTTTTTATCTCTTCAATAATTGATTAACATTCCAGTCCACTTTACTGCAAGCCTTTATGCCAGCGCTACACAATAGGCGCCACCAGGCTGCATCCGGCCCACTGGCAACGTATTTGTGGCCCCCAAACTCTTATTTCTTCACTATGGGTGAGTTCGGGGAAGAAAACATAGAAACATCATGCTAGGAAATGTAACAGGGATTCATATTATCCAACATCTGATTATTTCTCACAATTATACACCTCTTGCTACCTTAAAAGTCAATAGTGTATCAAACTTGTATTAATAAGCCCTAACAAATGCATCGTTTGCTTCTGTTCATGTAACATCTGCAAACCTACCGCATCCAGCTGTTTTAGCAAACTATGAAAGTTATTTTTAGAAATGAATTGGAGAAGGTGGAAAAGAAAAGCTCTAAAATATTGTTGGTTTTGTTGTTTTCATGAGGTTCTTTATGTTAATATTAAAAACTCAGCATCTGGCAAACATTATTATTCGCAGTCTACCCATCGAGTGCCAAGCTTGATTCAAGATGTGATGGAGGCAGGTCAGTATAAGATGTGGATTTTCCTGCAACCAGACATGAGCCAGGAATCATGTGTGGTCAAAGATACAATTCCTCATAAACAAATATCTTTCCCCTGTATTTTACCTGGAGGTTTTTTTAAGATGGAAAGTGGTCCCAAATAACAACATCCGGTACCCCGCAGAACCCCACAGTCTTTAATGTGGCTTTCACCCCAGGCTTTACTGGAGTCTTAATTCAAAGTTTGTAAGTCTATAATATAGAGTACTTGTATTTTTGTAACCGAGTCGTCATTAACTCTGATGCTTACAAAGTTAGAAGGGGCCCTCATGGAGGTCTTATGAGCCAGATGTTTGTTCATCTTTAAAAAAAATGAAAAGTTTAGGAACAGCTGATCCTGTCAGCATCCTATATAATATATATATATATATATATATATATATATATATATATATATATATATATATATATATATATTTGATCTAACCCTAAGACCTTACTGTTTAATCATCTACAGTGTGATTACTGCTACTGCTAATCCAACATTGTCTACTGCTTCTTATTCAATATTGTCTTAATGAGGCTTTTATTGTGAAGCAGTCACAAGGGTCAGGCCTGCAATGGTGAAAACACACCTGAGAAAGTCATATTTCTGCCATCTGTTCAAAAATGTATTGTATGTATGTAAAATGAATTCTTTACATGTTTTCAAGTCTTGCCGTCTGGAAAATGTGAAAATAACCCATCAAAAATATCTGTTGCTTTCAACTTTCAGTCAGATCAAAACTTTTTCTCTGTCACTTTGCAGCCTTCTCTCTGATCATAAGGAGCCATCAGCTCCTTCAAAGTACAGTAGCACAAGAATGAATGCACATTTTGCTATTGTCAGCTCCATGCAGGCGTGTCCATGTATCTGTTTATTTTCCCACGGTCAGATTTTTCCTCTCTCTGTCTGATCTCAAGAAGGTCATCCTCATCTCAGTTAGATGATTGTACTTCATTGTATTCAGGGTTTGGCCAAAAAAACAGATTTTACTGTAGTTCCCATTTACATTGCTGAATTGCTGCTCCCCTGTGAACCAGGAGGCGGACTCCGAAGTGCTGGCTGTTCCTGAGTCCTGGCTCTCTTTTGCACGTCTTATATGTTTTATTGTTAGTATTTATCTTTATTGTTGGGTATTATTTTATTTGCCTCCATCCTGAAATGTAGAAATCCTGGCTGAAGAGCACTTTGTAACTTTGTTTTTGTGCACTGTTTAAATAAAGTTTAATATTTGTACATACTCCTGTGGAATGCATGTAAAGAATATCTGCAGAATTTGACCATTTGCATGGTTTTATGAGGCTGTAAACTGTAATCTTGTGCAAATAGAATGTTGTGTGCTGAAAAAGATCAGCCAGATAGTATCTCTGAAAGTATTATGTCACCTTGTGCAAACATTTGCTTTCATCTATCCTAATGACAGACTTTGACAGAAACTTTTTGTGAGTCATTTACATAAGAAAATTATTTCAGTGGATCGATCTACATGAAGCCGGAGATATGACGCAGTTTGAAGCTGCAAAGTTGAAGTCCAGACTAAATGTGGAATTTTCCACAGCATAAACAGTCAAAGTGTATGCAAAAATTCAACTGTGATAACTTTCTGATAATCTTTTTTTAATTTCAGGCACCCTGTGTCTATTTTAATCATCTTTTGGTGCTGTAATGAGCTGCTTTAGTTTGGAAAAAAAACCCAGACATCTTTGGGATCAAGAAGTATGAAGAACATTTAGACAACAAAGAACTTTTCCTCCTCTGTTGATTGGTGAAACTGTTAGCTGTCAGCAGGTTAGATAACAATAAGGTTAGATAACCTGGAAATGTGAAGTATGAATGTCAGGTTTAATCTGACCGTAAATCTGTGAACACAACCAAAAACACTTCACATGCTGTCTGACAGAATCCTGCATAAACAATAAATGGCTCATGGCTACCATCACTACACTATTTTTTCACTCTGTATACCACTTTTGTTTTCATTTTTATATATAGTATATCTACTCGTCTCACTCACAAATTGCGTCTTGTTTGAGGCCTGTGACTAAGCTTTTAAAAATGTACTGTCTTAGAAATGTGGGGTTAGTGACAAGACTGTGTTTTCTGTGCAGACTAAATGTTTGAGTTGGGAATTTGAACCAAAGCAGACAGGCAGGTAAGCAGGCACATTTTAGCATCCATGGCGCCTCTGGACATCCCGCCCTGCCTGCACACCCCACAGTCACACATGTCTTACCACCTGGGCATAAATAACAGCGCCTAACAGTTAATCATGACCTTCCAATGTCCTCGTCCTGGAGCATTCATTTAAATGTCTATCATAGTCTTACCAAAGCCACACTGCAAGGTGCAAAAACCGGGGCGGGGGGCATTACAGCGCAAGGCCTGGGATAATCAAAGGTTTTTAATGCATTGCAATACCTTCTTAGGATCGTCGAAACGATGCTTTATCCCGCTTGCCGTTGTGAACGAAAGCACAGCAGGATAGCCGATGCCAAACGGGATCTTGGCTGTATGAAGCAGACGTTTGCACTCCAGAAAAGAGTGGTCCTGCGCGGCCTTGGAGAAGTCCTGATAGAAGCTTATTTTCTGGTTCTGCCAGCGGACGTCTCCCATTTCTCTAGCAAGCCGTCTCACCCGCTCTTTCTGCTGAAACCTCAGAAACCGCACGATGAAGGGCCTTGGCGGGGCACCCGGCTTGGCTGGTAGCAATAACCGATGAGCGCGCTCTAAATCCAGGCCCCCCTCGAAGTCAGCATGAAGGATCTTGGGAAGAGTGGTTCTCAGAAATGAAATGGCGTCTTTATCTTCAACACGTTCCGGGAAACCGTAAATGCGTAGATTTACTCGCCTTTCCCGATCCTCGTACTCAGTTAGCTTGGCGTTCAACTTTTCAACCTCAGAAGCTGGAGCCGGGGGCGAGTCACAGCGCTGCCTCTCCGCTTCCTCCAGCATGTCCAGACGAGCCTCCACGCTAGTTATCCTGGATAGCATGTCGGCCAGCTTACTTTCCATTGCCTCAACCGCTCTCCTCGTTTCCGACACGTCCTTGCGGATGTCGGCAAAGTGCATGGCTTGGTCATTCAGGATTTTCGTTTGGTCATCTGATAATTTCTGAAGAAGCGCGTGTATTGTGGAAGTCGAGATGGGCTCATCTGCGGCCTCGCGAGCTGGTAAAACAGGAGCGGTCGGGCTAGCTTTAGAGCTAGCGGTAGATCTGGTGCCTTGCTGTTGCTGAGACGCATTTTCATTTTTCCGGGGGTTTGGCATATCGGTAGTGGGAGCAGCTTACAGACAGCGATTTATGCATGAAAAAGCAATGAAATAAGCAGCGAATGTCTACATGTTCACACAAAATGTAAGTTAGCGGTGCCGCAGCCTCCAACCTAAGCAGCCATCTCGCTTGGCGCCATTACCGGAACCCCACAAGTCCAACTTTTTATTGATTTTTTTTTTTTTATTGAACTATAACCACTTGACCACTGATCATCTTGGCAGAACTGAAAGCATTAAGAACTAGAAAATTCCCGCGGAAATTTTGAAAGTGCCGAGTGGGCTGTTGCCGGGGTTCTGTAGTGAAAAAGCACATCTCAAACAGTAATATTTAACATGTTTATTTACACACATGACCAGCTAGCGCTAACGCACTAGCCACTAATTCTAGCATCAACTGCAAATATTAGCAAATGTCATGTCTTTTATACAATGAGCAGCTAGCACTAACACGCTAGTTGCTCATGTGCAGAAGGTTTGTATAAGGTCAATATATCAGTAATGTCCTAAATGAGCTGAATCTAGTGATATAATTTTTATTTCTGTAGTACAAAATTTGTGGAAGTTGTTAGGTGTGTGTGTGTGGTGTGTTTGTCTTGTCTGTCTCTGTGTGTGTGCTTGTCTGTGTCGGTCTATGTGTCTGTGTTACTGTCTGTCAGTTAATAGCTAGTGCTAACGCTGAAACCACCAACCACTAATGCTGAAACCACTAATTTTAGCATTAGCCACTCATGTTAGCAATTAGCATGATGCGCTAGCCACTAATTTTAGCCTATGCTGCTAATGTTAGCAATGAGCATACTTTTTAGCCACTAAAAATTAAATACATGATAATGCTAACATGCTAATGCTAACATGCTAACTCCTGACATGCTACTGCTACCACTAATGCTACCACAAATTTTTAGCCACTAAAAATTAGCATTAGCCGCTAATGTTAGCAAGTAGCATGATGCACTAGCTACTAATTTTAGCATATGCTGCTAAAGCTAAATGAGCTGAATCTAGTGATATAATTTTTATTTCTGTAATACAAAATTTGTGGAAGTTGTTAGGTGTAGGTGTGTGTGTGTGTGTGTGTGGTGGGTTTGTCTTGTCTGTCTCTGTGCTTGTCTGTGTCGGCCAGTCTCTGTCTGTGTTACTGTCTGTCAGTTAGTGGCTAATAACTGACAGACAGTAACACATACAATGAGCAGCTAGCGCGTTAGCTCATTGTAGACGGTTTGTAAAAGGTTTGTATGAGGTCAGTGTAGTAGTAATGTCCTAAATGAGCCGAATCTGGTGACATAATTTTTATTTCTGTAGTACAAAATTAGTGGAAGTTGTTAGGTGTGTGTGTGTGTGTATGTGTGGTGTGTTTATCTTGTCTGTCTCTGTGTAGGACTGTCTATGTGTCTGTGTTACTGTCTGTCAGTTAGAGGTTAGCGCTAACGTGCTAGCTGCTCTGCTGTCTCTCTCTGTCATTTTACACAGACAAATTCAAATTAACTGACAATAACTGCTAAGATGGCCGCTGCCGGGCAGTTAGTGCAGCAGTTTGAATTTCAGTTGGAAGACAGAGAGAGGGGGAGAAAATGCTGAGACCATGCCTCGAACAGGAAGGATATCTGGCCAAACCGTATTTCCAATCATTAAACCGACTTAAGTTTGGGCATCTACTTTCCTGATCGTCTAGATATGCAGTTTGTGTGTAAAATTAAGAAATATGACCTATTAAATTATGTTATGATTGCACACAGGCCTGTTAGTGGCTAATTGTTAGCGTGTCAGCGCTAGCCACTAACGCGCTAGCTGCTCTGCTGTCTCTCTCTGTCATTTTACACAGACAAATTCAAATTAACTGACAATAACTGCTGATATATGTCGCATCATAGGCACAGCAACAGCAGATTTAAACACAAACAACACAGATTGACGGTCACCACAGAAAATTTCTTGCTTCAGTTGCCTCTGTTAATGTCTGCCAGTTAGTGGCTAGTGCTAATGCGCTAGCTGCTCTGCTGTCTGTGTCATTTTACACAGACAAATTCAAATTAACTGACAATAACAGCTAAGATGGCCGCTGCCGGGCAGTTAGTGCAGCAGTTTGAATTTCAGAGAGAGGGGGAGAAAATGCTGAGACCATGCCTCGAACAGGAAGGATATCTGGCCAAACCATATTTCCAATCATTGAACCGACTTCTACCGGCATCTAGAGACTTTCCTGATCGTCTAGATATGCAGTTTGTGTGTAAAATTAAGAAATATGACCTATTAAATTGGCTGTGTCCGAAACCACTCCCTAACCCCTATATAGTGCACTATATAGTGAGCACGCCATTTTGTAGTGGTGTCCGAATGTTTAGTGTCCACGATATAGTGCACTGAATGTATCCCACAATTCACCGCGAAATGTAGTGAACAGCCGATGGTCACTAACCGGAGCAAAATATCCCATCATGCATTGCAAGAAGCTCTCTGAGCGCGAAAATTGACGATCGCGAAAAGGAAGATGGCAGACGGACGGGAGACCGTGTACAAATGTATGTATTTTTCCGTTTAACGTTTGATTCCGAGGTTTAAAACATGTTATTAATATGCAACACTATTTACTGGGGGTACACATTAAGCTATTACGGCACAAATCATGGCTAGCTACCGAGGTCAGTACTACAGGTTAATGCTGTTTTTCCATAAGCTGGAGTAAAAATATACTACAGCCTATTTTAATCAATAAGTAACGTTAGCGAAATTACATTTAAGTGTCAAATAAGCACGGGAGAGGCTTGTTAATTTATTTTAATCTCGCAGGGACCGATGACGATGTAGCGGCATTAATTCGCCTGAGAAAGGAGAACGAGTGCTTGTTTTCAGGCAAGCGCTTCGCCTCCGCAGCCGGGTGGGAGTGAGTAAAAGTTATTTCATTCTTGTGAAGCAGTAACGTTATCTTACTTAGATGAAAACCGAGAACAAGTGTAAAATGACACAGACTTTTGACTAAATATCATAAGCATTTGATACTGACAGCTTTAATGATGATTGTGAATGACAATTGTTGTTTTTATCGTCCTGTACGTGTTGCATTTTTTTAGAGCTATTCTGAAAGAAATGGGGCTTGATGGGATGGTGACCCCTGCCCGGGCAGGCAAAAAGTGGGAGAATTAAAAAAAAACATATAAGGTAAGGATGGTAAGGATAGATGAAAGACTGAAGAAAGTGACTTTTACCTTTGTATATTATCTGTCTGCTGTGTTTAGCATTATAAACGAACACTACAGTAATTACACACATCAAATGTGTGTATATTGCAATGTGTGCAGGAATTGAGGAACCCCCCTACTGGGAGTGGCACTGAATCAGGGGAGTCCACTGCCAGAGACTGGAAGTGGTTCTCCCTCATGGATGAGGCAATGGTGAGTGCCTTCTATTCGGCCTCCTTGCCTTATTGCCTCAGCCTGGGGGGAGAACCCACCAGTCTCAGCACCAGCCTCCCCTGATTCAGTGCCACCAGAGCCAGAGTCAGAGTGTCAGGGTGAGGACTCAGAGTCTGAAGGGCCAGCTCCACCACCAAAGCGACAGCGGCGTGACCCGATTCTCGCGCTTTTGGAGAGGCAGGATAGGAGAGCAGGGGAGGGAGAAAAGGGAAGGGGAGAGGGAGGGGAGGCTTTTGAACCTCCTAGAAAAAAATGTAGAAAAAATGTAAATCAGATTAATAAATACCAAAAAGGAAATGCATGTCTCACTTTGTTTTCAATTGAAATACAGTTCTTTATCAACTGAACTACTAAATTATAACATATGAACATTTGAACAAACAAAATTACAGAGAACATATAAAACAGATCAAAGGCTACTGAAACTATTTACATGAATTACAACTTGAACCAAGAGAAGATAAGAGGGCAGAGGAGAGTGACAGGTGAAATTAGGTTAGAAAGAAGAGAATTACATTTGTGAGAAGAGAGAGAGAACATCTGAGCTTAACCTATTAACAATTGATTGTGATTTGATTTGATTACTTTATATTGTCTCATGATAATCGTGGTCTTGCAGAGCTACATGATTGATTTGTGGTGCTGAAACAGCAGCAGCCATGCGACCACGCAGCCGTTCTCCATTTGCCACATCTGGTGCCTGATCGCCGCCATCATCTGGCCCTAGTGCCTCCTCCACAGGCTCCAGAACATCTCCATCCCTCAGGCAGAGATTGTGGAGAATGGCACAACAGGCAATGACTTTCACAGCGAACTGTGGCTTCACCTCCAAGGCCTTGAAAAAAACTGAGCGCCACCTGGCCTTCATGATGCCAAATGCCCTCTCGATGACAGAACGGGCCTTGGCGTGGTGCCTGTTAAATCTCGCCTCAACAGGGTTTCTGACAGGCTCCCTGTACGGCGTGATGAGGGCGATTGGCTCCGAGGTGCAGGGATACCCACCATCTCCAAGAATCTGGAAGCCTTCAGGTGGGTATAACTTCCGGACATAAAGCGGGCTGTTCTTTAAAACTCTGGCATCATGGACAGAGCCAGGGTAGCCGACAAATATGTCCAGAAACTGGCACTGGTGGTCACACACTGCTTGGAGCTGTATCGAATGGAACAGTTTCCTGTTAAAATAACAGAGAGAGAGCAGCGCATCTTCTCCTTTCTCTCTCCCTCGCAATTCTAATTCTCCTCCTGATCATCAATGATTGAATTATTGATAGTACAAACACAGCCAGAGTGGTAGTAGACGGCATTTCTATAGCGCTACGAGAGTTTTCTAGAATAATGCTAAGTGATTTTTCCCGGGGAATTGCTCGTAGTTAGATGGACAGGCGGAAGGATGGATGGATGAGAGGCGCGAAACAAACAAACAAAAAAAAAACATGAGTTGTGGAGCAGTACAACAGGCACGAGGCAGTTTATTAAGCACAGTTTATTCTATTTATTTTGTTACATTTTCAAAAAAAGTCAGTTTAAATGGCTTCCTACATTAATTGAAAAAAAGGTGAACGAACGAACAGCATATAATTAAACATTCCAGTAGATTACACTGTAACTTTCTGTTACTATAGAGCCAAGAGAACAAAATATAAAAATATGCTTAAATAGAAAACAAAATATGAAAATAAAAGGTACAGGACATTAATCAAAAGATTTAATAAAAATGCAGAGACGACGTTAATGCGGTACGTTTTAATTGTGCGACAGAGATGACGTAATTAGCGGCGCCAAGAGAGGTGTCCGATAGTGTCGGAAATTGTTTTCTGTTGAGCTCACTATATAGTCCACTACATTTATTTCCCTATGTAGGGAGTAGGGAATGAGTGAGTGATTTCGGACACAGCCATTATGTTATGATTGCACACAGGCCTGTTAGTGGCTAATTGTTAGCGTGTCAGCGCTAGCCACTAATGCGCTAGCTGCTCTGCTGTCTCTCTCTGTCATTTTAGACAGACAAATTCAAATTAACTGACAATAACAGCTAAGATGGCCGCTGCCGGGCAGTTAGTGCAGTAGTTTGAATTTCAGTTGGAAGACAGAGAGAGGGGGAGAAAATGCTGAGACCATCCCTCGAACAGGAAGGATATCTGGCCAAACCGTATTTCCAATCATTGAACCGACTTAAGTTTGGGCATCTAGAGACTTTCCTGATCATCTAGATATGCAGTTTGTGTGTAAAATGAAGAAATCGATTCAAAGAAAGGTTACTTCTGCTTTCCTCCAGAAAATTTTCCGCCTTTTTAATATGGGAGGCTATGGAGCTGTGGATGGGTGTGGGTGGGGAATCTCTGTGTGTCAGGCCAAAACTATAATACTCACAGCTTTTGTGGACGAATCGCAGCGAGAAGACAAATTTTCCTACGTTTTTATGTATAAATCATGTCTGTAGTGTGAAATTTGTGGCCACAGGAGCAGTTTACGTTTTATTTTTTGACCGATTTTTTTCTCTCCTCCACACTCTGGGTGATGATGTCATCCACTCTGGCAAAAACATTCCACGCAATACACACCCATTATAAACCCCCAAATTTGACCAAAAACCTTCTCACCTTTGAGCCTCGATAGTTTAAAAACTGTAAAAGGTGTCAATAAGTGAAGTGAATACATGAAGAGAAGGCAAGAGTACCTCCATTTTAAAGTTTAAATGAAATCTCACTGTGAAAGTATGCCAGAGCAGTTCATTTTTGAAAATGTCTGTAGTATGTATGTTTAATTTCTATTTTTTTCTGGGGTTTTCCATTCATTCCTATGGGAAATTTTCCTCGGTTTTTTGGCGAAATATTCGCGAAAAATTCATGAATTCCTTACACACTTACAAGCACTCGATTCGGGATGAAAACACACGTTTTGTTAATTTACTTGTTGGGGGTCCCGTGGCCAGTTCGGGCCGCATTAATCGGCGAAAAAGGGCGGAAAATGAATAATAAAACTGCCATGAAACACGCAGAAGAACAATAGTTGCCTCGCACCGAAGGCACTCGGCACTAATAAAACTGCCAAAAAACACGCAGGAGAACAATAGTTGCCTTGTGCCTTCGGCTTGCTAGCTATGGGAGTAGTTGCCTCGTATCGAAGGCACTCGGCACTAATAAGGATCGCTCCCATTTCAACAAATATCACTGCTTAAATTCTATATAATTATTATATATTCTATAATAGATTATATACATTTAAGTAATAATGGATACGGTTAAAAAATGCATGTTCTTTCAAGATATGGCAGATATTGAAAAGGTATTTGAGGATGCAGATGCCGATGGAGGTGGAGGACTGGACATAGATGAATTCCGTGTTGCTATGAAAGAGATATTGGGTGATGTGAGCGATGAAGACCTCATTGCCCTTCACATGAAAATCGATACAAACTGTGATGGAACCGTTGACCTTGGTGAGCTAACAGACTACTTCCTAGATCAGACATGTCCAAAGTCCGGCCCGGGGGCCAAATGCGGCCCGTGGTCAAATTTCATCCGGCCCTCGGCCTCTGTCATAAAATAAGTAACATCTGGCCCGCGCGTTGTGCGCACTTGCGCACGCGCGCAGCTTAGAGGGAACACTGGGCAGCAGTACTGCTACCAGCATATGAAGCAGCTTGCACACTAAATGCTGTTCCTCATTTACCCACTGTAGGGCAGCAAAGTGACCATTTTCCCGCCAATTTTCAAAAATGGCGACAATCAACAAAAAAAGGAAAGTTGACTGCGAGGGCCGACGCTTCATAGATGGAAATTGGACTATTTCTTCACTGAAATACACAACAACTGTGTCTGCCTCATTTGCAAAGAGACAGTGGCTGTTTTTAAAGAGTATAATGTCAAGCAACATTACCAAACGCGACACGCTGACATGTACGACAAGATTACAGGGAAGGAACGCAGCGAGAAATTGAAGCAGCTTGAAGCTAGTTTAATCTCACAGCAGCAGTATTTTGCAAGAGCCCGAGAGTCAAATGAGAACGCCACAAAGGCTAGTTACGAGGTAGCAGCGCTGATCGCAAAGCATTCCAAACCTTTCACTGAGGGTGAATTTATCAAAGACTGCATGATGACTATGGTGAAGAAAATCTGTCCTGAGAAGCAGCAAGAGTTTGCCAAAGTCTGCCTGGCACGTAACACTGTGGCACGTCTGTATGAGACAGCGGAGGAGGCGACCACAGACATGAAGGACAGAGGGCTACCAGTCAGCGTGATTACACCGAAGGAGAGCCTGGCTGAGCAGTTGTTCCGCACCGCGTGGGAAACAGCGGGGGGACCGACTCGGCGAGGGACAGGTGAGGAACGAGAGAAAAACATCAGGGAAAGACTGCGAACCTTCAGAAGACAAACCACACCCTTTTCATAGGAGATACTGTATAAGTACTGACTGAAATCTAAAGTGAGATAAAGCTAAACAGAACTTAAATTATGCTGTGCTACATTCACCTAAAAATATATGCATATAGCCTATATTCCCCAGTTGGATGAGAGTATAAAAACGAGGGATACATACACACTTTTTGTGCGATAAATAGAGACATTTTTCCTCCTTTCTTCAAGTGCCATAGTGGGGGCCCTCAGCCCACAGTTGGGAGAGGCTTTCCCTCACAGCTAGACGTTTTTTCTAGCTCAGTTCAGGGTCATCTACTAGAGACCCCAGCCTTGGAATCACAGTTGTGTTTCTTTACTTGTTACTCACGTTTGATGTACTGGATTGTTCAGGGAGTAGACCTACTAAATCTCACTCTGCTTATCTTGTTGACACACAATGAATACGCATGGCTAGTGACAAAGTAAAATTTATCTCGTTTAATGTCAATGGGCTGTTAAACCCAATTAAACGCAGCAAAATCTTATCTAAAGTGAGGGCAGAGCGAGCCCATATAGTCTACTTACAGGAGACCCACCTGACAGCACCTTAAACTAAAAAGAATGGGCTTTACTAAATTGTTTTTTTCTTCATAAATCAGGACATAGGAGAGGAGTTGCAACTCTCATTTCAAGCAAACTAAATTTTGAAAAAGTATCCGAATTGGGTGATAAAGAGGGCAGATTTATTTTAGTAAAGGGAAAGATAGATGGGAATCCAATCACCCTTCTGAACGTTTATGCCCCCCCAGGGAGTGATATTAATTTCTTTCAAAAAATCACTAATATTATGGTAACAGAAACAGAAGGCCTTTTGATTTGTGGAGGGGATTTGAACATACACCTACAGCCAAAGTTAGACTCCTCTAGTAGGAAAACTCATGATACGAAATCCCTATATAAGAAAGTAAATACACTCTTTGAGGAGGTAGGCTTAATTGACATATGGCGAGACTGTTCCCCCAACAGAAGAGACTACACCCACTACTCTGCTCCTCACTCTCTCTATACAAGGATAGATTATTTCATAACATTTGGCAAGGATAAAGATAAAATACATACTTGTGGAATTGGGATGATAGATCTAAGTGACCATGCGCCAATATACCTATCCATTGATTGTAACCTACGATTAAAGAATAACACATGGAAATTGAACTCAAGCCTGTTAAATGATCCATCTTTTAAGACACAAATTAAATCAGAAATTAGTCTCTTCTTAGAGCTCAATGATACCGGAGAGGTCTCACCTCCCATATTATGGGATACTCTGAAGGCTGTACTAAGAGGAAAAATTATAGCAATATCATCACTCAAGAAAAAAAATAGGAATAGAAAAGTAGAGGACCTAAAAGACAAATTAAAGGAACATTTGGAGGGTCTCCCACCGAAAAACCCATTACACACGTGATGTATAATCGTAGGAAGAGATTGTTTCTAAGTTTGTCCACAGACAAGAAGGTGTGTATTTGGAGTGATGTGAGCTGGGAGCTTTTGCCAACCTGCGAGTGTCATGTCTCGTCATAAATGTTAAAATTGATTCAGCACAGGATACATTAAGAGAAATTAAATACATTAGGAACGAAATTAATAATCTGGCCACACAAAAAATCCAGAAGAATCTAATGTTTCTGAAACAGAGACACTATAAAAGCGGCTCTAAGTCTACAAAAATATTGGCGTGGAAACTGAAAAAAAAGATAGCCGAAAATACAATTCATAAAATTAGAGACCCAAGAACAAAAGTGATTAGAAATAAACTAAATGAAATTCAGGAAGCCTTTGAAATATTCTATAAAACCTTATACTCTGAAGTCCCTGGTGGGACTGTAACTCAGATTGACAGCTTCCTGAACTCCCTAGACCTACCCACTCTAGATGAGGAACAAAACCAAACAATGACAGCGGACATAACTGAAGAACTAAAAGCTGCAATTAGTAGGCTTAAATTAAGCAAGTCACCAGGATCTGATGGTTACACATCAGAGTGGTATAAAGAATTTAAAAAAGAACTAATACCCATTCTACTTCCCACATTGAATTGGGTTTTGAAAAAGGCACAAACGCCACCTAGCTGGAAGGAGGCAATAATCTCAGCCATACCAAAGGAAGGCAAGGATATATTAGAGTGTGGATCTTTTAGGCCAATTTCTGTTCTTAATGTAGACTATAAACTATTTACGTCCATCATGGCCAAACGATTAGAAGAGTTTCTACCAATATTAATACATAACGATCAGACAGGCTTCATATATAAATGCCAAACCCAAGACAATATACGAAAGACACTACATATTATGGACCATATACAAAAAAATAAAATCAAAGCCATTGTGATAAGCTTAGACGCTGAAAAAGCCTTTGATTCGGTTAATTGGATTTTTCTCTACAGGGTATTAAATAAATTTGGCTTCCATGATACAACTATTAAAACTATACAGGCACTATACGACAAACCTACCGCTAGGATTAAGATCAATGGATACTTATCAAACAGTTTTACACTAGAAAGGGGTACCAGACAGGGCTGCGCATGGTCACCATTACTCTTCGCACTATATCTGGAACCACTAGCTCAACACATTAGACAAAACAAAGACATCAAGGGAATCACTATTAAAGGGGTGGAATATAAATTGGCCTGTTACGCGGACGACATTTTGGTCTACCTTGGACACCCAACGTATTCTTTACCTAAATTGATGCAATCAATTGAACAATACAGCCAATTATCAGGGTACAAAATCAATATAGGTAAAACTCAGCTACTTTCATATAATTATTGCCCACCAGAAGAAATAAAAAATAATTACCCCCTGGCATGGCAAACAGAGTCTTTTAAATACCTAGGCATCAACATACCAAAAGACCTTACAAAATTATTTGAACAGAATTATCTACCCCTACATAAAAAAATAAAAGATGACATAGCAAGATGGAACTTAATTCCTTTCTTTAGCCTCAGCTCAAGAATTGACTCTATCAAAATGAATATATTGCCAAGATTTTTATATCTATTTCAAACCCTGCCAATAGAGATTAACCTAAATCAATTCAACGAGTGGGATAAAATGTTATCTAGATATATATGGCAAAGTAAAAGACCAAGGGTTCGCCTCAAAACTTTACAGCTGGCTAAGCAGAAGGGTGGATGGGGCTCACCGCACCTCAGATATTATTATATTGCAGCGCAAATGAGAGCAGTGATATACTGGTGTAACCCGTCCTACATTGCCCAATGGAAAAACATTGAGGAAAAAGTGCTGTCCATTCCCATTCAGGCAATTTTAGCTGATAATAATTTATAAATCCACATAAATAACATTGATAACCCATGGGTGAAATGGACCCTTAAAACATGGAAAAATATCATAAAGGAACATAAACTCGAGACCAAAATCACTTAAATGGTGTGCTTATGATGCAGAGTTTACACCTAATAAATTAGATTCTAGATTCAAGGACTGGATAGCTAAGGGTATAACGGCCCTATGTAGTATAATGAAAGATGAAAAATTGCTCAGCTTTGAAACCCTTAAAAGGACATATCTATTAGAAAAGCAAGACTTCTTTCGATATCTACAGTTACGGCATTATGTTGACACAAAAATGAAAAATGTAACAAAGACAAGTACACGCCTGATTGAATTGTTTATAAAAAGCCATAACTCAGGAACTATTGATAGAATTATCTCATGCCTGTATAAGGATCTAATGGATTTGAAACCACATTCAACTTCATATATCAAAATAAAATGGGAGAATGAAGGAGGGATAAATATATCTGAGGAAGAATGGACGGCAATATGGAAGTATCAAGGGACGTGTACTAGCTCACAAAAGTGGAGGGAATTCGGCTGGAAAAGCTTAATTAGGTACTTTATAACACCACCCCAGAAGTCCCACTATGACAACAACTCTCCTGTATGCTGGAGGAACTGTGGAGATCAAAGTGCAAAACACTACCATATTTTTTGGGACTGCTCTGTCCTGAGGAACTACTGGAGAGAAATACGCAATGCCCTACAGGATATCTTCAAATGTGAAATACCCTTTGAGAGTAAGACTATGTTTTTTGGACTCATACCTAAGGAATGGCCGAAAAGAGACAAACATTTAATGAATATATTGCTGGTGGCCTGCAAAAAGAATATCACCAGGAAATGGCTATCACCAGAGAGCCCAACCATAAATACGTGGATGGATATTACAATGGACATTTATAAAATGGAAAAGATAACAGCTTTGGTTAATCACAAAATGGGGAGATTTACATCTTACTGGGAAAACTGGGTCAAATATGTCACACCCCATAGACCAGACTTTATTTTCACAAACAAGTAACAAGATGTATGAGAAGGATCACTCCCTACCAGTACACAGTTCTCCTTTATTTCATTTTTTATTCTCTTATTTGTTTGCTTTAATTGTTGTTCACTGTACTAACTTGGCATTTAAGGCAGACAACAGATGTAAGAAGTATGCTCATATGATGTATATGCTATGAATGTCTATGTCTGAATGTCAATAAAAAGAATAAATTATAAAAAAAAAAAAAAGAAATATTCCCGAATCCTTTTAAAATTGTACCTGTGGATTGTAGAAGAAGAATTGCTGCTCTGACATTCTGTGAGTTTGGCGGAACATCAAACGCAACCTCTGTGTCCCCAGAGGACCCGAGACAAATTTGGCCTTATGTGGAAGGACATTATCTCTCCATCAGCACAAATGGTATACTCACTGTCTGGAATGACACATTTCAAAGTAATTGTGCACTTGACTTGTGCAAATTATCAAAAACTCTCCCTCTGTCACATATGAAAAAAATATCTGTTACTGACATGGCTGTTATTCTATGACTATAATGAGTTTCCTCAGATTAATTAACGTTTTTTTCTTTCTTTTGTCACATAGTAGCGTGCTGGACCGGGCGAGAGAGAGAGAGACAGAAGTGGACGGGATCACAGACTCGCGGATGCCGGCAGCACCAGAAAGAGGCGCCTGCGATCGGCACCGCCGGTGATTGTGTGATAGTGTGCGTGAAAACAATAAATAAGCGTGAAAACCCGACACTGGTTGCGTCCTCCTGTGAGGTAACCCACAGTGGCATCAGTCCACGCCACAGTGGCGCCCAACGCGCTCACCAGGAGGAGGGAAAAGAATGACGGAGCCACAGCAACCGATTGTGTCTCTGGCACAGATACTAGCGGAGGTAGCAGCCATGAATCGGGACCAGGCGTTGCTCACCAGGCAGCAGATGGCAGCGCTCCAAGGCCAGGCGGAGAGACAGACACAGCTGCTGGAGGCCATGGTAAACCGGGTGGGGGCGGCAGCTCCGGCCCCCGCGCTAGCCGGTCTCACTATCCACAAAATGTCTGAACACGATGACCCGCAGACATTTTTGGAGATGTTTGAGGCAACGGCGACAGCATGCGGCTGGCCGGGGGCGGAGTGGGCCGTACGGCTGCTCCCCCTGTTGTCGGGGGATGCACAAACGGCGGCGCTCGGCCTGCCGCCCCCCTCCCGGGGGCTGTACGGGGACATCAAGAGGGCCATCCTCGATCGTATGGGCCTGTCGGCGGAGGACCACCGCCGCCGGTTTCGGGAAGCCAGGCTGGGGCCCGCTGATCGGCCGTTCGTCTTCGCCCGGCAGCTGAAGGACGCGGCGACACGATGGCTGCGACCGGGGGATTCCGCAGGCGAGGAACGGCTAATGGAGCAGATCGTGGCAGAGCAGTTCATGGAGGGTCTCCCACCGAAAAACCCATTACACACGTGATGTATAATCGCAGGAAGAGATTGTTTCTAAGTTTGTCCGCAGACAAGAAGGTGTGTATTTGGAGTGATGTGAGCTGGGAGCTTTTGCAAACCTGCGAGTGTCATGTCTCGTCATAAATGTTAAGTCCTGTCTTGTGTTAGTTAGGGTCAAGTCCACATGTATGTGTAGTCAGGGTCATGTTCCCCAGTCTCGTCTTGTCTGATGTCATGCACTTCATGTTAAGTCATCACTTGTGTTGTCTTGTTATGCACTTCCTGTTTTATTTTGAAATAACTCTTCCCCTCTCGTTTCAGACACCTTTGTCTGAGAGAGAGCTGAGAGAGAGAGAGAGAGAGCTGGCTGACGCATCCACCACCTCCATCCACAGGGAGCCAGTGGAACGTGTTGAGGAATATAAGTATCTGGGTACCATCTTCGACAACCAGCTTAAGTTCTCCTCGAACACAGAGTAGATCCTTAGGAAATGTCACCAGCGGCAGTATCTCTTGAGGAAACTCAACAACTTTGAAGTGAGCAAAAACATCCTGCTCACTTTTTACTACTCTTTCATCGAGAGCATCGCCACGTTCTCCATACCCTGCTGGTTCCACTCCATCAGCCTGCAGAATAGGAATCGCCTGGAGAGCATTGCTAAGGTCTGCTCTAAGATCATCGGACTCCCAACCAGATCACTATCCTCCATCCATAAACAACAAACACTTCGACTGGCCAACAGGATCATGCAAGACCCCTCGCATGTCCTACACTCTGCCTTTGAGTGGCTCCCCTCACGACACCGTCTCCGCTGCCCCGGCTGCAGGACTCAGAGGAGGAAAGTCACATTTGTTCTCACAGCTATTAACCTTCTCAACTCCTCCTAAGACTTTACCTTCCCTCCTACACAATCTTAATACTCCACCTCGCCACCTACATACTGCACTTTAACAGTCCGCTTTTATACAGTTTTATTTTATACAGTTTTTTTTTTTTTATATATATTATTTATTTTATATTTATATTTTGTGAATACCATTCACATTGCACATCTTTATTGTACATATGTGTATTTATTGTGTATTTATCTGGCAGATAATGCTTGGTCTTGATGTCTGCTACTCTGTGTGCCGTTAATTGCCCCTCGGGGACAAATAAAGTTTATTGAATTGAATTGAATTGAATTGAATTGAATTTGCTTCCTGCCCTTGTGTGTTTCCCGCCACTGTGATTGCCTTCCCTTGCCCTGATTGTTTTCACCTGTGCCCTGTTACCTTGTGTCTATATATTGTCTGTGCTCCCTTTTGTCCTGTGGAACTTTAACAACGGAAAACAGCTTTGTGTTCTTCCAATTACCGTGCATGAGAAGGTGACATGTATTGTCTGCATGGAAGATAGGGTGTTTGTCTGGAAGGAACTCCAAGATCATATATGGCCTGAATATTAATGAAAACGACTACAGATTTTTTATAAATGACATTTCCTCACTGGATGTGTATGACAACAAACTGATTGCTGCCACCAGCAATGGAAATATTGTTATCTGGGATATTGAAACTTCACGTGCTTTCCTCTGCTTCAACATCAATACAAGCCTTCAAATACAGAGTCTGGGCATACATAATCAAGGCTGTACAGGATGGGTGAGTGAAATGAACACACTGGGTTGTGTACAAATGTACAAAAAGCAAAATCTGATTTTCAAATGATATGCCTGAAGACCCGGATGGCCACTGCTAGCACAGCCACACTGCTAACTTCTGCAAATGGCTACATCTGTGCCTGGTCTCTTCATCCAAAAGGTCATCTGTTAGCAAAGTTCAAAGCAGTGAATGATGAAGGTGCAGTCATTACTGCTATGTCTACAGATGAATCTGAAAAGACATTACTGACTGGGGATAGTACCGGCCAGGTTTGTCTGTGGAACATTCAGTGTTTTCAATATAAGACACAGACCAGCAAAGAGCCACTTGAGGATGCAAAAAAGTTCCATGTGTCACTGCATCCACCTCCTCTGTTGCATTCATGGCAAGCTCACCTCACACGACTTGTGAGTGTTAAGTGTGATACTGCATGTACAAGAATAATTACTGCAGGGTTGGACTGCAATGTCCGGCTATGGACAAACACAGGCTGCTACATCGGCCTATTTGGGAAAGACAAATGGGATGCTATGCAAGTCAGCTCTGAAGGGAATGCTGACCAGGTGCAGATAATAGAACCACCAGACACACAAGAGATAATAAAAGACAGCCCAGACACACAAGAGATAACAAAAGACTGCCCATACAGACAAGCGATAGAACAAATACTAAACAACAACAAGGATACAGATGTTGAACGGGTAGAAAAGAACTACGAATGTTTTAACCACATGTCGAAGGAATTAGAACAAACAATGTGTTGGTACACTGATGTGTTGTTGCAGGTTGAGCAGGAGCAGCCCAGACATAGTCAGAATCAGTTCAAGCCACAGCCCCCTCAGACCCCACGTATCAGAGATGGCACTGAGCATGAACAAAGCTCTCCTCTGAACCACATTAGGAAAACTAAACATGGACATGTATTAGGGAACCCGCAGACAGACACATCAAAAGATGATGTCCTAAAACTAAACAACGTGCCAGACAAACAGGGGCCTGAGCAAACATCAAAGCATGTACGCTTTCCATCCATTCCACACAAAGTCCAGCTGACAAGTCATCAGACACAGTTGGAACCATTGTCACGACAGGGTGGCATTGATATGCCTGAGCAAACATCTCAGCATGTACGCTTTCCATCCATTCCACACAAAGTTCAGCTGACAAGTCATCAGACACAACTGGAACCATTGCCACCACAGACCCCACGTGTCAGTGTTGGCACCGACCTTAAACAAAATTTTCCCCAGAACCAGCCCAGGTCCAGACATGAACTGCTTAAGCCTCAGTAGGCAGATACTTCAAAAGGTGGTATCCTCAATCGAAACACCAAGGCAAGCAGAGATCAGAGCAAACATCAAAGCCGGTACGATTTGTGTTAAGAATCAGGTTTGTAATGGTTTACTCCGGGTGCTCCGGTTTCTCCAAAAAAAAAAAAAAAAATCCCTCCCTTGGCCCCAGACCCAACTCGGTTTTCTCCTAAAAACTCTCTATGACACACACACACACACACACCTAACAACTTCCACTAATTTTGTACTACAGAAATAAAAATTATGTCACCAGATTCGGCTCATTTAGGACATTACTACTACACTGACCTCATACAAACCTTTTACAAACCGTCTACAATGAGCTAACGCGCTAGCTGCTCATTGTATGTGTTACTGTCTGTCAGTTATTAGCCACTAACTGACAGACAGTAACACAGACACAGAGAGACTGGCCGCCACAGACAAGCACAGAGACAGACAAGACAAACACACCACACACACACCCCTACACCTAATTCAGCTCATTTAGGACATTACTACTATATTGACCTTATACAAACCTCAGTTAGCATGTTAGCATTAGCATGTTAGCATTATCATCTATTTCATTTTTAGTGGCTAAAAAGACATGCTAATTGCTAATATTAATAGCTTATGCCTAAATTAGTGTCTAGCACATCATGCTAATTGCTAACATTAGCAGCTAATGCTAATTTAGTGTGGAGGAGAGAAAAAAATCGGTCAAAAAATAAAACGTGGCTAAAGATTTGTGGTAGCATTAGTGATAGCAGTAGCATGTAAGGAGTTAGCATGTTAGCATTAGCATGTTAGCATTAACATGTATTTAATTTTTAGTGGCTAAAACGTATGCTCATTGCTAACATTAGCAGCATATGCTAAAATTAGTGGCTAGCGCGTTAGCGCTAGCTGGTCATGTGTGTAAATATTACTATTTGAGTTGTGCTTTTTCAGTACAAAACCCCGGCAACAGCCCACTCGGCACTTTCAAAATTTCCGTGGGAATTTTCTAGTTACATAATGTTTGCAAAATTAAACATAAACAAAATAACAAAAAATTACCTCTGAAACACTCAGACACTGTTACTCAGAGGCTATAACGTCATTATCTTTGAACATTTTAATCTAAAAAAAAAAAAACTTTCTACGAACAAAAATAGACAGCAAGTCTTCAGTATTTGTATAAAACTTCAAAAAACACAGGGCCCCGCCCCCAAGCCTGAACAGCTCTATTTCTTAATGAAAGCATTCCACTCTGCCATGGCTCTTTTGTACGAGCCTGTGGTGTCTCGCGCGTGGATACTGTCCTGTAAGACTTCTGTCTGAATGACAGAGAGAAGGGTCGCCACACACTTAGGATACGTGAAATGCAGGGTGTAGTAATAACCCATCATATACAGCAAACCTTCACCAAGTTCTTCTTTGGCAAATGTAGTGACAGGAGTGTTTCCAATTGCCAGAAGACAGCGGGACCCATCAAAGACCAAAACAGGGCTGAAGAGAGTTCTCTTCTGGAGGTAGATGGCTGGCTCTTCTGTTGGCTGGAGAAGAAAACAAAAAACAGAAGTTTCTGCAGGGTATACTAAAAAACTGAAAAACTGCTTGGGCAAGTGAACTGAGATTTTTTTAACACCATTATGTACATCTGAGACCACTACAAAATGATCAGTTTTGCTGGTTTTACTATTTATAGCTAAGCGTTAGTAAAAATAATATTTTTGTTTCAAGTGCTGACAGCATTTCTTTCAAATTTGAAATTAAAATATTGCCATTTAGAGCATTTATTTGCAGAAAATGACAAAAAAAAAAGAAAGATGCAGTGTATTCAGACCTTGAATAATGCAAAGAAAACATGTTCATATTCATTTTTAAACAACAAAGCACTGACATTTTAACTTAGGAAGAGTTTAGAAATCATTATTGGTAGGATAATCTCAATCTTTAATCACAGTGGTGTTTTTTGTAATCCTCATAAAATAAGATTTGGTTCAGCTGATCAGTGTAGAATGAGGCTTGTGTTGGAATCTAACAAACACTGGAATGGACTGGCACTGACACTGGAACCATACTGACGTGGTATATGAAAATGGAGCTCTAAAGATAGGTCCATGGGTCAAGACATGCCAGGCAAAGAAATCATGAAAATAACTTGTGCCTCAGTCACTGTTTTAAGAGTGTGTGCCACAAAACACTTTTACTAAACACAAAATTCTAGACGATTAATTTTTAACAAAATATGAACAAACTCACCTGAAGGACATGAAGCAATGCCTCACTGGCCTGTCCCATCTTCTTAGGTGGCGTAGACTGTGAGGGGAAGAGTGTGGGTAGTGCCCTGAACAAGGCAATGTTGGATTCCACTAGAACAGAATAAATCAAGTTTTAGTTCAAAGTTAGCCAGCATCTGATGAGGCTTTTTTTTTTTTTTAACCTTTATTTATTCAGGGTAGGTTCACTGAGAGTGAGGCTCTTTTGCAGGAACGCCCTGATCACATTCACAATCAGCTACACACTCACACCTAGAAGTACAACCACAGTCTTAACTGCCAGTCACTGAACAGTTGCTCAGGGGCACCTGGTAATGAGGAAGGGAGAAGTGCTGTTTTTTCCACTTTCCCCACCCAGATTAATCCTGCTGGTCTGGGGACTGAACTGCCGACCTTACAGGCTCTAACCTTTAGGCCACCACGGCCCCATGGTTATAGCGAGGTAATAGAAAATGCTTTGCGATGAACAGCACTTCATTCTGTTATCATTTAATCAGTGTTATGCATTGACAACAGTTCTATTAATTGTGTCTGTTGAAACAGGTACATGTATTAAAGACCGAAAAATTACGTACCTGCACCCAGACTCATGGGTGGCTTCAGCACTTTCCTCCAAACACCATAAAACTGCACCATGGAGCAGAAGTTGGCCCATCTGTTCTTTACTTCATTTAAGAACTTGCTGTTGTCCTTATCCAGAATCCGCCGCAGCTCATCCATCACCTGCAATGCAAATAAGTGTTAAAATCTGCAACAATGTTAGCTTTGTGGAGAAGTCAAAAACAACAAGTGCTTCACTTACATGATGAAGCTCTTTGAAACATGGATATGCCTCAAAAATCTTTGCTACTCTGTCCTCTTCTTTCAGAATGTCACTGTCAATGAAGGCTCTTCTTGCTTGAAACTCGAGGTCAAGGATCTGGCAGACAGCAATCTTGGTTGTTTTGGTTTCTTGTACATCTCCTGCAGAGTCTTGTAATGCCTGGCCTGTGTTGCCAGACTATCGTTGTCCCCTAAAAGGAAGTACAAATCAGCAACAGGTATTGGACATGAATGATACAACAGGTTTAAGCCAGCAAACATAACATTTTGATTGTTATACTTCAATCTTTACACAGTGGAATCAAATAAGTGAAAACAACTGTAACATCGCAAGACATGAAAGCCTAATCATAACTTCAATGAAAAGTTTAAATATCTGTAATATATCATCATATACAAAACTGTGATAATATTAACTGGCCTTCGTGTCCATCATTATCGCCAAAATTACTTTCACTCACCTGAGCAGTTGTCTTCAGAACTGCTCCCAGGTGGCAAAAGAATTGTTGATCCACCATTTGAGTCTGCATCATAACCTTCTCCCTGGTCACTTGGAGAGAAGTCAATGTGACGTCTTTTGGTTGAACTGCTTCTCTCTGGTCTGGGCCCCTGCCTCTTCTGTGGGGACTTCACATTCAGAATTCTCTTCTGAAGATAATTGTACATGCTCATCTGTGGTGAAAAAAGTCACTTATTGAAAAACATTTTGAATATCACATAACTTTTCAAGAAAATAATATGGCTAAAATTGCCATCACATACATGTTTGATGGGTTCATCTTTATCCTGTAGCATGGGATAATACTCCACTAGTCTCTTAGCCATTGCGGTGACCTCATGCTTTGAAGGGTACCGTAGTTCCTCTCCTTGGTGACTTGCTCTCAAGATTGAAATCATGCTGGTAACAGTGTTCCTCACCAGCCTGCATCTCAGCTCTTTGGACATGGCAGATTCCCCCTCTTTACCAGTGCAGGCCATCTCAAAATGGTGCTTACGAGCTAGTTCCAACTCAGTGTCAGTGTAGATCACATATTCTGGAGGACTAGGAAGCTGTAGGATTTTCTTCACCACAGGAGTGGATGTGTGTGTGGGGGGGGGGTGATCCTTGAAGTGATGACACAGTTCCTGTTTCACCTGGGCCAGCTTTGTCAGGTAAAGTGGCATTCTCATCCTCAGAAAGAAAATCAAAACTTATTACAAGGTTAATGACAGACACAATTAGAAACAACATGTTTAGGGAACTGGACCCTGAAAACTAGTGCAGTAAAACAAAAAAGTGTTTATTAACTCACAAAGGTACCACAGGAACACACAGCATGGACACAGACGAACCAACAAAGGACAAAACTGGGAAAACACTGAGGTCAGATACATGAGGAAATGAGACACAGATGGGGCAATCGCATACATGTGAGACACACAAGGTACTCACAGGAGGGAAAACACAGGAAAACAAGACATGGAACTTCAAAATAAAACAGGACATGGACAAGGAAGTGGAAACCATGGCACAACATGTGAAAAAAAGAAAAAAAAACTTAACTCTTGGCTAATTAGAGCCCACAGTTGTTTCCTCCTGAGAAAGTTCTCTGGCCCAGGAAAAAGGTCTCTTAAATCATCCCGACTGAGGGTGTGGAGTAAGGCCTCATCTATGCTGGCAGCTGTAAAAGTCAAATTATTAACAAACCTTTTAGAAGTAAAACCTATATACCATTTTTTTTACCTATACATTTAACACTAATTAACTTGACAAGGTAAATTGCAGTGTCTGTGTTATTCCATCTATTATCTAAGAATAAATCTAAGTAAAAAAATAGACACAAATACATTTTGTTTCTGAGATCAGTATTATCTTGCATAATCAATAATTCAGTTAAATGGTAATAAACATCAATATTATGTAGCATATGCAGCAACATCTAAACATACCATTTAGAACAGAAACAGTAGCATCATCCAATTCCTCCATGGTGTTAAGGCCCTTTTAGTTGCTCCTGGAAGGCACGAAAAAACATCACAAGTCATGGGTAGGTCTAGTTTAAGTTGGATCAGTCTAGATCAGGTTTTCAGTCTTTCAGCTGTCAAAAGTGACACAGAATCTGACACCTGCATAAGCTGCTCAAGGGTGACTGAGCAACGGCTAAATTCAATATGTGGAAATGACAAACAATAAGGCAAACAGTAACTTAAATGTCATTATTCAACCATTTACCACCATAAACTACTCCAGTGTAGCTAGCCTTGGCTATGATGAGGTGATATTTTAAAATATACTTTATCCTATACCCTTCATTCACAGATTCAAAACAGTTATAACCTAGCTAAATCATGTCAAATCAATAAAACACGATGATTTTCTTTTTTTACAGAATGTGCACAGCACAGCTAGCTAGCCAGGTCTATAAAGTAATGAATCCATGCTGTCTTTCTCTGCTTGTTCACCAAGTAAATCTACTGTGTGGCATCATGCAGACCTCCCTCTCATCCACACAGAGCTGCGCTCACCTGCTTGCCTCATGTGCATTAGCACCCTTCTAGCAAGTTACTGTTGCTTTTAATATATCCACATTCATAGAGCACATGATAAAAAAATATCGCGGAAAATGTATCAACAACGTTTTTATTAGTCGCACGAGATAAAGCATAAGCAAACACTGCTAACCATGTTGTAGCACCAAAGCTGCAAAGTCATCTAACATTAGCTAAGTTAGCTAGCTGGATTTCAGATTGAAGAGGCCGATTTATTCATTGATACGACCACAGTTTTCGCGATGAGTGGAGTAAAAGAGTAAAACTGTAATGTAAGGTAATTGTAAAATTTATAACTTTATAATTTTTAATATAAGTATATATATGTTTTCTCCTTACCGCAGCAGAATCCAGTCCGACAGCCTGTTGTTCTCCCAACTGTCGCGGGGCAGACGTAACCATATGAGGGTAGCGAGGGGGGTTGGTGCAGACCATGTCAGTCTGTGTAAAACGTGTAAACACCTGCTAATAATGACATACAAACATACATAATTGGCGAATACTAGAACTATAAATTATATTTTAATTTCTAGGCCAGTTGTTGATCCCTGTATAATCATAAAACTATGCAAATAACCTTGCTATAATCCACCCCCCTCCCGTCCAGATTTGGTACTGACCTCTCTGCTGAGTATGTGCCCGCCAAAATAAAGTTCAAATGATTCAGATTGCAGCGGTTACGCTGTGTTGTTGGTACTACTAAGATCAAATACCTGGACTAGTCCTTTTTGCTTTTTTGTTTTTCTAGTGAAGACTCATTTTTCAAATTAGTGGAGATTTTTCCATGGCTTAAACAAGTTCTGTCAGCATTCATTTGGCTAGCGAAATTCTTTTTCGAGGGAACATGGCCTGTTGGAGGTGTGTGATTTGCTTTGTTTTCGTTGCCTTAACATTGAGGGCACTCTTGAGTCACATTAACACAGCACATAGTCGCAGTCCCGATTTCCATGTTATATGCGGGATTGATGGCTGTACTGCTGAGTACAGAGTCTTCAACTCCTTTTATTACCATATTAGACGCAAACATGCTGTATATTTTGCCACTGGAAACCCACCTACTGGATGGATGACATCAGCTACAAGTGATCTATCTCGGATCTAACTGTGCCACTGAAACACGGGGAATGCAAAGGACCAACAGTGAAGTCAACACACCTGTCATCTCAAATGAAATGTTGAACCCAGAGCCTACATGTCATCAGATTCCACACGCTGATAATCAGGTACGGTCCAATGTCAATGTTGTATGATAATATTATTCAACATTTGATGTGAACCAGTCTTATATGTACACAGTATATTAATGTTTATTATTAACACAACATATTTACAGGAAGGAGCTGGTGCAGCTGCATTTGTCATCAATGTGAGGGAGAGATGTCACCTGTCTCAGGTATTGCACATAACCCTGTGTTATCATTATTATAATATTAACATTATGGTAACATGTTTATCCTGCTGTAGGACAATTGATTTTATAAAGCAAGTGTTAAAAATGCTTAGTAGGAGACCATTTTTATAAATGTATATGCATATCACATCATATTCCTACTGTCACAGTAACAACAGCCCCATATTTATCCTCAATTTCAATATTTTTCAAAACTTAATGTTAGCTTTAATTGTTGTAATCTGGTGCTATTATGATGCAATTAGTATTAGTGTTAGCATCTTTCAGTAACTACAAACAACAGGGGAGACATTTTGATGTAATTTTGAATATGCAAATGCTCCACATTGTTCAAGGACAGTGACCATTTTGGTATGATCAATCTTTAAATGATTTTCAAGAATGGTTATGTTAGTTGTATTGGACAAACATCATGTATCTTACATTTCATTGTTGACTGTTTCAGAGGAGCGTCAACAACATTGTTTCTGAAGTCCAGCAGTATCAAACTACTCTTCTGAGCACCTTGAGGGACACAATGAAGAGGATCTTTGAAAGACATTCAGACAGCGTGGAGCAGCTACAAGAGGAAGTACTGGCGACATTAGACAGTTTTCAAGAGCCTTTCTCCTTCATGGCCACCACATATATGCAAGACAGCACCATCCAGAAGCTTTTTAACCCAGTTAATCCAGAGGAGGTAGTTATGTCTCAGAGGGTTTGCCGAGTACTGAAACAATCAAGAGTTCTTGGAATTAAAAACAGAAGTTTTTACTATATATCCCTGGTTAAGAGTCTTGAACAGCTGTTGTCCAATTCTAGGATTTTTGATATGATCCGCACCATGCCACAGAGTTGCCACAAAGATGGATTTTTGTATGATATTGTTGATGGGAGCCTTTTCAAATCCCACCCACTGTTTTCAGTGAAACCCTCTGCTTTACAGATCATTTTATACACTGATGAAATAGAGATCTGCAATCCTCTTGGGTCACATGCTTCAGTAAATAAATTACTGATGGTTTATTATACTTTAGGAAACATAAACCCCAAGTTTAGGTCAAAGCTGGCTGCAATCAGACTCCTTGCTATAGCAAAAGCTGATGATATTGACAAGTGTGGTGTTGATTTTGTATTACAAAGAATTGATGAAGACTTAAAGTTGCTGTATAATGGTGTCACAACCCAAACACAGAGCGGTGGATTTGAGTTATTTGGTGCTGTAGTTTCAGTGTGTGGTGACACACTTGCGCAGCATGAGCTTGCTGGTTTCAAGGAAGGAGTTGGTTTTGCATACAGTAAATGTAGGCATTGAGAATGTACCTTTGAGGAAATGCAAATTAATTTTAATGAAGAGAGCTTTACAAAAAGGACAATAGAAAAACATATTCAACAGTGCCGTGAAATAGAAAATGCCAGCACAGACTTCTTGAAATCAGCCCTCAAAACCACCTATGGTATAAACAGAAGGAGCAAGCTGGTTAATTTTCCAGACTTTGACCTCATTCGGCAAACTCCACAGGACATAATGCACATCATTCTTGAGGGTGCTGCACCAATGGAAATTAAGTGTGTGTTAAAATACCTTGTTCTGTCAGGACAGATGGAGTTGGATATGTTCAATTCAGCCATGCAGAGTTTCCCTTTGTCCCCAGTAGATGTACGTGACAAACCCTGCCCTATAAGTGTCAGTACCTTGGCATCAAATGATAACAAACTTAAACAGTCCTCAGGGCAAATGCTGATATTGCCTTTTCTGCTGAATACTATAGAGAAAAATGAGTATGTTCAGTTTGTTTTGGACTTAATTGAGATAGTTCAGATACTTTTTGCTCCTGTTTTATCTGTGCAGACTGTATTAAGACTGAGAAGTATGATTGAACAGCATCTGAAAACAGTTTAAGAAACTTTTTCCTGAGAATAATGTAATTCCTAAGCAACATTACCTGCTGCATCTCCCTGCCCAAATTCTTTCCCTGGGCCCAATGATAAGACACATGTGCATGAGATTTTAGTCAAAGCACTGTTTTTTCAAACAGTGGTCATCTAAATTGAACTTCAAAAATGTCTGTAAGTCACTTGTGAAACATAATCAGCTTTTTGAATGCTGTCAAAATGAAATGGGTATGGAGCATCCGATTTTTTTACATGAGAAAGAATTGGGTCCTGTCTCAGAAGTACCAAATATGGAGTATGTTAATACAAAGATGAGAGATTTTTTGGGGATGTATGGCATACAACACACAGTCAAAGTAAAGTGGCTTATTCTCAATGGGAACAAGTACATAAGTGACAGGTCTCTAATAATCACCACTACAAATGAGACAGTGCCTGTCTTCGGATTTATAAAAAACATTTATGTGGTAGACAGTTCATTGTATTGTTTTGAGTACCAGCTTTATGAGACAGTGGGTTAGAATAGAGATCTTTTAGCCTATGAAGTTGCAGTGCCTAATCTTGCTCAAGCAACAGAGTTGATCGATGCTGAAAAGCTAGTGGATCATACATCATATTACCCTGTCAGTTTCAAAAACACCACATATGTTCTGACAAAATATTATCTTGGTGATGTTGCTGTACTTAAACATTGAAATGAATGTGAATAAACATGTTACATCTGTGACCAAAGTGTGTGTGAATACTTACTTGGAGGTCTTGAAAGAAGTTTTCTAAGCTAGGAAGTGGTCATGAAAGAGTATCTGACATAATTTGGCTTACTTTCAGTGAAAAATCTATAGTTTTAGGATCTACTTACTGACTAAGAAATAAAAAGTCAAATATTCTCAAAACAAAAATGATAATCTTACACATTCTGTGCTTGTATAGTATATTGCTCTCAAAACAAGATTGAAAAGACTTTTTGGCTAGATACAAGATTGCTTAGATTGTTAATTTTTGCAGTGCAGGATGGGTGAGTGAAATGAAGAAACACACAGGGTTGTGTACAAATGTACAAAAAGCAAAATCTGATTTTCAAATGATATGCCTGAAGACCCGGATGGCCACTGCTAGCACAGCCACACTGCTAACTTCTGCAAATGGCTACATCTGTGCCTGGTCTCTTCAACCAAAAGGTCATCTGTTAGCAAAGTTCAAGGCAGTGAATGATGAAGGTGCAGTCATTACTGCGATGTCTACAGATGAATCTGAAAAGACATTACTGACTGGGGATAGTACCGGCCAGGTTTGTCTGTGGAACATTCAGTGTTTTCAATATAAGACACAGACCAGCAAAGAGCCACATGAGGATGCAAAAAAGTTCCATGTGTCACTGCATCCACCTCCTCTGTTGCATTCATGGCAAGCTCACCTCACACGACTTGTGAGTGTTAAGTGTGATACTGCATGTACAAGAATAATTACTGCAGGGTTGGACTGCAATGTCCGGCTATGGACAAACACAGGCTGCTACATCGGCCTATTTGGGAAAGACAAATGGGATGCTATGCAAGTCAGCTCTGAAGGGAATGCTGACCAGGTGCAGATAATAGAACCACCAGACACACAAGAGATAATAAAAGACAGCCCAGACACACAAGAGATAACAAAAGACTGCCCATACAGACAAGCGATAGAACAAATACTAAACAACAACAAGGATACAGATGTTGAACGGGTAGAAAAGAACTACGAATGTCTTAACCACATGTCGAAGGAAGTAGAACAAACGATGTGTTGGTACACTGATGTGTTGTTGCAGGTTGAGCAGGAGCAGCCCACACGTAGTCAGAATCAGTTCAGGCCACAGCCCCCTCAGACCAAAGACGTCAGAGATGGCAAAGAACATGAACTTGGACAAAGCTCTCCTCTGAACCACACTAGGAAGACTAAATATGGATGTGTATTAAGGAACCAGAAGACAGACACATTAAAAGATGATGTCCCAAAACCAAACAAAGTGCCAGACAAACAGGGGCCTGAGCAAACATCAAAGCATGTACGTTTTCCATCCATTCCACACAAAGTTCAGCTGACAAGTCATCAGAGACAGTTGGAACCATTGCCACCACAGATCTCGCTCACCACGGGTGGCACTGATATGAAGAGCTCACTGCACATGCAGCAATCTGCTGATGTGGTTGAGCAGGAGCAGCCCAGACATAGTCAGAATCAGTCCAATCCACACCCCCCTCAGACCCCACATATCAGAGATGGCACTGAGCATGAACTTGGACAAAGCTCTCCTCTGAACCACACTAGGAAAACTAAATATGGACATGTACTAAGGAACCCGCAGACAGACCAACCCGTTCTCATTCCCAAGGCGTAAAACACCGACGATTTGATAGACGTCTGATACTGACGCAAAAGGTATCCTTCCGCGTCTGTATAAAACGCTCTGGGTTCTCAATTGACTCCAATATAAATCCGTTCGCGGTGGTAAAAGACGCCCAGAGCAGAGGCTACAGCCGTCCATTCACTATAATAATAACCCGATCACGGCGAGACGTGACGCTGCGAGCTACAATCTGATTGGAGCACAGAGGACTCTCTGTCCGGAACTATTTTTCTCACTATTTTAAGGATTTCTTTTAATGACATCATCAACATTTCTCAACACAAACACGTGTATCAGTGTCACTGATAATTCAACAATAAGATAGCTTCATGCTGTTGCCCTCAGTATGTTTTTTTTCTCCTTCGATTCTGAGAAATAAAGTTTTATTGGTATGTTTCGGATAGCGGTCTACAGTACAGATAGGCCTACATTACCCACAATCCTCGACAACTGTTGCTATGGAGACGACGACGCCCCGATCCCGCATTGAAATCACACAATGTTTTCCAAACTGTTCCAGGATCTGAGAGTGAACAGATGTAACGTACAGAATGCTTTGTTGGGTTTATTATTTTATTTAAACGTATAAAACACGTTTTTAGATTCATTCACCACTCGCGTTTTGGACGCGCTGAGCTCGAGCCATCAGCTGTTCACTACCAATAGTCCTCAACCAACGTTGCTATGGAGACGAAGACAATCCACTTTACGTTACCTGTTTTATGTATTTATTATTTATTCTTAACTAATTTATACAAAAATAAAGTTAACTGAGATCAGTGTTTTATTATGTGTGTACAAATTACAATATTTAATTTCAGTTCGTCATAGCTGCACGTCAAGAGATCTTAAGCAAAGTGATTGGATGGTTTTTAACTGCAATGCACCCTGGGAGTCGTAGTAAATGTATGTTTCACGTCTGGGTCCTGCGGCGATGATTTCTGAGTGACACGAGTCAAATCTAAGGTGAGTAAGTCATGGTGAAAAGAAATAATAATTGAAAGAAATAATAATAGACTGATATAAAACGTGAAATATTTTGAGAGAGCAGTCTGTTATTTTTGTAACATATTCTCATGTGAAGGACACTTGCTTGGCCAGCTAGCTAACAGTAGTACTAGCTTATATTAGCAACGTAGTTTTAAAGCGCTCTTCACCAGAGAGGGATGGCCCGGCCTGTAAGGCTGAAGGCTGATGGCAACAGCCAGTTAAATCTCCTTTATAAACAATGAACTGTTGAAATGTTCTCAGAGGATTAATAATATTCAGATTTACCAAGCAGTAACTTTCCATAAGTCCAAATTCATATTTTATTGAGGCAGTGCTGCTGACTACTGTTTGATACATGCTGCCATTTTAAGCAAAGCAGGACATTTCATATAACTATGAAACTGCATTGCTAGTGTGTGTTGTAATTGCCATTGCTTAATAAGTAATACAGTACTCCTTATAGAACAGACCTGTGCACTTAACTAATTATTTTGGGGGCTAGATTTTAGCCAGGCCTGTTTGTGTGAGAATGCCAGAGGTGCCCCTGCCACAAGCAGCCATGTCTGTACACCCAGACAGGAGACACTGAGCGGCAAACATGTCTGTTACTTTACAGTACTCACTACCATGCTGTGATTCATAGCTGTCTTTAGTTTTTATTTTTCTTGACATATTATATTTTGAATTACAGAAATGGTAATTTTATTTAATTTGATGTGGACACAAAATCAGAATCTTATTTCTGGTTATTTCTTTGCTGAGAAATGACTTTTGTACCTGAAATAATCCCTACATGTTTCATTTTCATTTGTAGAAATGAAGTGCCCTTCTTACCAGGCTCCCAACAATGTAAACAAGAAGACCTGCAGTGGATGTTTGTCCAGCCTGGAATCTAAGCAGGACTTTAAAAACAGCACCCTAATTTTTCTTAATTCTGCCCAGCTGACGGTAAGTTTTCTTTAACAAGGGCCTCCCAGACAATCATATATTTATCACAGTTATCAATGTTTCCTTGTAAATCATTAAGTAAAAACTAACAAGACAGGTCTTTGCATATATTCGTGCATAAATAAATGAGGTGCTCAGCATCAGAATAGATCAGAAAATCATCAGTGTAAATACATCAAACTAGACATAATAATAATGACCCATGAGACCATTTCTAACCTTGTATATGGTCAAAGATGAAAAAAATCTAATGTAACAATATCAATTGTCAAATTTGTCAAACTAGTCTGGATGCATAAAGTTTTCTTTATTGTTCTTGCAGGTTTTAACACAGGGACACAGGGACATTATACACCATGTGGATCCGGCAGAAGGGGTGGTACCTGAGATCCTCATAAAGATGAGGAAGTTGTGTGTGCTAAAAAGTAAGATATATTTTGTTTATCATGAAAATATTGTTATGATATGATACACTTTATTACCCCCACAGATTTTGCCCTGCCAACCAAAGCTCACCATGCTGCACTTCTGGTGGTAGCAGTCGTTTTCAAACAGGTTTTGCTTTTTGAAAAGCTCCTGCAGGGTTGTCACAGTGGTTACTGTGTAGTAGTGTGAAACAGCCTTTAGAGAAATTTTTCTTAGGCTGTAATTTGATGGCTAGAGCCATGTGACTAACTCGCCTCTTATCTAATGAACCTGTGACACTCCCTCTTGTCTTGCTTAAGTTACATTTAGCCATTTAGTTGACGCTTTATCCAAAGCGAAAAGAGAAACAATAGCTGTTTCATATTTCTTTTAAAAACAGTTCTTCATCACACTCTATGCATAATCCACACATGATGCAGTATGTCAATTCATGTATTTGGACTAATTTAAAGTGAAGTTGTATGTAGCATGACATGAATAGAGATGATATTTCAACCTAGACGTTGTCATAGGTCACCACCAAGTTATCCTCTTAACCTTTGTGTGTGTGTGTTTGTTTTTTCTTTTCTTGACAGTGGCAAAGTGTGCGGTGACACCTGGGAGTCTGCAGAACGACATGCAGAGCTGTAAACCAGCCCACAGAATCATCACAAAAGTTCAACATGGAGCATGCAGTTAACATTCACAATAAACATAAATGAATGTATAAGTCATTCATTATGCTTGATTTTGTTTACTCCATCATATCATCTCACCTCCACATCATCATTATCATCATCATACCATCATCATCATCATCATATCATCATCATCATATCATCGTCATACCATCATCATACCATCGTCATCATCATCATACCATCATCATCATATCATCATCATCATACCATCATCATCATATCATCATCACCATACCATCATCATCATATCATCGTCATACCATCATCATCCCATCATCATCGTCATACCATCATCATACCATCATCATCGTCATACCATCATCATCATATCATCATCATCATATCATCATCATCATATCATCGTCATACCATCATCATCATCATACCATCATCATCATATCATCATCATCATATCATCGTCATACCATCATCATACCATCATCATCGTCATACCATCATCATCATATCATCATCATCATACCATCATTATCATACCATCATCATCATATCATCATCATCATATCATCGTCATACCATCATCATACCATCATCATCGTCATATCATCATCATCATATCATCATCATCATATCATCGTCATACCATCATCATACCATCATCATCGTCATACCATCATCATACCATCATCATCATATCATCATCATCATATCATCGTCATACCATCATCATTATCATACCATCATCATCATACCATCATCATCGTCATCATACCATCATCATCATATCATCATCATACCATCATCATCATATCATCATCATCATACAATCATATCATCATCATCATATCATCATCATCATATCATCATCATCATACAATCATATCATCATCATCATATCATCATCATCATACCATCATCATCATATCATCATCATCATCATACCATCATCCTCATCATATCATCATTATCATCATCTTCATAATCATATTCATCATCATCATATCATCCCAGTGAGAGGTCAAAGTACTACTGTCAAACAGGTTTGTTTAGGTCTGACAAAGGATACTATGTACACTGGAAGAATATTTATGTCTTGGGGTTATCTTGCAACATGACGTAGCCCTTTCAACCTCATCTTCATGTCCTTCATGGTACAGGATTGTGATTTCATTTACTACATATGCAGGTTACACTGAGGGAAAGGCACTGTGTTGTAGAGTGATTTAGCATGTTCAATTTTCAATTAATGTTATGGGTCATCTGCTGAATGTAGCTGTCATTCTGTTTCAAATTACTGTTGACTGGCAGTGATTGCAATTATTTGAATCCAAACATCACTGTTCTTGTGAGTAAAAGGCGTGTTATCACTGCTGATTGTAAAATATGAGGCTGCTCAAGTGATTTTATATTTCCAGGAACATGTGGCTGAGGATATTTGTGATGAAATCATTCCTAAAACAGTTTCACACGGGTGACATATTTCTCCATAGCTGCTTCCTCTCTGAGGAACTGTTTCTTCAAGCACATCAGCACTGACCTATGTTCAAAACATTGAATCAAACTCACCTTCTGAGTGTGCTGCCTCGTGCTTATAGTGTGTTTAGTAGAAAAATATATCTGCATAAAATATCAGAAAATAATTCACACCATATGAGCTGAATTATTTAAAGCTGAGTCAGTTTATTAATTAAAGCAATCAATCCTAGACTGACATCCAGATATCATAAATGTAATCCAAAGTCTTGACCAGAACTCATCCTCCCCCTCTGCCCTAAATAACTGCTGATAATGACCTTTACCTAAAAAGCTAAAATCACATTAAACAGAAAACTTTTGATTTTATCAATTATTTTATTGATTGTAGCTCAATCACACTCAGTCCTCTATGAGATACTTTATTAATCATTCAATGGGGAAATTCCTTTTTTACTCAGTTATTATTTTACAGGCATTTTAACCCTGAACACACATACAAAGGCTCACAGACATTGGAGAGAGATGATGGCGTGATGGGCAGCCCCCCTGAGAAGCGCCCTGCGAGCAGTTGATGGCTGAGGATTCTCCTGTAGCAGTCCTCAACTTTTAAGTTCAGTTTGGTTTGAAACACCAGGCACTGCAGTCCCTTCTGTGCATCCTCAGACATGTCAGCAGAGAGGCTGTAAAAACAGAATATCAAAAACAAAGTCAATAAAGTCAGTAATGAAAGTGAGCTCACTATATAACACAAGGATTTAGGATCCTGTAATCAAGCCTTTCTTTAAAGTGGAGAGGGCAGTGTTAGCTGCAGACCTCAACTAGTCAGACCTCACATAGTAGAATGTTATGACTCAAGAACAGAACCTCCAACTACTGCTCAGATACTGGATATTTCTTTAAAGATGATACAGTTGGAATATTTTAACATGTTTGTTTTTTATGTCATGACGAGGACGTCAATGGACACAGCTTGCCTTGATGCCATTAAATTTGGCAAATTTGACATTACAAGCTGAAAACAAAATGACAAATTCAGTCATGGCTCAACAAAGACATTTTTTCACGTTGATTTCAAGTCTTTTGGTAAATCCAGATGACCTTTTGACAGGTGCCCACATATACCATGGACCAAGAATAAGCCCAAACAAGATAGCAATGTACAATATGCACAGGAATCTGTTAACATGTCTACTGTGTATGCAGACATGAAGGCCACTTACTGTGAGAGCCACAAGTCTGCCAGGTGAAACATGAACATTAATGCTGAGCAGCCACGCACGGTCTGGCATTTCTACAGGTAACGCATAAAAAATAAAAAATTAGTTAGACCAATTGTCCACATTACAGCACCCACCCACAGTAAATAGTGAGGAATGCATAGGACTTATAAACTGTACCTGTTTGCTGGTAAAACGTTTGATGCAGGCTGCAAAACCCCTCGTGTTGCTGCGCCTCTCTGACGGACTTTGAGGAGTAACATCCCGTGTCTGTCACGTTGTTTCCTTCAGACAAATACACAATACAACAAGAAACAAAATGCAGCACTTTACATACAGTCCATGATTAAACATGGAATTCCAAATGAAGTAAATGGGAGCTGATTTCATAGAAACAATATAAGTAATGTATTACTGAGGGTTTGAGATGCTGAACATGCTGTAGAAATGTGAGTCTACTTTTACTCGCAATAAATTAGACAAGAGTGTGGCCTCTTGAACAACTGTTTCCATACACGACAAAAAGAAATAAGTAACAATTAATTCATTAATTAATTCAAAATAATAAATAATAGTAGTTATGATAACATTACTTCCACATCCTGAAAGCACCCTGAAGCTCTCCTCCAGCCCCAAATCATCAGGATCACCTGAGTCACTCATTTTTCAAAGTAAACAGGAAAACAGGATTTTCAGTGTTTGTGCTGGGACGATGAAGCTAGCCAAGTCTGAAATGTGCAAACAACGTTAGCAATTAACGTTAGCATAGTCAGTGCTAACTTAAGTCTCATTGTACATGAACTGCACTGAACTGTTATTTTGCGTCAGGACATTTAATATGAGCAAAGTGTAACTGCTTTAATCTGACTGCATCAGTCATCAGCAGATTGCATCGGCGGAGTAAATCGCTGCAGGAGCCACAGGCAGTCTTTACCGTGCTCTACCTAGCTAGCAACATGACGTTAGCCATTTTTAAACTGCTTCACAAACCTGACACTTTGTTTGCTTTATAACATTTTCTGAACAAAAGTTTCCAAGACATCAGTGAATCTTTTTGAAACATACGTCATATATTTTTTACGTACCTGCGTCAGAATCAGGGGTCTCTCCGTTCTCCCATCAACCTTTGCGCACACTGGTGGTGAGTTGTAATGTCTCGAGCTCAGCGCGTCCAAACGCGAGTGGTGAATGAATCTAAAAACGTGTTTTACACCTGACAATAAAATAATAAACCTAACAAA
This sequence comes from Nibea coibor, assembly GCA_023373845.1. Taxonomy (NCBI): domain Eukaryota; kingdom Metazoa; phylum Chordata; class Actinopteri; family Sciaenidae; genus Nibea; species Nibea coibor. The sequence goes on from CM041737.1 coordinate 3,053,872, forward strand.
GCATTCTGTACGTTACATCTGTTCACTCTCAGATCCTGGAACAGTTTGGAAAACATTGTGTGATTTCAATGCGGGATCGTCCTGGGGCGTCATCGTCTCCATAGCAACGGTTGTCGAGGATTGTGGGTAATGTAGGCCTATCTGTACTGTAGGCCGCTATCCAAAACATACCAATAAAACTTTATTTCTCAGAATCGAAGGAGAAAAAATCATACTGAGGGCAACAGCATGAAGCTATCTTATTGTTGAATTATCAGTGACACTGATACACGTGTTTGTGTTGAGAAATGTTGATGATGTCATTAAAAGAAAACCTTAAAATAGTCAGATTGTAGCTCGCAGCGTCATATATCGCTGTGATCGGGTTATTATTGGAGTGAATGGACGCCTCTAAGCGTCTCTAACTGCCTCGGACGGTTTACATTGCAGTCATTTGAGAACCCAGAGCGTTTCACGCAGACGTGGAAGGGCACCTTTTGCGTCAGTATCAGACGCCTAGGGGCGTGACAAATCGTGGGTGGCCAAGGATTACGGGAAATATAGGCTTTTCCGCTATCCGAAACATACGAATAAAACTTTATTTCTCAGAATCGAAGGAGAAAAAATCATACTGAGGGCAACAACATGAAGCTATCTTATTGTTGAATTATCAGTGACACTTTGACGTGTTTTTGTTGAGAAATGTTGATGATGTCATTAAAAGAAATCCTTTTCTCCAATCAGATTGTAGCTCGCAGCGTCACGTCTCGCCGTGATCGGGTTATTATTATAGTGAATGGACGGCTGTAGCCTCTGCTCTGGGCGTCTCTTACCACCGCGAACGGATTTATATTGGAGTCAATTGAGAACCCAGAGCGTTTTATACAGACGCGGAAGGATACCTTTTGCGTCAGTATCAGACGTCTAGGGGCGTGACAAATCGTCGGTGTTTTACGCCTTGGGAATGAGAACAGGTTGTTTTAGCAGAATAATTGCAAAATGCTTCTTTGATTCTCTGTGGTGGTCGGGGTTGTGGTGGTTGGGACACTGGGTTGATGTACTTGTTCTCGCACGGCAGCAGTCTGAGAATGGAGGCATAGATCACGACTCTCACGTAACAGTTGTGATTCTGTGATTGTTACAGTCACATGATGTGCTGTACAAAAAAAAACGCATCACTCCCTGATCAGCCCTTGAGCTCCAACTACAACAACATTCCTGCTACACTGTAGAGAGTCTGAGAGTCTCCGCTCACTCCCACACGAGCCTTCAAGAACAGGAACAATAGTAAAACAGACCTTTTCAATTAAGGATAAATATGATTACTGTACCGCTGCAGCAAACAAGCAGAACAGGCAGTAACATTATGCAGCCCTGTCGCCTAGAAATTATTTTACACTGATTTGTTTTTCCAAAAAGACAAATATTTGCATATTATATTAGAATAATATATATTCATGGGGAAGATGAGCTTCATTTTGGTGCCCTTTCAGAAGATGCAGGGCTTCAGAAATTTGTGCTTTTAAATGAAATGTCTGAAACTGTTGGATGGATTGCCATGAAATTTATTTTGAACATTTAAGCATTGTAATCTCCGTGGCGATCTGTCAAAGTAAAATCTGGCTGTGAATCAAATCCAAATCATTGCACAACAGACCCCGCCACCTTCACAAGCACTCTGAACACTTTTTATACACACGTTGACAACAATAATCATCCTGCTGTCAGTGAGAAGCTGCTAAGAGCCCTTCCTTTTCATGAGCCTGCACATCCCCCCTTCACACGGGAGGTCTTGGCAAGGCACCAGGGTCAGGTGGCGGACCAACTACGGTTTCTAAGCTCCCTGGACATAGAGCTCTCTCATTTCCCAACCTGCAGGAAATCCTACAGAACGGCATCCATACCCAAGCATCACCCACCATCATACCAGTACCCAATAAAGACCACCCTTCAGAATCCAACTCCTTCTAACCAATCACACACACTTCAATAATCACGGGCCAAATGAAGGACAGAGGATGCTGTGGCATGCACCACTCAGGAATCATCAGGTTATGCTACAATCCTCTTTTGTGACTAAGGCGGCTTCACCTTCAGTACAATCCGTGCCACCGAATGATTAAGGTACTTCACCACAACATTCCCACAGGTCTCAGCAACTAGACTGACAACAACAGCAGACTGCAGGCTGCTCGAAAAATAGGCATCATCATGTTTACTGCTGTTAAGCTAATGTTGATGATATAAACACTGACCTGCTTCACATTATATTGCTAACATTGTTGTGTGTTGAGCATTCAGCCCATTGTTCGTAGTTTTGTGATATTGACGATAGATTGGACATGCAAGCATGACTGCAAATGAATGGCAATGTTGCTCTGTGTCTGTCTGCCTATCATCTGAAAAAATCATCAACACAGAATGTTATTATGTTTGCAACCTGTTTTTCACCCCCCCAGGCAGTCAAGAAAAGCAGGTCAAGAGTTATTGCAAACCTTCTTCATGCTTCAAGTCACTGTGGTCATCCTTTCCCTAACTTTGACCAAGAGGTGTGAGTTCCTAAACTGAACCATAAAAGAGTCATGCTTTAGATGTTGCTGTCAGCGCCATATTGTGAAGTTGGTGAATGTTTTGCAGATATATGTTAGCATGTTAAGCATCAATATTTCTCAACTCAGCAGATGTATTCATTTTGTCATTGTGCTGAAAAAATGTCATGATTCATTTCAGTAACATAAGTAACATAAATGTCATTTTTAGGATGCATTGTAGCAAAAGCACTGATTGCATTACACCGGTTTTAAACACTATACTTGACTTTTAGTCATTGTGTGTTCATGTGCATTTAAAATACCCATCAATCCCCACATTTTAATCTGGCCACACGTACTGAATCCACAAAAATAAGGATTCTGTTTGGCAGATGAAAAGAATATATACTGTGCTGTACTGTAATGTGTTTCTCGGTGAGTTATAGAGTTATACAAACTAGATGTTCTCTCAAATTACAGACAACAGCAGTCACAAAGCTATCATCACATCAGATGTAAAGTGACAGTTCTCTGCACCCCCAAGGCCTTGAGTTTACAGCTTCCTTGAAGGGCAAACAAATCTTTCCATATCTTACTTGTTTATAATGACAGGATTCAACTTGTTGTCTTATATGTGACATTTAAACAAAGCACAATTAAGAGCATGCAAGGCAGACTTGGGGTGTGAGGTAATACAGTTCATAGTGATAGGAATGAGATGCCTGGGTGCCCAAACAAGTCACCTTATAGCCTTAATATAATTTGAACAGGTGAGTTGTATGTAAATTCATCCTCAGTACAGTTGTCATGAATGGGGAAATTACAGAGCTACAGAGACCAAAACTGTTTTTTGTACCAGGCTGTAAACATGTTTATTTCTGCTGTGAAGTTGGACATTTGAACATGGAGAGGACTTGTTCTGTAGCCACAAGTGGCAGTTTGAGGAACTGCAGTTTTTGGCACTTCTGCATTGGCCTGACATACAAGTACAGAAGTTGCCACTTGGTTGTAGTTTTGGTGACATCACTGACTGCCGGCAGAGAGGACACAGAATGGTGAAGTCCTGCAGTATATTAGTTTGTCAGTGCAACAACCCTAACCCTAGACTGAAATGTAATTGATACAGAGAAAAGTACTTAGGAATTTGGAAAGCGCATTGTCCTGTTGCTACGACCAGTGTACGGGTAGAAGAAAGTAACCAAGCCAAGGTTTAAAACAAAGGCATTTATTAATTGAAAATTCAAATTGTTTTTAACAAAAGGAGGTGGAGAGCTAAAGGGAACAAAGGGTGAGCGGATGCTGTTTAAAAGAACAAATAAATATAACAAAAAAGAACTCTAAACAGAGCCTGATTAATGAATCTAACATAAATTACTAATAACTAAACCTGCCCCGTCCCAGTAATCAAACAAAAATAACCTCCATAGGCAACAAACGAGTTAACCACTGTTAATGTTCGCGATTTCAATGCGAAGGCAAGCTCAGAGATACAAAAGACAAAAACAAGCCGTCCCGATGCTTCAGCACTCCCAGTTTAAATAACCGGGTGTTATGCCCAGCTCATTTCAAGAGCACAACCAGGAAGGGAGGACCACAGCGACCAGTTAAATTAACCATAAATGTATTAACGAGGAAGCAAAAGAGCTAACAGAACACAACCTAACCAAGCAAAACAAAACTATGCAGGGTGCAAAACACAAAATGGCAGAGGGCCATCACACCAGGATGCGGATGATTGGGTCCTCTGATTGGCGGTGCCGGGAGGATGCCGCACCAATCCCAGCCCTGCACAGCCCTACCCTGGGAAATCCCATGCTGCCTTCCACGATTGTTCTGATCCCAAAGACAGCATGATGCCAAAACACTCACCTGAGGTAGGAAGCCAATCAGAGAGCGGGGAGTGGTGAAAAGACGATGACGCTACTACTCGACAAACTTAAGTTTGTTGTTTGAGGCTGAATTCAGATCCAATTCAACAACCAATCTTTCGATCAATCGTCCCGTGCCATTGTTTAATCATATTTTTGTTTTGCCTTCTGTTTTCACAGAGATTGGGAAAAATGACAGCTTTTCCTTCTCGTTGAATTTGCACGAGAAACACACAACACACACATCCTGCACTAAAAACCAGGCCATGCGGCGGGAGCCATAACACCTGTCAAGGCTCAACTGAACATATTGTGTCTCCATAAGAACAGAAAAACAAGATACAGATATAATGTATCATGTTCATAATAACGTAACAGAGGTGGCATATCACTCAAAGGGAAAAAGTTCCTTATCCCACCCTTGAACTGGACTGAACTGGACAGACTGGATTCTGGTATTATGTACTGCTATACTACTGCATTAGTGGAATTAACTGCAAGACAAACAAAGTGTCACACGGCTGTGTCATCAGTTATGTCTCTCATCAGCTCGTCTTCTCAACGGTATAACTGTTTGATGTTTTTCATCACTGTCAGACCAGTTGGTAGTATCACAGTCATGGCCACTCAGCATTGTTCATTTTTTCAAACTTTTGTTCTACCATCTTTTTGTGTCTTCCGGATCATCACGTCCTTGTCTCCCTGTGTCCCTGTCTGCCTGTCCAGCCTGCTCCACCCAGAACTGTCCACATCCTCCCTAGTTCCCTCTGTTCATCATCATTTCCGTCTGAACATTGCAATAAACCTTTTTTATTATTTCCTTGTCAGAGACTGAATTTGAGTCTGCCCTCACTGATCATAACACAAAGTTCACAAGTTCTACGTGCTGATATTTATAATATATATGTTTGTCTTGGTACTGAATTCTCTTCTCCTGTGATGTATAAATGCAGTGGTTGGAAGTAACTAATGAAATATACTCAAGCAGCTAGTTACTTTATCTGGTGCTTCCATGCTTCCACCCTGTAGATACTGTACTTTTTACTCCATTACATTTATTTAACTGTTGTTTCTGGTAATTCTGCAGAGTATGTCTTGTCTACGTTTGTTCTATATGTACTGCATGTGTGTTCTAGGTGAGACTGTCCAATACATGTACAATCCAATACAAGTACATCAAATTATATCACATGTTAACATATCTATATATAATATATACTGAATATAACACTCTAGAGAGTCTACTCTGCATAATGGGTCCATTTACTTAATAAATAATTGGAGTGGAGTATACTGTGTGTAATTATTCATAATTAATTATTTGGTCTATTGTAAGCAAGATCTTCAATCAGACTTCATTAATTAATAATTAATAATTACTTAACTTACTTTCAGTGAAAGAAATGAAGAGGTTTTTAATGCTAATACAAATCACATAAGTAGATAACAAATAACAAAAGTACATAAACAGCTTAACCTGTAAGCTGAGGATGGTTAGAAGCGTGTCATCATGTCGTGATGATCAGGAAAACATTTGCTGGATTTGTGAACATGCAGCGTGCATTAAGGGCCTGTGGGATACAGTGTTTTATGGTGAGCTAATGAGATCCATGTGCTTTTGAAGTCTTCTGTTTGTCTGTGTTTAATTCAGGTTTCAACTTGTTAAAACCACCAGCAACTGTAATATGATGAAGGAAGGAGTCAGTTCTTCACGGGTGGAGAGTTTACCACAACCTGTTTGACGGCACTTGGACATTCCTTCACTCATCTAGTCTCTGTTTACATGTTTTCTTTGCCATTAAGTATGTCTGCTGGTTGTTTGTTGGTAAAAGATACTTAACTATAATCCAGGGTGGTGCCCTGGAATAAGTACACCATGTTATTGTCTGCAGATTAATTTACAAGCCAAAACAAAGAAATACCAATGAACCAGAAAGACGCCTACTCATTATCACATGCATGATTACCTTGTCTAACTCTAACTATGTCTTACTGTATCTGAGAAATTTTAGAGATAAATGACTAAAAAGTTCAAACAAAACTCTGCAGAAGAATCATTGATCAGAACGCAGAATATCCTGCAAACAACACTCTGACTCACTTTCAAAAAGGAGAGGTGCCTCAGTGAAATAATTACAGACGAGGGCTGGGTGTCTGTCTCCTCCTACGTATAGATGAGGAGGGAGAGGTCCGACTCATGCATATAAGTACCAGCTTCGAGACGCTAAAGGCACCACATCTCTCCAGACCTTAGGAAAACACCTTGAACTAGGTAAGTGGCAGAGATCACTGCAGTCACAGGAGCTGGGGCTTTATGCCTGAGCACCTGGATGATGCTTTATATTGCAGAATATTTGTGAATTTGTAATGATTGCCTGTGTTTAATTTGATTTCAGCCGTCACATTCAGAGGCACAATGGCAGGTTAGTGAGCTGTGTGCTGAGGAATTATAAAGGCATCATCATTGCAGAGATTTGTATTGTCCCAGGACAGGATTCATCCTGTCTACATCCACAGTGTTTGAACATGCCAGCCTCAGTATTTGCACAATATGTGTTTCCTCTAAGCACTAAAAGCTTGTCAATTGATAATGTTTTCGTATCCACAGATTCAAAATTTCAACAAGTGTTCCTGGAAGCCCACAATGCCTACAGGGCAAAGCACAGCGCACCACCGATGACCCTGAACAGCGAGCTGAGTGCTACCGCTCAGAAATGGGCCGATCACCTGCTGGAAAATAAGACAATGATGCACAGTGAGACTAAGGATGGAGAGAACATCTTCAATATGTTCAGTTCAGCGGCCCTCAATCTAACAGGTGGGTTATAGACCAAATCTTTTAAAAAGTTGTTCTTTTTTTCACAGTCACATCTCTCAGACTTCCACTTTCATCCATGTAACGTGTATATCATCTCATTTTATGCATTTTTTTTATTCCTCTTTCGTTCTTTTGTTTTAGGGAAAGAAGCTGTAGATTCGTGGTACAGTGAGATCAAGGATTACAACTGGAGCAAACCGGGATTCACTGGCAATACTGGTAACACTCAACCCACCTGATGACTTCCAAAGGATGGATATGTTTCTCTGTCACAATTAGTCACGTTCAGTGGGACAGATAACAGGATTTATATTGACTTTGTGTTTGTTGTTTCATTTAGCTTTAGATGTAGGTATTCAGAAGATACTTTGACCTTACTGCACTGCTGTGTCACTTCCTGCAGGTCATTTTACTCAGGTGGTGTGGAAAGGCAGCACTGAACTGGGCGTGGGAATGGCTACAGATGGAAAAACAGTCTTTGTGGTTGGACAGTACCGGCCAGCTGGCAACATAAGCAACGAGGGATACTTTGAGAGCAACGTGCTCCCACTAGGTAACAACCACACCTTTACATGTTGAGAACTTCATTGCCCAAAAATGTTGTCAATGCAGGATAATTGCGCCTTCGAGTTATGTTTTAGTTTCAAGTTATGATTTTGTCCAAATTAGCAAGATGTCACAAAGATGCTCATTTAACATAACGTTATAGACACAGAAGACAGTTTTTGAGGCCATTATTCAGAATTGCATGTTGGAGTCATCAAACATCTTCTCATGCTTTAGCTTCATCAGTTGAACACTAGCATACCTCACTTATTTACTATTACTTTCCAGCATAAAGGCTGTGCATTTTATAGCTGGCAGAGAGGTGGATGGAGCCCAAAGAAAACGTGCACACTGCTGTAGATGACCTGGACCTTCCCTGCAACCTCCAGCCCACGACTGCTAAATCCTCTGTGTTGTAAAGAATTAAAAAAAACATCAAATTAAAGTTTGTCTCATAAAACTGTGTCGATTCAGAGTTTTTTCAGTGTTCAATATAAAGTTAGTAAATCAATGAGGCATTAGTGTTTCTGTTTATGTTACAGAGTCTGTCTCACCTATGGTATTAGTGGTATATAATATACATAATATATATATATATATGGTTTATAACTGAGTTCAGATTTGAGGAAAAAGCTTCTTCATGACCACTCTCATTTTAGCTGCTGCTCATTTTTTATGAGCTATCAGTGCTGAGCAATATTCACCTGATTATCAAGCACACATCACTGATTCACACCGTTGATCCACAGTGCAGGTTGAATTAAAGACCTGAACACTTCAGTGAAAGATGTCGATTCCTCATTAAGGAAAAGCGTATCTTTCTATCACTTATTGAAGATGTTTATAAATCTTAAAGGACTTTAGTCACAAACTCTTTAGACACTGCAGCCGACACTGAAAAACAAACTGAGTAAAAAATGTTTTAAGACCATACACTGTTTTGTTTTGCACTGGTTTTACACTGTAATGTTTTGCATTAAAACTGAAATGCATAATTTAGAAATTAATAACTACATTAGAAATAGTTAACTTTAGAAAGAATCTCTTTTTATCCACCTTGAGTTTCTCATGCATTTACTGTTTTTGTTAAATCCATAAAGTACCAGTAGGCGGCAGCAAACACAACAGAAAGTGCTTCTTTGCTCTGCATGTTACAGCCTGCAGAATTTTTCCCCAGACAGACAGCACTGAACTGGGCGTAGGAATGGCTACGATCAGTTGAAAATGTAATAAAATTAAAATCCTTATTTTACTTTTATACTATAGCATGTGCAATATTTATGAGTTAAAGTGTGCAATGTGTAGATTTTTTTTGTTTGTTTGTTCGTTTGTGATTGAGTGTGAGTGTAATCCCACTGTGGTAAATATGGACAGCTGTACACGTGTATTTGTTATAATTATGTTATTTGCTTTATTTTTTTTTTTTTTTGTGCTCAAGGCTGCATTGCATGCCTGTCACCACACCTGGGAGGGAAGTGAGTTTGCAGTCATGCAAAGACGCAGCATATCAGTGGACGTTGGAGGGCTAGGAATGAATGAATTCTCTGTGAGCTGGTTTGCCTAATGTCCACTGTCCAGGATTTAGAAGTGAGATGGTGCACGAGATAAACATGTCCATCATGAATGTGTCACAGGTTTGATCACGACAACAGTCACATGTCCTGTTAGGATGAAACTCATGCACTGAGAGGGCTGGGGAGTGACAGTAACATGCAAACTGATCATGTGATCATATCTGGATGTGATCACCTTAGCCTTGAATATGTAAAGGTCACCATAAAGTATTCTAATAGCACTCACAGAATAATTACAGATAAATGCTGGGTGTCTGTGTGTGGGAGAGGTCCGACTCATGCATATAAGTACCAGCTTCGAGACGCTAAAGGCACCACATCTCTCCAGACCTTAGGAAAACACCTTGAACTAGGTAAGTGGCAGAGATCACTGCAGTCACAGGAGCTGGGGCTTTATGCCTGAGCACCTGGATGATGCTTTATATTGTAGAATATTTGTGAATTTGTAATGATTGCCTGTGTTTAATTTGATTTCAGCCGTCACATTCAGAGGCACAATGGCAGGTTAGTGAGCTGTGTGCTGAGGAATTATAAAGGCATCATCAATGAAGAGATTTGTATTGTCCCAGGACAGGATTCTAAAAGCTTGTCAATTGATAATGTTTTCCTATCCACAGATGCAAAATTTCAAAAGGAGTTCCTGGGAGCCCACAATGCCTACCGGGCAAAGCACAGCGCACCACCGATGACCCTGAACAGCGAGCTGAGTGCTACCGCTCAGAAATGGGCCGATCTCCTGCTGGTAACCGGGACCATGATGCACAGTCAGACAATGGATGGAGAGAACATCTTCCATATGTACAGTTCACGGCCCTGCAAACTAACAGGTGGGTTATAGACCAAACCTTTTATTAAATTATTCTTTTTTTCCTGGTCACATCTCTCAAACTCATCCATCCACTGAATCAACTGCCAAGTGAAATGTTTTGTATCAGGTTCATTTTGTTCAATCTTTTTTATTCTTCTTTCGTTCTTTTGTTTTAGGGAAAGAAGCTGTAGATTCGTGGTACAGTGAGATCAAGGATTACAACTGGAGCAGACCTGGATTCACTGGCAATACTGGTAACACTCAACCCACCTGATGACTTCCAAAGGAAGTCAATGAACAGAGATCCATTAGGATATATGTGTGTGTGTAGATGAGCACAAAAGTTACTTATTGGTTATAGTAACAATTAAGATAATTAAAAAATAACTGAGGGTTTATGTTGACTTTGTATTTGTCGTTTCATTTAGCTCTACATGTAGGTATACAAAATTATGAATGTTCATTTCATTTTCAGGTCATTTTACTCAGGTGGTGTGGAAAGGCAGCACTGAACTGGGCGTGGGAATGGCTACAGATGGAAATACAGTCTTTGTGGTTGGACAGTACCGGCCAGCTGGCAACATAAGCAACGAGGGATACTTTGAGAGAAACGTGCTCCCACTAGGTAACAACCACACCTTTACATGTTTTATCACCTTCAAGTGAATTGAAGTTATTCAAATTAGCAAGATGACATAATGAAGACCAGTGTTGGAAAGTAACTGAGTACATTTACTCAAGTACATTTGCTTAACATGAGGACTAGGTACATTTAACATAACATCATGGACACAGAAGACAACTTAATTTTCGAGGCCATTATTCAGAGTTGCATGTTGGAGTCGTCAAACATCTTCTCATGCTTTAGCTTCATCAGTTGAACACTAGCATACCTCACTTATTTACTATTACTTTCCAGCATAAAGGCTGTGCGTTTTATAGCTGGCAGAGAGGTGGATGGAGCCCAAAGAAAACGTGCACACTGCTGTAGATGACCTGGACCTTCCCTGCAACCTCCAGCCCACGACTGCTAAATCCTCTGTGTTGTAAAGAATAAAAGAAACATCAAATTAAAGTTTGTGTCATAAAACTGTGTCGATTCAGAGTTTTTTCAGTGTGCTGAGGTTCAATATAAAGTTAGTAAATCAATGAGGCATTGGTGTTTCCTGTTTATGTTGGAGTCTGTCTCACCTATGGTATTAATGGTATATAATATACATAATATATATATATGGTTTATAACTGAGTTCAGATTTGAGGAGAAAGCTTCTTCATGACCACTCTCATTTTAGCTGCTGCTCATTTTTTATGAGCTATCAGTGCTGAGCAATATTCACCTGATTATCAAGCACACATCACTGATCCACAGTGCAGGTTGAATTAAAGACCTGAACACTTCATTGAAAGATGTCGATGCCTCATTAGAGATGTGTTTATCACTGTGCATTAAATTTGTGTAATGTTGCTCTTACTCTTAGAAGTAACAATAAATACTTTGTATGCATGCATGAAGAGTTCAGACTTCTCCTGAATTCCTCTTAAACAGCTCCTAAATTTGTTCATGTTCATGTTCATGTTAGCTGGATGTGGTAGACAGGAGCCTTTTTATACAGAATGCAGCCTTTTTCTGTATTGTGGACCTAATTCCGAGAAAGAGCAGGTGCTGAGAAGATGTCCACATGACTTGTCTGCACTCTTACACACACTTAAATTGAAGACATGTTCATTTTTTCTTTGTTAAGACAAGGACTAAAGGTCATGTATAAAACAGTTTCTCACATCAGAGGGGATGGTGGGGTTAGATAAATACGGCTGGCAGCTGGAAAGGTAAGCAAATCATGCTATTCATGTGAAAGTATGTAGAAAAGGGCATAACATATTATATTAGCTGAACTGTGATCTACACCAATTCTGGTTAAGTTTGAAAACTAATGAATGACAGAACATAAAATACAAATAACTGAGCTTCATTTTTAGGTCAAGCCCAGAAAAGACAAAACAAGCAAACAAACGTGACATCGAAAGATTTTACAGGACCTCCACAAATAAGTATCATTTGAATTGGTAACTGTCTCTTTCTTTAACTTATTTTAGATGTAAATCTTAATGGAGTCACAAACTCTTTAGACACTGCAAAAAAAGATAAAGGTTTTTTATGACCATTCACTGTTTTGTTTTGGCCTGTTTTACAGTGTAACATTTTGTAGAATCTATAAATCAACAACTACATTACAAATAGCTTTAGAAAGAATCTCTCTTTATCCACCTTGAACTACTGCTGCATTTCCTGCATTTTCATGTGGAAAACATCCAGTCCATCCATCAAGTACCACTAGGTTTGCTGTGCATGTAATAGTCAAGGAACAAAGAGGAACTGCACAAATAAGGAAGTGCACTGCATTCACAAAACAAAGAACCTAAATTCATGTTTTATATTTAGGGTTATAATTCCATTGACATCTATGATCATATCGTTTGTGATTTCATAAAATTTAAAGTCTCATTTCACTTTTTTACTCCATTATATACACAATTTGTGATTTAAAGAACATTATGTAGATTTTTTTGTAATTCCACTGTGGTAAATATGGACAGCTGTATACATGTATTTGTTATGATTGCAGTACTTGTTTTCATGTTCTGCCACTGCTGAGCTCAGTTCTGTTGCCTATTCTGGTTCTAGAGCACACACCCCATCTTCTACATCTGCCCTGTGTGGACTGAACTCACGGTCTGGGCTGCCCAGCTAACAGCCATAGCTAACAGCATCTACAGTTTCCAGCAGTTTACTTCACTGTCCATCAGGAAACTGTCACAGAGAGTTGAGGTGGAGCAAGTGAAGGACATCAGAGGGAAAAGCAGAAAACATTTTCTCCATAAAATATGATCCAGTTTCACTAAAATCAGTCAAATAGTTGGTGGCGTCTGACTTACTTAGTACATACTTCTCACTGGTGATTGTGCACAAAGTTACATAGCACAAAAGGTGTACAGGGAGCAGAGTGGTAATGACAAAGAAACCATTCACCTGATTATGTGAACATATGTCAGCATGACTTAAAATCTATTACATAACGTTGCTTTAATTCCACATTTTTTTCCACAAACTTACTCGAAATTTATGCACAGAAATTTTATTAGTATCAATTTAGCATTAAAAATCAAGGAAAACTATACATCCCAAGTATTCCATGTCAGTGAACAGAATTTCAGGATTATTTTTTATTTCACATCAGAATAGGAATAATATTATTAAATGAAATTACATCTCAAACAGAGATCTGATGTGTAAGCATTGACTTATTAACAACTTTTTGCATACTGTGAAGCAGTTCATCATTGTGACTACCATTCAACGTAGTCACAATCTATCCAGGTGTATTTATTACAGGGGATGTTCATATCAAGGCTGCATTATGTGCCGCTAACCCCACAAAGAAGGGAAGTGAAATCATGCAAAGATGAAATGGACGTTGGAGAGATAGGAATGAATGAATTCTCTGTGTGCTGGTTTTGCCTAATGGCCACTGTCCAGGAATTAGAAGCAGGATAGTGTACGAGGTAAACCTGTCCAGCATGAACGCGTCACAGCTCACAGTCTTTTCCAGCCATGCATGCATTGAGGGTTGCTGGGTGACAGAACCGTCAGTGAGTCTTGAATATGTAAAGGTCACCATAAAGTATCCCACAATCATGCCTTGCCCTGTTGCTCATCAACCCTGTGTTGGGCAAACATGAAGTGCCCCCTTGTGGCTGTGTGTTCTCACAAATGTAACTTTTATTTAGCTCCACTGACAACAACAAGGAAACTTTTCTTTCTTTCTTTCTTTCTTTCTTTCTTTCTTTCTTTGAGGTCTATCCATCATGCTGCTTTTATTTGTTGCTGAATAGAGGATGAATGAAGGATGAATCCAGTATTGAACAATGTACAGGCAGTTCCTCTGTGGTGTAGGTTTGACTTTTGTGTCAGCACCTGTTCAGGATTTTGGATGCAAACATTCTACCCGGGCAGGATTAATGTGTTGAGTAAATCTTAAAAATATAGAGTTTTGTAAGAATTTATGTCAGTGACATTTTACAAAACACAAAAAAGTCAACCTTCAGAGCTGTAATCTAACAATAACAGATATACCATACATGTAAGTGCCAGAATAGTGGCACTTTGTTATAATTTATGTAACAAACTTGGCCCATCAAACAAATCAACCTCTGTCGCCTACCAATTGTACTGTGTATTTCTCCAAATTAAGAACATAGCACACATTACAAGTAAACTGAATGTGTTTCACCTTAAAATATTTACAGTCACATGTACATGTGAATTATATACACAACAGTACAGAAAACAAGTTTTCTACAGCCATGCTACCAGCTCTGTTATCCTGTACTTACATTAGCATGCTAACAAAGTCACAATGACACATAGTATGCTGAGAGTACAGTATCTTTGTTGGGCTGGAACACTAGTCACACTAGCATGACTAACAACGACTAAAAGACATTGAGAAACAGCACATCTACCAAACAAACTAAACAAGCAACTTCTGTATGATAATCCAGAGTTCAGGTTACTTTCTAATGTTAATCAGTTAATCAGAGACTGTGAGATTTAAACAGCAGAATAGTTTAGTTTGTGCTGCATGTTGAATAAGCTGCAATATTCCTTTGTTTGGGTAGTAATAGAGCAGAAGAGTAGTTTAAGGTAACTGTGATGGATGTGTGAACTGCTTTTTCATAATAGAAAGTTTCACTTATGTTTTCATAAAATCATAAAAAGCTAGTTATGCCGCTGATGAGGCTTTCACAGTCAAAGTATCTGAATCTCCTGTGCTATCTGAAACAGTGCTGCAGAGACAGCGAGTCAAATTGTGAAATCATTTCCTGTCTGAATTTTTTCTCTGTTTCAAAACCACATTTCCCATACACCCTGTTTTTTCCCAGTCCCTCCCCTCTGCTCTACATGATGGAAGTGATTTTTCAGCCCTCGGCTGCCAAGAACTCTGCAGTGCAGTCCTAACGTCATTAGAGCTGACCTGTCTTTCTGCTGATAACATTTTAGTAATGAATATAATGTGATTTAGAGCCAGTGTAAGCTCATCTCTAAAACAGATGATGTCAGTAGACTCAGAAAGTCCACTGAAGAACCCCGATGACACCCACAATCACGTCCCAGAGATGACATGACAGTATAATATACAGTAGTACTAGACCCTCCCCCAATGCAGCCAGCTGAGGACTGCAGCAGCAGCCCCCTAACATTATGTTGTATTTTTTGTAACATAATATCCTGTGTTAGTAGGGTGGGCGAATGCATTGTGGACTTCCCCTGCATCATGCGGACCATCGTGCTCAGTACACTGTGGGGCTGTGGCTGTGCATACCCTGCTTGTGACTGTCTGGCTGTATTAGCATCAAATGGACTTCCTGACTCAAGTCTCTGGAGAGCAGCCAAACAGAAAGAGCACTCTTAAAGACACAGTGAACGATTGAGGGAAATCAATGGAGGGATGCGTTTGTCTGTATTTTTCAAAAGCAGTACACTTCAAATATGTATTTATTTGGCTAATACAGCTTTAATTATAAACAGGGGAGACTATGCCTAGCATATTACTCCACCTCTGTATTATAGTTTGTTTGACCAGGTTTGTCATATTCATCTACAATACCATTTGTAAATTGAAGGCTCTAATATGTACTCTACACGTGTGTAATTACGGAAGTGATAATGTTGAGTTTTTGATGTTTTGTGTAACAGATCTGCTATTGATGTCACAAAGGCCTTAACTTCACTTTTAGACTGCAGATAATATTAATACTCCACTCAAAATGTGCAAATTAAAGTGTTCTTTTAGCCTTCTAGTTTGTTTCAAGAACATGATGATCATTCCATTATCCATAGATGTGACGGCTTAAAAATCAGCTGTGATGTCTTGGTCCCCAGCTGATTCTGCATCAGTCAGTTGAATTGTATAAGTCTTCAAGAAAAGATGCAGGATTCATCAAGGTTGCCTATAGATGAGCTTTATTATCTTCACAGACAAACAAAGCCCAAGTCTCTCGCGGAAAGACTGATCTGTCTGTCCCCAAACATCTCCTTTTATACCCTCAAATCCTATACACCCATGGCATAAAATCAGCCCATTTTTATATTCCATCTATGATATAATGGTGTAACTCTCTCCGGTGCCTCCGTGGAACTCTGGGGATTTTTTCCTCCTTTTTTCCTAAATATTTCAGGCCATATTACCCTGCCGTTTTGCTATGCCTGTTTTGTAACATCAGTTTCACACACTGTTTGACCTGCGCCACTCCCGCACAGTCAGTCCTTGTGCCTGTCTTGCAGCATGATTCACAGGCCGCAGGCCTCTCTCCTTTGCTGACCTTTCCATATGATATTTATGTTGAAATGAATAGGGTAATCTACATTTTAATACATTTAAATACTATTTAAAGATGGCTTCAACACTGAACTGCTGATGATGTGTGCTGCTCTCCTAAATTAGTTAGCTTTAGCAGGAGTTTAGCTCTCTGTCATGATTGAGTTTAGCTACTGCCTCATTTAGTTATGTGTAATAACAAATGCCATTACATTAATGAATTACAAAACTGTTAGTTCCTCAAAATGGATATTTTTTTTAATTACAAATACCCGAGTAAAATAAATACATTTAGTTTTTTCTAAAGCTAGCGCCCCAGTTAGTGTAGATAGGTGTCTTGCTTGAGCTTTAGCAACATGGGGCAGTCTTTCTGTTCTGAGGCATAGTTACAAATAATAATTCACTGAAATTATTTCTATGGTATATTATTTTGGGGAGTTAAACTGAAAAAAGCACCAATGTGTTAGTCTAATGTGGTTTAGCTTTGTAGGGCAGTATTGGTTATAGGCTAATGAAGTGTTTAAGTAGGCTAGCTCATGTAGCCTACAGAACTGCTCCACATCTACTGTTTCAAAAAATCAGCTATCAGTGGCCTAAATCCAAACACCAGTATCATGCTTCAATTATACATCTCTGTGAAAAGTCTATTCAGTCTGCTTCTTTCCCAGCCATGTCATTGTATTCTCTTGTCTCCTTCAGAACAAGCTCAGGGTGTAACCTGTAGTCAGACAAACACAGTTTGTCCTAACGCACTTTGATCGAGTCTAATGTGTGTCTTCGGCCTCAAAGTGTTGTGGTTTGTAGCAGAATGTGAGACCGGCTGAATACTGCTGCAGGGGAAGTCAGTAACCTGATCTGAGAGTGAATCAGTGGTTCTCTCTGCAGACATGCTGTACATGAGGCCAGCTGTTCTTGTCCAACACCTGTCCACCCCAATTACCCATTCCCCACAATATCTATATAACATGATCAGTCCCTGCTCTCTGCTGCATTATTTTCCTCAGAAAGTGTCTGTCTGTGATTTTCCTTCTTGCATAATGATTCTACAGTATATGATTATGCGGTTCATGTTCTTGATTATGATATGCAAAGTGAAAATATACTTGGATCCTTTTGTTACTGGTTGATAAAAATGCTATTGATTACTTTGCTTAGTGTTCTGGCATAGGGTGGGGGAGGTTCCTTTGTTCTACCACCAGAGGAGAGCATGACAACGCTCATAACAGTCACATTTATTCTGCAGTATATCATTGTCATTTTTTGGGTTACTCGATTATGCAGATTACAAAAACACATATTACCTCTAGTGATATCTAGCCTAGCAGATTTGTAAGAGTATTGAAAAATTGTATAAAAACATTTTCCACAAACAATATGCCTCAAATGATGTACTGAATAATCGAAAGAACAGTACCAACAGTTTCGTTTGGATCTACTTTATATTTAAGAAATAGAAATTAAATTCTGTTCCCTGTTTAAGGTTCAGGTTTTCCTAAGTGCACATATTTTATTACATCAGTGACTTCAAATGTAATCTAGTTAAAACCTCTAAGCAGGACTGATGAGGGTGGGTCCATCCCAGCAGCATCTGTTTCCTTTTCATAATATTGATCTGGCTGCTGGAGGCTGAGTGCTGAATGCTGCAGTGTCCTGAGAGATGCTGAGTCATGGCAAGCAGCATTGGTTCAACGGGGCTTCACAGAGACACACACTGTGAGTATGTGTACTATAAGCAGACTGTGGGAAGTGCTACATCGTGAGGTAATGTGCTCATATAAAAGCATTAAACAGCAAAATCTCCTCCCAGTGCACTGAAAGGTTTTTTCATGCATTAAGCTCCAGCTGACCTGCTCAAGCTGTCACCACAAACCACTCAAAGCATGCACTCCATCCGCCCAAAGAAAGAGATCAATGAATAATTGATCTGTTATAGCACAAAGGCAACAGACTGAGGAGGAACAAAACTGACAGAGATCAAAGACAGTATAGTCCTGAGGCTGTCTGTAACAGACACATACTGTCCAACTTACTTACATGTTACACAGTACAGCCAAGATATCTAGTTGATGTTTGTGGGACTGCAACCAGGACTTACAACGAAAATACTGATTTAAAGGGATTAAATCCCACCAGAAGAACCCATGCAGCCAACTAAAACACGCCCTTCTGCTGGGGATTGTTGAATTCTTGTTAGTGTATTTAGATTTATTCAGCTACTTCCCTAAAACAGTCAGATTAAGTCTTAACAAGACTAAGAGTCCACAGCCATGCTAGCAGCTCTGTGGGCTGAGCAGGGAGTGCAGCAGCGCTCTTAGCCAATGACAATGCTCATTTTTAGGAGCTATGAGTGTTATGACCATCTTACTTTAGCTGAGCCTGATGGGAATGTCACTAGGTTTGCATGCTGACTGGACACATTTTTGACTTGGCATTAGGGTGGCATTAGATGAAGCACTAGAGGATTAGAATGGGGGGAAGGGGAAGATGAACGTGTGTCCCAAGTGCCATGACAATGCATCCAAACCTCATGACACTGATGGAGGAAAAGTCAGACCATCATCAAATTCTTTAGAATTCATGTGGTAGACCATGAACATCTCTGTAAGTGTCATGACAAACTAGAGCTACTGAGATATTTAGTGTGATCAAAAGTAGACTGACATCGTCATCCTTAGAGCCACACTATCATTCAAAATATCACAATTATACGAGGTTGTGTGGTGTGATAATTGGCATGACCTGTGTGTCCTCCATCAAAAGATTATATCTGCGTTATTAAAACTGTAAAAGGTAGACTTTAACATAAGACATACACTGCCTTTAAAATAATAAAAACACATTTGATACACATTATGTCCACAAAAGTATGTGTATGGTTTTGGTAGTGTTTGGGTTGGCCATGTAGTGTAAATCAGAAACAGTGGATAAGTTAATTACATTCCATGTCAAAATTATCCTTTGACATCACATTACCACGAAAGCTCCAAGTCAAAGGCTTCAGCAGCTACACTCAGTAAAATGGTTACACGTTGCAAACGTCTAAACTGGAATTACTTTAAGACTTTCACACTTGTTCTAATGGACACATCCTTTCTCAGGCTCCAATGACATAGCAGCACCCGTGGGGCTCATGGGGCATTCAGTAACCTCAGCAGTCTGGGGTTATGAAGCTTGGTCCTTACCTGAAGAATCTCCAGAACCACTATATCTGTTGCTGTACCTGATAATTGAATATCAGCTGTCATAGGGTTGTAACTTGTTGCTTTCCTGATTCAGGATGATTTAGCTAAATGTTCAAAAAGCATAAGGGACTCATTAGAATATAAGGTGCCAGAGCCAAACATCATGGGTCAGTTTGCTCAAATGTCTGCAGGACAACTAAATAAATTTTGCCCCACAATTTAAGTAAGCACACCTAAAAACAGGCCAACAGAGATGGGAACAGTCATATAGTACAAGTGAGATTTGCTTGTACTCTGACCAGTTATAGTTTAGGGTTTTTTATCAGTCCTTATTTGTATTTCATTTTTACGTTCAGTTTAGTTTCGGTTGGTTTCCAGAGTATGTTAACTTTTATTGTTACAATTAGTTTTAGTTTAGTTATTGTTTCGTGGTTTCAGTATTACATACTAATACTTAGTTGCTAAGCTTGATTCTCTGTCATGGAGCGAGAGGAAGAGAGGAATCTTGTGTGTGTGAGATCACAATGCACACACAGTAGAGACTATGTGCGTGACCTACATACTGTGTGATATGATAAGCCCATCACTAGTGTTCTTGTACCAACATGCAGGCCCAGGCTGCGTGAATATGAATTCTATCTCGATTTAATGAGACACATTCTATGAATTAATATGCATACACTCCCAGAAAGCATACTAGTCTTCACAAGAACTAATCTACATAAATATGTATGGCATGCATAGATACTGTGCTAAAGCCTAACTAGGTGCTGGGAAAGCATATTATATAAAGCCCTGTACTAATACACAGAAGTCCACAACACCCACTGGGAAAGCCTAATCGTCATGGCGACAACCACCTGGGAGTGATGCCCCCACCCCACACAGTCTTTAGAGACATGGCTGTGGCAACTGTACCATGCAGGAGCGCTGGCGTCACAGCCACATTCTCGCCTGGCATTCAGATTAACTATTAATAAGCTCATCTGCCCTCATTCCACAACTCTGCTTTACAGCATGTGGACAGACATGCAGTGTCTCTGTTACATTAAAACCACTGCTGAGGTTGATTTGTAATATTTCTATTCATATTTTATTCAACTTCACAACCGACTGTGAATCTGCAAGATGCTCTGTGTGAGATGGATAAAAGCTTCCTTTCAGACACACATGATCATCTTTCAGGGCACTGCAGGCTCTCTTCTGCCTTTTTGATAAGCTTACAGGCCTACTGTTCGCACCTAAAATGTCAATGTTCCTCAGAAGGCTATTACTATTATTTTCTTTATTTTGATGCAACTCCACCCCAATCTGAATCCAGTGAGACTTTCTCAATATATGATGTAATTTCCTACAGGCTAGTGGGTTTTAATCATGCATCATCAAGGCCAGGAATGCAGCATTTCATCCCCAGACTGTACATCAGCTCATTCCCACAAACTCCAGACTATTGAAGCAACTCAGTAGTGAAAATAGCTGTTTGTCGTGCTTAGGTGGAATGAAAAGCTTGTGGACCCTTTGGCCTAATGAGGCACATGACCGAAAATCAGTGTTGTAGCCACACCAGTGCTGCGACAGTTCCGCTAGTGAAACCTCTGCTAAACTGGACCATTGTACTATGTCAGCCACGTGGACTGTGGCTAACTAACAGTGAATTAGGTAACTGTTTTGTAACGATCACGCCAAATCAAAATATTTCATTTTATCGGCCAAATCAAACGTTTTCCTGTCTCTAACAGACGCTGACATGCGGCTCATAAATGCAGAATAAAATCTGTTGTCAGTGTCGCATTTCTTTTCCGCCATCATGAGGGAAGTAGGCCAACGTCTACAGATTACACGTTAGTCACACGTTTTAGATGAACGTGATTGGCAGACGGATTAGACCAATCGCGGATAAGACTGCGAATATTCCATTGGTCTATATTTGTGTCTGTAAGAAAAGTTTGGACGAATGAACCAATGGGAATTCGAGCTAAGGCGCAAAGGGCGGGTTCACTTGGACTATAAAGGAGGGAGTTGAGCCGTTGTGCACGCACATAAAGAAAAACGAAGTCATTCATCGAAGGTCTCGTCTACCTCCAAAGTAAAAATGAGGGAAATTGTGCATCTTCAGGCTGGCCAGTGCGGAAACCAGATTGGTGCTAAGGTTAGTAACATTTGGTTTTGTTTTTGAGTACTAAATGGAATCGTTTTGTTTCAGAAACACCGTGTTCTTTGCTCCTGCTGCCGGTGCTTTGTGCCCATACGCGTCCCAGAAACCACACCCTGGAATATCAGGGTGTCCTACTTTAAAATACGTGGCTTTGAACGTTTAATTTAAACATCATGACTGTTTAATTAATCTTTCAGACCGTAATGCGTCGAAATATGGGCGAAAAAAAGTTAAATGTTGTATGTTTAAAAAAACTGCAATTATGTAAATTGGCTAGTTCCCCTGTCATAGTAGACATTATAAAACGTAATCTAGATATGAATTTAAACATTACTCAGGGGATTTTTAATTGAGAAATATTTCAACATCCCCATTGTTTCTTCAGTAAACGTTACTGCAATGCGAAAAAACGGAAGTGACATTTGTTCGATAGAAAAAATGACATTAATCTTCTGACGTGGCGTGAAATTAAAATGGCCGTATTAAAATACGGCTGTGACACTTTCTGGATCGTTGGTATAAACTGATTTTTGTAACGGTTCCCGGCTCGCTGAGGCCTAACTGGGCAGTGGCTTTTTTTTCTAACTGCGCCGGCTTCTGCCTCAAGTAGGCGGTGTTGGCGGTTAGTGACGTAGCAAGGCATTTTCAAACTATAAGTCATGAGTCGGCAGCCAATAGGGGGTCAGGCCGCGCGCGCCGAATCCAGTACGGCGGGAAAGTGGTTTCAACTGTTTAATGACGTCGTTAATTAAAACGCGAAACTATAATACGATGATTAAAACATTGTCAATGCGAATAAACTTAATTGTTGTATGTTGCTTAGTTAGTAGTTAATCACGTGACCTTTATGTTTAACAGTAAATGGGTTGCTTTTTTACAGTTTTGGGAGGTGATCAGTGATGAGCACGGTATTGACCCAACTGGTACTTATCATGGTGACAGCGACCTGCAGCTGGACAGGATCAATGTCTACTACAATGAAGCCTCAGGTAAGTCTAAAGAAGCCCTGAATTTTATTCAGAAACTGGGGTGCATGTTTTTTTCCTTGTCCTTGACATCTTGTCTGCTCTCTATAGGCGGTAAATACGTGCCCCGTGCAGTGCTGGTCGATCTGGAGCCAGGCACCATGGACTCCGTGAGGTCCGGTCCTTTTGGCCAGGTCTTCAGGCCCGACAACTTTGTTTTCGGTAAAAATTGAATTTGTTCAATTTTCAGGCACTGCTCATCATGCACCCGAGTGCTGTGAAGCTTAATTTTGTTTCATGTCTTACAGGTCAGAGTGGTGCTGGCAACAACTGGGCCAAGGGTCACTACACTGAGGGTGCAGAGCTGGTGGACTCTGTCCTGGATGTGGTGAGGAAGGAGGCGGAGAGCTGCGACTGCCTGCAGGGCTTCCAGCTCACACACTCACTCGGTGGCGGTACTGGCTCTGGTATGGGCACCCTGCTCATTAGCAAGATTCGTGAAGAGTACCCCGACCGTATCATGAACACCTTCAGCGTGGTGCCTTCCCCAAAAGTGTCAGACACAGTTGTTGAGCCCTACAACGCCACACTATCAGTCCACCAGCTTGTAGAAAACACAGACGAGACCTACTGCATTGACAACGAGGCCCTTTATGACATCTGCTTCCGTACCCTTAAGCTCACAACCCCCTCATACGGTGACCTCAACCACTTGGTCTCTGCCACCATGAGCGGCGTCACTACCTGCCTCAGGTTCCCTGGACAGCTCAACGCTGATCTGAGGAAGCTGGCTGTAAACATGGTGCCATTCCCCCGTCTGCACTTCTTCATGCCAGGATTTGCTCCACTCACAAGCAGGGGCAGCCAGCAGTACAGATCACTCACCGTGCCAGAGCTCACCCAGCAGATGTTCGACTCAAAGAACATGATGGCCGCCTGCGACCCACGTCACGGCCGTTACCTGACAGTGGCTGCAATCTTCCGTGGCCGCATGTCCATGAAGGAGGTGGATGAGCAGATGCTCAATGTGCAGAACAAGAACAGCAGCTACTTTGTTGAATGGATCCCCAACAATGTCAAGACCGCTGTCTGTGACATTCCTCCCCGTGGCCTCAAGATGGCTGCCACCTTCATCGGCAACAGCACAGCCATCCAAGAGCTGTTCAAGCGTATCTCCGAGCAGTTCACAGCCATGTTCAGGCGCAAAGCTTTCCTCCACTGGTACACCGGCGAGGGTATGGATGAGATGGAGTTCACAGAGGCAGAGAGCAACATGAATGACCTGGTATCTGAGTACCAGCAATACCAGGATGCCACTGCTGAGGAGGAGGGAGAGTTTGAGGAAGAGGAGGGTGAAGAGGAGCTGGCTTAAACGTACCTTTTACAAAGTTCTGCTGTTAAATCTCTGCCGTGAAATGTAACGTTCCAAGTCTTTTCCAGTTTTCAGTGTTCTGTCTGCTGTTCATGTTCTTCTGCATATTTGAAGTTTACCTACACAGGTGTTCATAAAGTTCTTCACATTTGAAAGTCTGCCTTAAATGGTCATGTTAATAAAAGTTCTTCTGCATAATTGGCTTGTCTTGTCTTTAGTTACAGTATTTGCATTTGGGTTATTGAAGTTACTTGAGCAGATGCTTTACACTGTACATAAAGTGTAGCTGCATGGCTGTCACAGTGAAAAGTACTTAAAGTGAGCTTTTGTTAAATGGTGATAATCCAATGAACAGATCAAGAGTCTTCAATAAAGGCATAAACCAGAATAACAGGTGCTGTCACTTTGCTCTTTAATCCAGGCCACATGGTGCTCATAGCAAACTGGTTTATAGTACCAGATCAGAGTTCATACACTGCATGAACGGCTTGTGTTTTTCTTTTGTAACTGTTGGAATGATTGAAATCCTCCACAGGTTTTATCATTAACACCAGAACACCGACATGCTGTTCCACTGATGTCAGGGTTACTTCAAGGTCCAGCGTGTCAGCTAGGCATCAGATTTACAGAATATGACAGACATGGGATATAATGTATAATCACCTGAAAATAAGAATTCTGTTACAGAATCAGCGGGTCATCTTCCAATTGTCCATATTTCTGCAGTAGCCCAGAACTAATAAACCAAACACACAGATTATTGTGCTTTCTCTTACATACTTGTAAGGAGAGGTTGAAGGTGAGGGTGGTTGCAATCAGCAACTACACTGCTGGATTCCATTAAATCCTACACACTGGTTCTCTACCAGCATTTCAATATGGGAGCCCCCTTTATATAGTTTCCAGTCGTGGTCACTAGGTGGCAGCCTCAGCTAAGCCATTCTTTTCCACAAGCAGTAGGTGAGAATGCTTATGGCCAGTGCCAACAGTGTCCAACAGCACACTCTCTTCACCTGGCTCTCCAAGCCCGGCTTCTCTCCAAAGCGTGTCACAAACCCACTCTGTCAAAAACAAACACGTTTTAAGTGAAAATTACATTTTAGTACAATACCTGTACATGTCATGTGCAAAGGGTAAACCTAAGATCCCAATTAAACAGTTTTTGGGGAGCATCTTCCTTCCTTAAGTTACAAGAGCATTCACATCTCAATCAAAAAAACAATATCTAGACAGAGCTGATAGAGGGCAGAGCGGTTGTTTTTATTTATTTTTAAGAAAATATAGGTCACTTTTTGATACAACTTGGGCTTTAAAAGTCTCCAGAATTGTAGTATTGTTATTAGTATTAGTATTGTCTAGTATTGTTAATGGTATTTTGTTTGATGTTGACATAGAGCTGTCAAGGCTGGATTAAAGCAGGGTACCCAGTGGCCCCACAACTTCACAAAGGGTCTCTGTCTTAGTTTGTGGTGATTAAAGAACTCCACTGATTTTAGATGTTAAAGTCAGTTCACTAATGACAGGAAGAAGCACAGCATGTGAAAACAAATGACCATACACACAATGCATTTCTAACAGAATATCTGTGTTAAATTAAGCTCAGAGTTTACAAGATGTGGGCTTTTACCACACTCTGATGAAAGATATTGTGGGGGTGGATAACTCAGGCTTTGCTGCTTCATTCTACTTCATGGTGTGATGCCCTCTTTAATGGAACTTCGACATGTTCGCTACTTAAAAATCTATCCCAACATGTCTAATGTTAATTGTTCTATTTTTTTTACTTGTGATCGCTTACCCAGCCTTCCTTTTCTCTTATCTCCGGACAGATGACCCTCTCCACGTAGGCCCCCACACACTCCTTAAGCTGTGGCAGGACCACCGCCATGCCCTTCTCGTGGCAATGCAGTGCCATCTGGCCAGCCAGCACATACACTGACAGCACCGCACTCCAAGCCAGCTCCCTGCGCCGCCCCCCAGGGACAGGAGGGAAGAAGTGCTCGTCCAAGATGCTCACGAGCATGGGGCAGGCGGTGTTCTCCGTCACATCCTGGAAGACTCGAGGCCAGCGCCTGAAGAAGATGGGGAAGCGGGTGAGGAGTTCGTCTCCGGCGTGGCGCAGGGCTGCGGTGCAGGCTGTAGGGGCAGGACCTCTGGTGCCATCTGCCCCCCCTGTGGTGACATAGTCTATGTAGTCATGGGCCATCAGAAAAGCCTCTCTCACCAGTGGGTCAGGACTGTTCAGGCCCAGTCTGGGCTCTGGCACCTCGGACTGGCACATGATCCCCTCTAATTGCCACTTCACTAATCACCAAGCTGTATTCTCAGTAGGCCACAGATGACAGCTCCATTGCCACGCAGCAGAGCCACACTGCAGGTCAATCTGTCATGGCAGTGTGGGGATGCTGATATTTAAAAACACAGCATAGAAGAGAAAGGGGAATAAGCACTCACGCTGCAGGAAATAAAGTATTTATAACTCACCGCTTCTTCAATAAGAAACACAGGTGGCACCAAGACACACCACACACAGATAAAAAAGAAACAGGCAGCAAGTGATCGCAGATTGGGGTCCAGAGGAGTGTGTCTGTACAGTCTGCTGCAGTCAGACTGGGTCACCCAGTCCCCTTACCAGCTAAATATAGAGCCCTTGTTGGAAACTGACACTGATCTCCAACCTCACATGCAAAACCATGGCAGTCCTCACACACAGCCCCATTCCAAAACAAGAGCAAGGGGTAGTCAGATAGCACAGAGGACCAGCAGACGGAGCAGGAACAGATTAGCATTACAAGAGAAGGCAAAATCTGATAGTGGTGAGACACAGCTTTCAGTGAGGTATCATCTACACGGACGACGTTATGAAGTACAAGAAATGCGCAGGAATATGACTCAGCGACTTCTTTTCTGTTTCATTTCATTTTTTGCGTGGGTATTTTGAACATTTCGCTGTCATAGTGGCCACTGGGTTTATTCTCTTGAATCATTCGGAGGCTCTTTATTGGCACTGGGAATCTTTCAAACAATGGAATACAAATTATGTTTTAATGAATGAGTTCACCCCAATAACAATGATTAAAAAAAGAAGGAATTCTCACCTCTATTAGTATAGTCGTGCAGATGGTTACATCCACCTCCATCACAAGTCAATGGAGCAGAATGGAATTTAATTTGTGGCGCCCACATTTCATAATGTGGGCACCACACATATTTTTACATAAATGTAAAAATGAAAGAGTGTCCTCATTGCGGAGGATAATTCACACACATTGCTGTGAACAGTTTTTGTTGGAACTACTATCTAACAAAGGAATAATCTCTGTTGACGGTGTCAAATGGACATTTCCTTCAGTAGAAAGTCATTTTGCAGTATATATATGACAAGTACTATCATTCAAGTATTGTCGAGGCTGACAGGGTCAGGTAGTCCCTCTTAGAGCTGTTTTCAAACCTGGCAGTCTGAAGTCTTAAGCACCTTGAAAGGTAGAAGCCTCAGGTATAAAGTCCCTTCCCTGGGGGCATCCATGGCTCAGTGGCAGAGTAGGTCGTCCAATAACTCGGAGGTTGGTGGTTCGATTTCAGCTTGAAGATTGGAAAAGTGACCTGACAGCTGGTGCGGGGTCAGTCCACCCCCCTACCATGGTCGAGGTGCCCTTGAGCAAGGCAAGGCACTGTACCTCCAACATCTACTCCGCGTCGAATTGCTGCCCACCAGTTCAGTCTGGGTATTAGACATCTGCCACTGTGTGTGTGTGTTCTGACATGTGCCAACTGGATGGGATAAATGCAGGGAATAATTTCACTATGTTGTGTGATTAATAACATTTCAAAAACTAAGTGGTTCTACACCAAGGTGTTGAAGTGATACAGACACACCCTCTTCCCTCTCTCTATTGATCATGAGGGGAGAGTAGCTCCTCTCCTGCTTCTTCCCAAAGTCCACTTTCATGTCCTTAGTCTTGCTGACATTCACATAGAGAGTTGTTCTCCATGTGTCACTGAGAGACACTCGAGGTGAGGCACTTCCTTGGTAGGCCCTCTCTTTTGAGGTCAGGCCCACCACAACCGTGTAAACAGCAAACTTAAGGAAACCTGATGACCAGGTGAGCACTGTGGATGAGATGGTTTATGGAGTCTGGACCTGGTCCAGGGTCAGCAATAAGTAAGTAATGTAGCGGACTATATTATTTGGAGATTGAAATGGCGCTGGTGAATGTTCCTTCCAATGATTTATTCATTTATTAAAACATCTTCCAATAGAGCAGCACAGTAGACAGAACAACATAGATATGACTTAATACATATGCTGAGTGTAACTGTGTGTGTGGTATGTAAGACACATGTAGGGAATAGATTTTTTCTCTCACCAGTCTCAAAGTCTGAAAACTACAAGTAACAACAACCATTGTCGACTTCATGGGCAAGGGGGTTGGCTTCTGTTTGATCCACATACAGTCCTATGACTCTTTCTTACAGGTAGCGACGATGTGATGAAGTCCTCATACAGACAGAGGACAGAGCTACTGGCTGCTCATCATTTAGGAAGCTTGGATGAGGTTTCTTTGGGACAGGGACTTACTTCAGTGATAGCTAAATCC
Organism: Nibea coibor; assembly: GCA_023373845.1. Lineage (NCBI taxonomy): Eukaryota > Metazoa > Chordata > Actinopteri > Sciaenidae > Nibea > Nibea coibor. Next base: position 3,082,645 of record CM041737.1, read on the forward strand.
CCTTTAGCTAATTTAGTTTCAGGGTCCTGGTATTGTTCATGCTGGGTCACAATCACATTCATTTTCATGTCCACAAGTATGCTAGAGACTGTCTGCTTGGCCACTATGCTACAAGGTCAAGTCTTCCTTTAGATGCCAATCTATCTGCATGTGTGGAACGCGTCCCCCAAGCAGAGTCGAGAAAGTAGTATAAACACAGCTACTATGCGTCGTAAAAGTTTCATTCAACATTCATTCACGGTCCTGAAGAAAAGTACTAAGCAAAAAATACATGAAAACTGTTGACGACAGACACAGACTGTGACTCTGGAACATCTTTACACTGTTTTTCTAAATATATGCTTTGTTTGCCACAAACAAAATCCCATTCACTTTCATCATATTGGAGCGGAGGCGTAAAATCTAGAGACAGATGGCGCGAAACCTGGACAAATTACCAAAACTACCTGCATGAAGAAACACCTCCAGACATAGGGACAAGTGAGAGAGTATGCGTCCTTTTTCTTATTTGGGTGAAGTGACCCTTTAAAAGTGCAGCATGACTTACATTTCACCACATGGGAGCAGTAATGTATTACTAGAGACACACTCCCTCTCATTAACCATCGTGTGCGTGTGTGTGTGTCTCTCTATATATAGATGTGTGTGTGTCTATATATGTATATATATATATAGATGTGTGCGTGTGTGTGTGTGTGTGTGGTTGAAGCTGTGGCTCAGATGAAATTTGATAGCTCTCCCTTGAATTTGAATTCATAACCACTTGTTTACAATGAACTTCAACATAAAAGCTGTTTCAGCATTGAGGCATACATGCAGGCCAATTAACTCATCCCACATGTTCATCAGTAATCTCACCTCCCCATAAGCTAAAAATATATGTAAATGCAGGAATGAAGAGCCATTCTAATTAGTTAGTTAGTAAACGTATTTAAATTGTGGATAATGCCTGTGAGATCTCTCCCATGAACTAACACTCAGGCACGCATGGCTAAACCTACATTGTCCTTTAAGTGTTTCCTCTCCTTCTATGAAATGACTTTATACGTCACATGGGGATCAATCAAATGCTCTGTGTATGGCATTTATGTACGCTGTTAATATACTGATTTATAGCAGAGCACAGACATGATCAAGTGGTACCATTAGCAGCTCTGTGTTCTCTGGCCATCTGGCATAGCATATATTGCGAATGTGCATGGGAGGGAAGATAAGGCTAACCATCCAGAAAGAACCCTAACCTACCCCCTGCACACACACTCTCTCTCTCTCTCTCTCTCTCTCTCACACACACACACACACACACACACATATACACTTCAGTGCAAGTGTGTAAAATGGCTACATAGTTGTTCCTCATTGCCGAGGCAGAGAACAAGGGGAAGTGACATGGTTGATAGAGGCTCCTATCAGGCCTCTCATATGTTCATGTGGCAACATCTGCAAGCAGGGGAAACTTCCTGTCTCCTGTAGAGAGGTTTTTGATGTGTGGACGGTTGCATTGGAAAGGAAGGTGCAAGATTAACAGGAAACATGCTGTAACTCACTGCTAACACTTGACTCCACGGAGCATTTTTCCTACAATAACATTCCACTAGCAGCTCTGTGAGGTGGTAGCTGAACGCTGATGTAGGTATACCATCTTACCAGCATGTGCTAACAAGCGCTAAACATAAAGTCCAGTTGAGACTGATGAGAATGTTATTTTTGAACATAGCTGATTTGTAGGTATTTAGTTATAAAAGTAATTGGAAATGTGATATTTTGACATGATGGTGCTATATTTTGTATGTGCACACACGACACATATCAATATACTAACATGTCAGGTGTGAATTTCAATAAAATCAAAGTTAATGTAGATGATGTTTCATTCACTGCAGCTGACTTGATGAAATGGATTGAGGTTGCAGGTCACAGACGTTAAGAGATCACAGAAACACAACAACGTTTCTGGAGGGGCAAAACAAAGATTCTTGTATATGATTTAAGGAACTCAAGTCACTTTAGAGTTTATCCACTTGATGCTAGATTGGATCAGTTGTACGGATGCACTAAATGCTGTGATTGGGTGTTTCGACGTCATGCAATCAATGATGCTCTTAACTTGTTTTAAGGATTTAGGTGAAACCTTACTCACTTCAACAGCATATTATAGCTATAGTAACTTGGAAAATAGAGAGCTGTTGTGTAATAGGAAACTGAAGGAGTGGCTGTCCCTTCACACACACACACACTCGGGATTTATTTGCGTTGTTTCCTGGTCGGCATGACCTAGATCCAGCTCTGGGCCTGAACTCGTACCTGTCCAGAGCATTGCTGGCCAGTCTACCAGACCCTTGGGCGGACCATGCATCTCTCAAAACAAACCCAACCCATCCGGTGCCATTACATAAACTTTAAAGTCACATGGGTCCTGTCCAGTTACAAATAAGAATTGTTGTCCCATCTTTTCAGAATTGTCATTGTGATTTCTGAAATGCTGTGTTTTGACCCACAGGGCCACTGCACTAGAGCCATGTGGCTACCAAGGCTAAAAACTTGCTTAACTCACCCACTGGTCAGGGCACTAATCATGGTCAGATTAACCTGCTGTGTGTTGTTTTGACCCCAAACTCATGACAGCTTCCCCCCAAGAAAACTAGCAAGATAACAAGCTTCTTAAATGTGAATATGTCATCTACTATAGGAAACTCTGAGGCTTTGGAGTTGAGACTGGTGGTCAGGCAAAACACGTTTTGCTGTGGAATTCTGCTGGACACAAGAAAATAATCAACATATGAATCAATTTAAGGAAATTTACATTTTATAAAAATTAAACAAGATAATGGTTCCACTGAGTGAACCTGGAGCTTTGAGGGTCAAAGGCCTTCCTGAGTTTTACATTGATTTATGTATTGCTTTCCTTGTTTGTCTCTTATTTATTCTGTTTTTTTGTTTTTTGTTTATTTTAAGTTTACCAAGAAGAAAAGGTTCGTTAATTAGAGTGTATTGAATTGTAAATAATTTAACAGCTCTAACCTTGGATCAGGGGATAAGAGTTTCTCCCAGTTGACAAAGGCCAGACAGGCCTGTATGGGTGGATGCTATTATCATGGTCCACACACCCCCTCCTTCTAATGAACACAATGGTTCCTTTTCTGTCATTTTCATCCCCGCTGAGGTGTTTTTGTCAGCACATATCTGCTCCAGGACACCACACACAAAGTATCTGCTGCGCTTTAATGCAAAACATTACAAATCTACCCTCTCTGCTAATTGAGGAACACAATGAAAACGGATGAGTTGCAGAGGAGTTTTTGAACTAAAGGCGACAGTGATCAGCGAGACGAGGTGTGACACAGAGCAAATTTAACCACTTTGCAAAGCAGAAACAGCACGGCCTTGTTCTGCTGAATGGAACAATGCAGTGTGTATGTGTGTGTGTGTGTGTGCCTGTTATCTTTAAGCACCATAAGAGTGTCTCTTGCTCTCAGGAAGTGGCTTATCAACATCTACACAGAAGTTGAAATGCACTTTGAAGTTCCTACCCTTTGCAAAAAAAAAGAAGAAGGCTCCAATAAAAGCGGCAAGGTGACAGAGAAAGGTTGAACAAGGCAGATGGATGAAAACGGACCTCCTCCTGCTCCTCCCCACCAACCCACAGCCCAACAATTGCGATCTCCACGCCTCTTTGTTCAGGACTCCCATCAGCCTCGCAGTGGGAGGTGTGGTCAGAAAAAGGAGGAAATTGCTGTGAATTTGTGGGTAATTGAAAACACCTATATCCCCCTGTGTCTCCATCTCTACCTGCTTTAAAAAAATCCACACCCCTTCTTCCTCCCCGGCGCCCACCTTCTATACCAATACACTCCTAATGGCACCCCTTCCCCATCCTGTCCTCCATCTCCCACTGGACTGAATTGATGCAAACGATTGCATGCCCATTTGCTGTCTGGAGGAGAGGTGACCCGCTTGTGGGTTTGCTCACTGTCTCCTGCCCCACCTTCTCCCAATTGCAGGTATTGATGCCCCGCCATTGTTTCCCCCCTGCCCAGGGGGTGGAGTGGTTTGTGGGAAAATTGGGGGACCCCTCAGGTGTTTGATGGCTTTTATCGATTCGCACCAGACTCTCCAGCTCCCATTTACCCTCTGCTACGCTGTACAAGCTTTTTTAGATAGCGGCTGTATCTGCTGCTATTGTTAAGTGCCATTATCCTGTTCTACTGATGCATAAGCATTTTTTTCATGTGTGTCTGATCAATGGAGACAGGAGGACACGTCGTGTTGTCTGCATCTCAAATTAAAGCTGCTCTACTTTTAAATGTCTCTCATTAATTGCAGCATCTGTTATAAATAAACAACCTCCATCTTGCTCTTTAACACCATTAACACCACCATCCAACAGACACACAAAAGATAAAGCAGCCACTAAAAAAGTCCACAGTGCTCTCATGTGAATTTACTAGTATTCTAAATATATTTTTATGACTATTTCATCTTTATTTGATAGTGCACCTCAAGGCAGAGGTGGGAGGGGGCATGAAGGGCCACAGACCTTGGTTCAAGGTGAAGTAGCATGGTACCCCATGCTTTGATGTAAGTACAAGAGGAAATGCAAGCAGAAACACATTATCAGCTTACACCATCCATCTGTGCCACTGTGGTGCATGATGTTTTGACAATGCAGCACAAATCTTGGCCATAGAACTCAAAGGTAGTGTTCACAGTGTCATATTGGCTGTTTTATTGCGCATCATCATATACCGTAGTCTGATTAGTTGGTGTTGATGTGGGTGGTAGTCCTTAGATTCAGAGTTCAAGATTAAACATTGGATGCAGGCTGTCTGGGAAACAAATAAATACTGTGTCTCACTTTGAGTACTTCTACACTCACACTTGCTATTTTGAATACATAAGTGGATTCACACTGTCAGTCATGGCGAATGCAGAGTAGCCTGCTGTGAGTACATGAATGGTCAAAAAGTCTTGTGGAGTGTAGAGTGTAGAATAGTGTGTACACTGCACTGCTCTTCAGTGATCGCCATTTCAGCTACATAGCAGAAGTGGAGGGACCACCGGCATTGAGAAAATGGTGGCCAAGGAAGCTGCCAGAGCTGTAGTTAATGCGGACAATACCACTATATTCAAGTTGTACATATGTTTATATATATCATTTATATTTTGGCAGTCAAATGTTGGTGTTAATGGTCCGCCCAGTTGCAGTTCAGCAAAGAACACTGCTGAAATTACTGTAGCGTACAACACCAGGAAGTACATAGTGTACACAGTGTGCTACATAGAAGTGTACTAACAGAGCATAATATGAAACAGAAGGCCATCAGTGCAGGATTTGGTCAGTGAAGCTGACCAATGTGGAGATTTTATCATTATATTATGATCACAATTGTTTGGACAATTATGCAACATTAGCCACCAGAGCCTTTAGTGGAACAATTTAAAGATGTTAGCTAGCAGGTTAGCATTGAGTGTTTACATTTCACACAGTGTAACAAATAAGAGAATGTGTAAGGCTACAAATCCCTCAGAATGGCTCAGTTGGAGCGACATCAAGTTTACAATAGTGGCTCTACCAACAAAGCTTCCTCAAATAGGATAAGCATGATGAAAGTACTGCTGTGTAGCACTTTACCAGCTTGATGTCACATCAGAAATAACTAGTAAATTGTTTATGAAAATGAATTTGCTTGGTTTTCGGTATCCAGTCATTATTGGGAAATAAACTAATTATAATAAAGTAGCATACAAATCTCAACTTATTTTTCAACTGCTCCATCACTGAATTATGGTTCAGGTACATTAGACAAAAGTATATGGATAAAGTGTGTGAGTGGGATGAAGCTATCCTTGAGCCTGTTGTGTTGCGGGACAAGGTATTGTCTGCAGCAGGGAGAACAATTTGTGTATGGCGTGATTTGGATCTATGATGGCAGCGACAGAAGGTGGTGTGCTGAGCAGTTTTCACTCTCTGTAATGGCTTCTGACTGCCATACAAGGTGATGATGCAGCCAGTCATGATATAAAGTATTCTAGATTCTGTGTTGAGCTTCCTTAGACTATGAGGAAAAAGAGCTGTATCTGTAGTTGAAAGCTCAGAGAACACTTATGGAACCTGTCTTTACCTGTCTTTTTTATCTATATAAAACCCAAACACAAGTTGAATTGAATAACAGCCTGTAATCATCCTAACTTTAGACCCTGAAAGAGTTCAGCTCATAAAAATAGTCTCTATGCCGACGACATGTTGTTGTTGTTTGTTCTCTAACAAATCCCTCAGCTTCCCTGCTTTCAGTCCCTATAACTACACAACATAATCCATCAAATACCTCATAGATACACTATTGTACACTTACTACATAGAAGACCTGGAATAACTAATATGATGCACCAAACCTTTGCCACTCCCTCCTACAAATTTCAATATATCCGACACTGAACAAATGATCCCAATTCTGCCTGGCTAGATATTGAACACACCATCTGTAAGGACCTCCCTCAAAACCCACAGCTGCTTCAGATTTAACACCATACCAATCTCATTGCCTGGTAGAAGGCAAATGACACACTCATCCTCCAACTACAGTATCTCCTTCTATCTGTCATAGCCCAATGTTCAGATCAATCAGTAAGGAACCCATCAACGTCCCTGCATGGAAACAGATAAGTAACCACCTGGAGCACCTTTTCAATGGCAGCTCTCTTGTGTCCTTTGACCTTGTCAAACAAACATACAACTTAGCATTGAGCATAGGTGCTCAAGCAAGCAATCTCTAACGGCACCTACCTGTCAATAAAAGCAGCCACACTGTTAATTATGCATAACTTTATGCCTTGAATGGGAGAGTGAAAAAAACATTAGCGAAAGAGGCTATAAGAGGCTAAAAAACCTATTTTTTGTACCAGGCTGTAAACATGTTTAAACAGTTACATATTTTAATATATGGAGATTGACATGTTCTGGAGCCTGTCTCAAGTGGCCGTTTAAGGAACTGTAGTTTTTAGTACTTCTGCCTTGGCTTCACTTCCCAGCCACAGAAGTTGCTGCTTGATCACCAATCAGTCATGAAGGCATCATAGACAGCAACACCTGCACACACTGTGCCACTGCAATAGACTCGGTGGTTGGGTGGTTTTGGTCTGTGTTAAAGAGTTTTAAGGAAAAAGTTGGCATGTCATGGAAACTGTTGCTAACATCTAGAATAAACCTTCATACAATCCAAGGATCTTGTTGTGGTACGTTTAAATAATTTCTTTTTCCTTAAAAGCCAGATCTTACCTTCAGATCTTGTCATTGTGTGTTTACTTTATATGTTTAACTACATTTTGCTGGGTGGAGTCTATCTGTAATAAGGAAACATTGCCCATCCTCATTAGTTGGAATTCTGACTTGCTGCCCGTTCACACTTTTCCTCACAGGAAATCACTCTCCAACTTTCTGCCATGCCTGAAACACAAATTAGCATGAGCAGCAATAGCCACACAGCTGAAGACACGAAAGCGTGCCACTTACAGAAACTCAAAACTTCAAAAATCCAAGGAAGGAGACGTCGGAGTACCAGACGCACTGATTGATCTCTGGGACGTGCCAAGCAAAACTGCAGTAATGAGCGCTTAGCACCAAACATGAAGACAAGAAAAAAAAGAAAATAACTAGGAAAATAACAAGGAACTTGCAGATTACCACTTTAACAGCCTATTGAGATGTAGAACAATCAGCAACAGAGCGATCCAATTGGGGTGTACAGAAATAGAGCTTTAGAGGCTGTTGTGTTCATTGTTGTGAAGGAGAGAGAAACGAGGTGAGAACTGACTCTCCAGTGCATGGAGCAGGCTCTCCATACCAATAACCACCTCTTCATCGGCACCCCTTTGACACCAGCGTTCACCCACTGGAATATGTATCACTTTCAAAAGCATGCCGCCTTCTCTCCAAATATTTAATTTTCAACTTGAGGTGTACCTCTTGTTTATATAATAAAAGCCTCCTCTCAATTAGAGCACCTGGGGGTGGGAGGAAGCAAGGGTACATATCTGTACACCCATATCCCTCCTCCTCCTCTCTGCTCTCGCTCCTTTCCCTTCTCCCTCTTCTCTCCCTCTCAAACAAACTCATTTATGAACAGTCACACACACACACGCACACACACACACACATACACATACATACATACATACACACTCTCTTCAGCTCTGTTTCTCACACACTCTCTCTCTCGCAGCCTAGCTGTTTTTGAGATAATGAGATTAAAAATCTATTTTTGTCGGTTACCTGCAAGTGATACATTTGTGGAAACATTCCGCAACACTACACCTATTGCTAAAGTGAATGGGAATGAAATTGCTTCCCTCCATTTGCACACTTTAATGCCTGTCGTCACACTCACAGAGCTGTTAGCAGAGGCTTATCTCACTCACCTGGCCTTATTTGTTTTTACATTATTCCAGAATGAGCCTCTACCTCAGGGAATCGTGGGTAATGGGTGTCGCTCATGGCCAAAATTACATAAGTTAGAAGCATTGTAGTACTACAATACTGCAACATTTGCACACTGTATTTAGACATGAAGAGAGTTGAGCAAACCACACTACTGTGGTATGCTGTCATCATTACTGAACCAAATGTGAGCATCATTTTTAGTTAAACACAACATCAGCCGGCCTGGAGAACAGCATATTTCTTAGTTAGATAGTTCTAGTAGTTAAAACACTATTACTGTACCTAAGCAAAAATATGGAATATATTCTGCTTCACACACTATATATTTGTGTTTTACATTGTACCAAATATCAACTGACTAAAAAACAATTAGAGATAGAAAGGGGAAAGCACTTGTGTTAGCTAAAGTCCTCAGAATCAAACCAGAATATTGCAGTCACAGTAGGCTATAGTATGCATCGCAACCTCTAGTCCACCAAACGCCCCATGCACTTTCACCTCATGTGTTAAGTGATGTCCATGCAAAGCTTCCCAGTGAAAGATGCTCATTCTTGGAACTGTTCCATCATCACACATTTATATTACCTTTGAGATGTGTCATCAATAAGGTTGTACTTACATATCTACCAATGCTTTTAATTCAGTCTAAACTGTGACCTGAGCAAACTGACTCACTCACGAATGGTAAATCTCAAACAGGAAACCAATATGTGTGTGTGGCAGTTTCATATCATAACCTATAAATAATGCCCTGCACTAGTGCGGATCGTGCACCTTGATAATGCAACAAAAGTCATTGATGTGTGTATCATGCTACATGTATAGAAACATCTCAGATAGCCTTAAAATGTGGTTTGGAGTGCGATCTGTTCATTTACACAGCATCATATTGTCACTTGAAGTGTGAACATACAGCACTGTCAAAACATGGTGAGAATTAGTGAACACGGGACATCACAGTATGAATTAGTAACCATGCTAAAGTCTGTACGATCCAGCAGACAGTAATCTACCTCTGATATGATGACGGTTAACGATATCTTTTATCCACATTAGGCTTACACTATATTCTAGTACGGTGTGGGAGGATTTAATCTCTCATTTAATTGCTCATTAATGGGGGGTTTAATGTAAGTGCCCCGCAGTTACATAATTAGACAGCGGTGGTTGTCAAGTTACTTGAAAAAGTGTCAAAATAATCACTTTCTCATTACCCATTTTGGGTCGAGCTCCATGAAAGGTCTAAAGCTTCCACTCTGGTGGCTAGGGAGATAGAGTGTATCATCCAGTGATTGCAGGGTCGGTGGTTTGATTCCCAAGTCCTCCTGTCCACATGCTAAGTATGCTGGGCAAACACACTTAACTCCAAAGTGCTACCCAGCATCTCGCACATCAGTGTGTCTTAGTGTAAGCTCTAATATAAATTATATAATGTAAATGATGAATTCAACTTTGTAATCCCATGCATTGTACTTATCTCAATACTCATTGTTTTTATTGAAATATTTTGCATCACACAGCAAACCATAGATCATTCCAACATAGAAAAACTTACACAGACACTGGGAGGAACAGGAGGCCAAACAGCTCAATTTTGCACCAGAGCCTGATAGCAAGTAATCTGACCATACTACAGACAGATATTAATAGAAGCAAAATTAATCTTTAGGTGCTGATAATGTCACAAAATCAGAAACACGACTATCCTGGTAGTGTCCAATGGCCACGCGGTCGGTTATGATACTAGCAGCAGTTAGTTAACTGATCAGGACTCTAAAATCCGGTCCTGAGTATCACAGAACTGCCAGGTTCCCCCTATTTGAGGGTCCAGCTGCAGCCACTTCACATTATGACAGGTTGCGATAGTTTGTTCTGCTTTGAGGTAATGTATTGTATTAGTATGAGCGTTGGGCAGCAAGCTGTGCAAACAGAGCCAGCAGGATGTGCTGGGATTGATCTGAGGCTAAAGGTGGGGAAGTGGTGCCAACAGGTCTGGACCCCACAGAGTGGAACCAGTCAAATTTGCCATTATTTGAGTTTAAACTAAGCAAAGGTTAATAGAGTTTGTGACTTTGGGAATGTAACTTTATTGTTGTTATGTTAAAGGGGATTTTATTGGTGGAGAGATGCATGCTGCCCGGACTGGAGCTGTTTTTTAACCCATGACTACTGTTTCATTCACCCTCAGTGTTATAATCCTATTTGATGCACGGAAGATTGTTGGCATCCTCATGTCCATCATTTACTACATATCTAAATCAAAAGCTAAGTTAATCTTCTTTGCGTGTGCAGATTTGACCTGTCAGTATATCACAGTGTGATAATCACCACTCCATTTTTCAGTTGTGTTGAAGTGTTTCCTGCTCAAGAACACTTTGAGACAGTGTGTAATGTGCAGGTGCATGAAATTCATTTAATTACTAGTCCAAAATCAATCCTTCATTATTTCATCCACAGTGAGAATAAATGAAAATTTCACATGAATCATCATTTTGCGTCATCGCTGACAAGCACCGGTGCCTTTTTAATTTTTTTTTTTTTTTTTTTTGCTGTTGTTTGTTGTTTTTTTTTTTTGCATCTATTAAACTGTGTGAGCATAGAGGGATTGTTAGTGAAAACTAATGCACATGTCACGGACATACATTCTTTTGTTCCATAAGCTTTTTCGCAGCAGATATTTTGACTTGTCACCGCAGGAAAAAGAACAGCTGTTACTAATAACATGAACGACGTCTGTGTTCTATTCGAGCGTCCCAGTGAGTCATGACAGTGAGCCAGCATGAACGCCAGCACCCTGAAACTGAAGCACCCAAACTCAGGCATCATTTATTTTATTATTAATTATGCCTGAGCTGTTCCTACTGTGACATGTCAGACAGTATATATTTCAAACAAATAATCACATAAACTTATGCAGCTAAATGTAGTGCACCATGTAACAAATATGGAGACCTTTGACACAGTTCTAGTGATCTGCTGCAACCATTAACTACAGGGTGTTTTAGTGTCCTTTAAGTTGGCTGCAATACTTATCAATCATGCTTCCAGCAGCAGCAGCAGCAGCAGGGAGCTGCTTTCAGTGAAAAAGCTCTGATAAACCTAACAGCAGACAGCTAAAGTTAGCAGCTATCTGGTGAGCATGGGGGAGAATTACCAGCTAAAGAGCTGGTTCACTTTTATCGTAGTGTAGACAGAAACCGGGACAATTACAACCAAGTCTATCTGCAAGAGGTAAGTGAGAGCATTTTATTTATATACTGTATGCATGCATGAATGTTGCACACAACTCAAATGAAGGCCTTAGCCAAGGGTTTATTTATGATGCAGCCTTTAAGAGAAGGCTTGTGGATAAGCTGCACCTACAGGTTTTTTTATGTGTTGGTGTAGAGAGGTGTAGTTTAGGTTTCATGTTATGAGTTCAGCTTAGGTGGTCTCGGGTGTTAGTGGGGCCGTGGGCTGAGCAGGCAGGCTAGGGGAGCTTTAGCTGGGAGGGAGCTGCTATCCTGCTGCCTCACCGAACAGCAAATCAAACCAGATGGGCTCATTTATGGACAATTAGCAGAGTGCTGTGAACGGGGCGCCGCCGACTCACCTAGCGTTGCTGTTATTACAGCTTTTATCTGAGTGCACGAGAAACCTGGCGGCTACTAAATTGGGGTTTTGGTGCATGTTTGACCCCAGATGCGTGAGGGAAATTGGAGACCTGGTCCAGAGAATTTGTAACAGAGGCGGAGCGTGATGAATAAGTCCGGGAATGTTGATTATCTACGCTGTACAACTGAATCATAGCTCAGATTTCGAAAAGGGGTTGAAAAGTTGGAGCGCACACACTTCTAGTTTTACCACTGAATAGGAAAACACAAAACCAAAAAGGTAGCAAGGCTGCTTCTAACTTGCTCTGGACTTTTCTCATGTGACACCTTCACTGCAGAGACAAGAGTGTCCTGTTACTGAAAGGGGCGATCGAGTCTTATGCAGGAATGTTGCTCTTACCTCCCCCCTTTGTTCCTCCCTCCCTCTTACTCTCCTCTAATCGTTCCCTCCATCACTTACTTGGCCTTTGCTTGACTCCCTCTGTGATGGTCCACTTCACTTTGCTCATAAACAATGCCCCCAGCCCCTTCCACACCTTCATATTTCTGCCTGCCTACAAGCTCCAGCCTCTAACTGGCTTCCTACCTCCGAGTCATATCAGACCTTTTAACAGTAATTAGTTGAGGGACTGCAGCACAGCGAGATATTTCCCTAATTCATGCCCATCTCTGGGAGAAGGAGAAAGGTAAGGTAAAGCTGTGTTGGTAGGAGCCTGCTGAGATAATGACAGACTCATCACACACATCCAAACAAAGCCAAGACTTGGTGGAAAAAAAGCCTTTTTGTTGCCTTTATTGTGTGCAAGCGGCATCACAAGAGAACTACATGAAAAGGAACAAAAAAGAATAAAACCAGCTGCTGCACACACCCATTATCTGGGTACATACCACTCTTCAGATCAATGCAATTACAAGTGTGAAAAGGCTGCGGGTGCGTTCCAGTATCCATGCTACCACACTGTTTAGCATGCCAGAAAAAGATTTAGCATGTCCCGATACATATGTCGAACGTGGTATGCCAAAATAGCAGGACGCATTTTTGAAAGATGCAAGATTTTCTGGGTGTTTCTGTTATCCATAATCCTCTGCACGGCCAAAGATACATCACATCGAGCGAGCTGCCAAGAGAGCACAGATAGATGACAGAAGATATCAGGAGTGCGATGAGCTCACATATAAAGTTTTGCAAATGTGTATGTGGTTACACAACAGAAGTAGCATCAATGTTGCACTACAAACTATATTAAGTAATATGAAAATACTTACAACAACCTTCTGCCCGAGAGGGTTAACATGCCAACTGGTGCCCAGTTGAATAGATAGCACTAACAAGAATAAATAATAACAACAAAAGTATGCATATGCATATGTAACTACTGCTGTGAACATAATACTGCATGCTACATATATTATAAAGTATGAACAGCAGAGTTCTCCATCTCTGGTGAGCTCTGAAAATGGTTTTTTGGTGTATCTCCAAGGAAACATTGGTGATGCTACGGTGCTGTAGCATTTCAAAGCTTTTACTTTCTCTTTTTTTCTGAAAACATTGCACCACAGTCTGTGGCAGATGTATGAGCAAAAGGGTCAGAGGTCAAGGCACAATGTTCGAATGAAATAGTATGTTCCAGTTGTATTCGTGCTGCACGAAACAGTACATACAGCGTGCTGTAAATGTAAGTATATGATTTAGTATGCTGCCTGTGGCTCTTTGGGAAGGCTTTTGCTGCACCCAAACACTGGACTTTACCTCTGAGCAGGGGTGTTCCTGAAGAGGGAGTCATGTTCGGCGCAATGGTATGTCCCGTGGGGTATCAGTCACCAATGACAGCGCAGCGTCGTTTGAAAGCCTCTCAATGAAAACTCCTACCTCTAATTGTCCCTGCGATGCTTATCAACGCTGCCAATCCCAACTAGAGCGGAAAGACAGAGCAATTTTCCCATTACAGCAGGAGCAGAAAATGGAGGGGAGACGAGGGAGGCCGGTGTCTCCAGAGAGCGGTGCAGATGGCTTCATCTCTAAGTTCAAAAACACAGCCGAGGGATGGGGGGCGCGGCACACGGCACGCTCACAGCCACTTGTAATGTCTTTGTGCGACAACATGCATGGCCACGCGCACGAGGCAGAGATGCGATTCATGCACTCTGACAACATGCAATCAATTAGCTTTTAACCTCATCTCTGCAGCGGTTTCCTTCAAGGCCGCAGTCGCAGAGGGCTCGGCCATGGAGGATTCATTTCAATGGGCTCTGACATCATGGCTGTTTTAAGCTTGCTGACCCCCTGCCACTGTGGTTAGATAAGCCCACTTCAACGCTGTCTGTCCCGGGCTTTGATCTCCCACAATCCACAGCAGAGGCTCCGCAGACGTTCACGTGTTTAGATTTCCTCTCCCAATATGGAGATTTACATTAAACCTGAAGGCGAAATTTCCTCTTCGGTCGGCGCAAGAATGCAAGCGCCACCGTGCTCGGATGGTTATGACAACAAATAGTGTCCTGATAGCATCGCACGGACGAGGAATCAACCTGAGCTTCACCCGCCATCCCAGCAGTGATGAGATTAATCTGTTTACCTGCTCTCTTGAAGGAATGTTTATTCAGACACATGCAACTGTGTATACAGTTCACCACAGAAGCCCAGGTTAAAAATGATACAGTGAGTGTTTTGTGTGTGTGTGTGTGTGTGTGTGTGTGTGTGCGTGTGTTTGGAGGAGAGGTTGCCTATACTAAACTCTCCCTTTATTATCAATGCAGACATCTTTAAGTGTCTGCCGTCTGGCTCCACTAGGCTTATCAGTTCCTCATTGGCTTACGCAATTACAGAAAACACACACAAAAGTGTGTAGCCGCGCATACACTCAGAGCCATGCTTGTGTGCACAACCACACACACACACACGCAAAAAAGTCTTTAGCAGCCCACTTCAATCCAAAATAGATCAACTTAACCTGCTCGAGGCAGCAGAGTGGCTGCATGGACCAGAGCAGCGCGAGCCTAACGCAGGCCTAACTGACAACTGCATGCCGTGACAACTATCTACTCGGTTTGTTATAAAAATCCAACGTAGCTCACCTACCAGCCTCAGAGACGGTGCTCTATTTCAACACCCTCCGATTTCTGAGGTCATGACCAGCAACATAAGCAAACAGAGAGCAAAAGATGGGGCCAGAGATTAGTGGAGGCTGTTGGCCTGATCTCTTATCTTGCAGCACCTTTGCTAACCTCCACTGCGGATAGAAAGTTCAGTTCAGCAGCAGATCCAGTCAAAGGCACACTGACTTGACAAAACCTCAAACTGTCGGGCCTGTGTTATTTTTGTGGAAAAGATGTGCTCCTTCCAGTAAGGGGCCACCTTGTCACTTTCTACTGCCATGCGCAGACACACATCCACAGCCTCCTATTGTAGGGGCTGCGCAGGTGTATGGGTGCTGATAAGAAGTATAGGTGCCCCGTGGTTCATTGAGGTGAGGCCATGTTGGGCGAGCTCTGCCCTCGGCCTTACGCTGGCATTTCCAAACCGGGGGAGGTTCTACTGAAGAGGGCAGAAGTGATGCTGCTTATCTAGCCGGGGACTGAGGACCAGGCGCCCGGCAGAGCCATGGGGACTTGAACTTCTAGCCTGCATCACAGCATCTCAGCCCAACGTAGCCTGGCAGCGAGGGGCCTTCTTGAGTCTGGAAAACCACAGTTCACCTCTCAGGGTGAGACTGAACACACCCCTCCCTCTCTGAATCGGCGCTATACACCTCTCACCCTGCTCTGCAATGATATCTCTGTCTGAAATGCCAAGCCACACACACCCACACACACACACACACATACATTCAAACCGCACACTGACATTTTAGCTGCACCTCTCCTCATCAAAATGCTCCCCTGCTTACACTTGGCTCTTCAGAAGTATATAGGCGGTTGAGTGGTTGTACGTTGCAGGTAAAGTGTTAAGTTATCCTTGCATCAAAAGTGTAATCAAAAGACCGGGGTCGCACTTGTCAACAAAAGGACATTTTTAAGTGATATTTATTTTATAAAGGGCAAAATGCCTGCAGCACTGTGGTCTTTATCAGTGTGGATAAGTGGTCTGTCTCATATAAGGTATGTGTTGATTGTAGATTAGAATGATACGAGCTACATCGAATTGTGTTCGCAGCATTCTGCGTGTTCAGACAGAAAGCAAAGATTAAAGGTGGTGCTCCCTGAGTGGATGCAGTAAATGCATGTCTTTTTGTACAGACATTAGCTATTCGTATAGCAGCACGTATGATTCTTGAGAGTATGAGAGTATGACTCTTGAAACAAGCAAGTACAGTCATAGACACGACAAAGAATGAGCCATTCGTAGCTCATGGTCACACAGTTTGATCGAACAGAGAGGGTTCTAGTATTTGAGGGAACTCTCAACGATTTCAATCCCTCTGATAAACACAGGCATGGACATTTATGTATTCTCTGATGGTGGATGGTGGAAGGAGCTTCAGTTGTGACCATCAGACAGTCTGACCAGAATTGCTGTGAATAAAGGAAGGCAAACATTTCCTGCGCGTTCAATCTGAATTCTTCTCAACGGTGGGCCTCAGTCAATACGTTTACATGCAGCAAAAAATTTGAATTTCTGATTGTATCAGATAATGACATGCATAAGACCGGATCACTTGTCTGAGTATACATGTCGTTCAGAGAATCGGATAAACGGCCGTAGCATGGCTGACTCTGTTACGATAGGTGGTGTTGTAGCCCTCTCAACAAAGAGCCACTTTGGGTTGACCTCGACTTATCAGCAACAACAAACTATCTGACAGCATTCAAACAAAGATGCCATACGAGAAGATGGACCATGCTACAGCTGTGTACTTTTCGTGCATTATTTTCATCCTAATAATGCATATAAAAAGAACAACAGATCTTTTGGCTTCTGGGTGAAAGCCCCAGCAGAAAATGTCGCGCATGTGCAGAATGCAAAATCCGCAAAGTCTGAACTAAGTCTGATACGATCAGAAATTCCAATTTCTTGCTGCATGTAAACGTACTGTGTACTGTGGGACTCCAAAATAAAGAATCAACAGGATCCACCACATGCCTCGTTTCACTTTTTCCCACCAGAATAGACAGTGAATTTTTACTGATGCAAACAAGATTGCATGCATGCTCACACTTGTTGGTCCATACATCCCAGCAGGTTCTGGGTCTGCCTTGGGATCTCCTATCTGTTGGACATACCCAGAACACCTCCAAACGGAGGCACCTAGGGGGCATCTTAATCAGATGCCCGAACCACCTAAGTTGGTTCCTTTTGACACGAAGGAGCAGCAACTCTACTCTGAGCTGCCCCGAGATCTCCCAGCTCTTTACCCTGCCTCTAAGGCCAAGATCGCAAATACAAGTGACTGAAATGAGGTTCCTCTGCCGGTTGAGCGGGCTTTTTTCAGTCACTAACCAAAGTTCATGATCATAGGTGAGCGCTGGAATGCAGATGGACTGGAAAATCGAGAGCTTTGCCTTCCGGCTCAGGTCCCTCTTCCCTGCAATGTTCCTGTACAACACCAGCAGTACTGCAGACGCTGCACCAAGCCGCCGGTCCATCTCATGCTCCATTTTTCCATCATCATGAACAAGACCTTGACATACTTGAACTCCTTCGTTTGGGTCAGCAACTTACTCCCAACCTGGAGAGAGCATTCCACCATTCTCCAGCAGAGAACCACGGCTCAGATTTGAAGGTGCTGACTCTCATCCCAACCACTTCACACATGGCTGCAAATCTATATATCATATGTGCATCATTTCTACCATCAGCATTTAGAATCTTATTGACTAATGAAAAGATGTTCAGTTACATCATGTATGTAGGATAGTTAGGAGGAGGAGAGCTTTGGATAAATAATGCTTTGAGGATAAGCGAAGTTTTGTGATCTCTCTGGACGGAGTCAGACTGATGCATGCACATCTTTAACCTGGATGATGCTGATTTCAGTCTAAAATAGTAAAATAGATTTGATCAGACCAAAGCACTCTGTGGAAACATGTAGGACAGCTTTGCTAAATGAGGTGGACATAAACCATCTGCACGTCGTTAGAACTATTCATGGAAATATATTACAGGCTCACAGATGACTGTATAAACATTTCTAGTTTTAAATGTGTCTTTAAATGTGCATTTAAGAGTTTGTTTTGGAAGCTAGTTTTTTCATGCTCCTGAAAATGATATTTGAACATACATGGTTTTTCATCAATAGACATATTTTCAATTCCAATTGGACAGTTAAGGAAAGACTTACAAACTTGCCTACTACTACTACTACCATGTCAATCCAAACTGTAGATTAAGATGGTAACTGTAGGTCCTCTCGAACTCTTCAGCATGTTAACATTAGACTGCTCAACACTGTCCACTGATTTCCCTCATCACACTTCTATTTTCAGCACACACGCTATCACATTGATTTGTTATATAATGAAACACATTTCCAAATGTGATTTCCTGCTTGAAATTATTAAACACTAATAAGTGTCAGTTAACTGGCGCCCTGTTGATGTGATGGTGTTATAAAATTCACTGTGAACTTTAAATCTGCTGAGGTTAAGCTTTCATTCACATGCTTGTTGTCTGAGAATTATTATCTTTCTTAAATTATTGAGAAACTATAACAAGGGCATGATTTCCAGCTGAAAGTAGTTGCTGCTAAACTTGATGAGGCTGTGTGTGGAGTGTGTGTTCTATGCACAGTAGAAAGTAACATTATTTAGAATGACTTGTCTGACAAAACAGACACTAAGACTCTTGATGACTGAGTTCTGCATGTATTAAAGCTTCTAATGTGTTCATCTCTATATAATTTTTCCTCATACATTTTGCTGATGCTTCAGCTAGCTTAGCTTCTCGGGGTGTTTGCAGCCCCATGCTGAGTCTAAACCCAACGTGGCAGTCCGAACCCCACCTGCTCCCCCAGTTCATAGTCCTCAATTAGGGAACAAGGCTGGGATGTTGTGAGTTAACTTTAATGGGCAATAAGGGGATAGTGGCTTTAAAGCCTGGCCCTTGCCTTGTAGAAAGCTGTCTGGGTTGGAAAACTCACGCGGCGGGGAAAAACAAGTTTAGAAAACAGATGTTTAGAGAAGATTTGTGTCTGCAGCAGTGTGGTTACATTTGCTGTATTTTACTTCTGATTTACATATTCCAGATGCAGGCTGGTCTATAGGCTGATAACTATATAACTTGAAACTCATTCATTCAACTAGAATTCAAATGATTATTTTGTTAACCTAAATGTGATTATTTGTTTTGTTGTCAAGAGCTGAATGAGCTTATTATCAATCTCACATCTGCGTGGTACAGAGCTGGAACCAGGACATGGTTAGCCTAGCTTAGCATAAAGACTGCAAACAGCTAGCCTGAGTCTCTCTCAAACTTCCAAAGCTCAATAACAAGCATGTTAACAAGCATAACAAGTATTTCTTGGTGAACAATAGTTAATTTATTCACCCAGTGCTACAGCTACATTTATATGCACAGTTGCCCATAAAGTTGGAATAATTTTGTTTTTAGACACATTCGTCTTTTCAGTCCTATTTATACACATCAGGTTAAATGTGGTTTTTACTCTGATATGTTTGGATGAGATAGATAGATAGATAGATAGATAGATAGATAGATAGATAGATAGATAGATAGTTAGATAGATAGATAGATAGATAGATAGATAGATAGATAGATAGATAGATAGATAGATAGAGCGAGCACGGGAGCATGTCTTGCATTCACCTCAAAGAACCGCTGTGCCCTGTTGAACTTTGGACGGTTAGCTGTTTCCATCCAGTCTAGCTCAGCTACGCTAACCACATCCTGACAACAGCTCCGTACTTATGCTGTGTACACACAAGCTATGCTGTGAACTCTCAGCAGTTCAGTCGTGAGATAAGACACAATTCTACATTTTATTTTACAGCACTTTTATAATTGGAAACATGTATAAATTTATCCAGCCTCCAGCCAACAAATACTGTATAGCTACATCTGTAGCTAATCTGCAAAAGTCAATAGATATTATATATTTTAACACATTTTGTTTTTTTACAAATGTACAAAACAATTGCATCCAAAACAGGTTTTACTATATGAAGATATTATTATTTTGATTAAATATGAGCAAATCTATTTAACATGCCTTTTAGTTGATGGTTTACCGTTTAAAATTTGCACTTCTTTGGGTGCTACTAATGTTCTGACTTCAGACAGCTGCATTTGCATGTAGTCACGATCATTGGATTTCCTCTAGAGTTTACAAGTAGAACTTTGAGTGACGTTGCATTTTACTTCAGCAGGAGGATGGAATGTTTTGAGTAGAATGTCTGGGATGCAGCATGGGATTGTTTCTTTCGCATAAAAAGATAAATAAAGCATAAATCTGAAAATGTTGAACTGCTTCTTTAAGATGAACTGAGTTTGGTGAACTAATAATTTATTAGATTATAATAAAAAATGCTGCCACTGCTTTGCTATTTCCTCTGAACATATTAGATTTACTGGCTTTGGAAAATTTTCAAAGCAGGAACTTTGAATATTTGCCAAAGAATTGAGGCATTATGTGGATTTACCCCGAGGCTTGAAGAGACTGCTCTAACACAAAGTGGTAACAAGCACAGCCAATATGTCCATCAGCAGTTTGTGCATGTTTCTTTCAGCAAAACACTGAACCCCCCATCTGCTTTTGTTGTCAATGATGAGAAGTTCAGCCTCTCGCACCAGCAAAAGCTCAACCAGATCTACAGATGGGGCATTTTTTCTGGCTCCTGCAGCTCACTTGCATTCACTTCCTCCAAGATAAAAATAGTCTGACATACGGGGAATGATATATGATCTCAGTCATTCATCTAAATTGGACAAATGAGGCCCACACATCTGAGCTGTGAAAGACCCCCCCGATAGGAGTGAATGAATGGGCCAATGTGTGGGAGGGGTTGTGTGTGTGGGAGCACATGTACACACACATTTATGTATTTTTCATGTGTAAGGATCTATTTATTTTAATGTGAAAAGTCTGACTGTACGCCTGCCTCTATGTGTGTATGTGCATGAATATAAACATTACCGCCGCGTCCATGACCTTCCGTAGCACTGGCAGTAATATCTGTATTCACAGAATGTGCGTGTGTGTTTATGCACAGCTCTTTGTGTGTGAGAGTGAGAGAGTGAGAGGCAGCATTGTTGCATCTGCTCCTCATTAAAGGGCGCTAATGAACGCACGTGTGTTCCACCTGGTTTGGTGGAGTGGGGGGTTGATGAGGGCCTGGCCTTTCCCAGCTCTCCGATCGTAAAAACTGTCTCAAGACAAACAGGGGAGCTCGTTCCCCAGACGCTCATCTGACAACAGTTTGGTGGTTCCTCCTCTAATGATGAAGGTGATGCTCGGCGGCGGCCCTGCTGGGTAGAACTGTGACTCTACCTGGGAAAAAAACAAGATTCCCATTACAGAGGAGGACCTGAGAAGAGCCAAAGAAATGTCTACGGGAATTACACTTACAGTTTCTGTCAGGCTTCTACTTATATATGAGCTTTCAGACGCTGATAGTAATGTTTTTGGACAGAAGGTGCCAGTATACATTCAAGTCATAGACATTTATCTGTTCTTCACTCAGCTAACAACATGAATCGTTGCTACACTTTGCTGGATGAACAGCTAACACATTTTAAAAATTTGCTTTATGCTAATTCCAAAAGAAGTCACACGGTCTCACTTCACTCTCTTGGTATTTTTAAAAATTGTAATGTTTCTTTAACCAGGAAGAGATTGTGACCTGGCCACGACAGCACATTACTCACAGTTTGAATAGAAAGTCACAACAGACAGGGAATCGAACACACATGGAAGAGACTAAAGTAGTGGTGTGTTGTGAACATATCGTTCAATTTGAACTAATCTTTTATATGACTCAGTGAGTAGTCTCAGTGAGTGATTCGTTCATTTTCATGCAGTACATTCCCTCGTCACGTGGCAGCTGCATAAGCTCAGTCAGGACAGGAAACAGAAATGATTAGTTCACGACTGCGTCCTCAAGTTTGAGTCTCTCACTCATTTGTAGCGTGACAGGCAGCTCAGCCACAGGACTGTGTGACGAGCAGTACACACAGCGGTTCGTTCTTACGGATCAGTCTTCCGTTCATTTGTCACGTTTCCATCAGCCACAAGAGGACTACAGCGCTGCAGTAGTTAAAATGAATGAAATGACTCAATTTACTGTCTGAGAGTAAGTGATCCAATTCAGTAAAAAGAGTAGAAGACTTGACTAAAACCAGCTCAAATAAAGCAGTAACTTTTAATGTGATCTAACCATGTTGGTTGTTTTGGTTTTATTTTAAGTTTTGAAAGTCTTAAACTTGATATTTAAGCCTCTATTCCAAACACTGACACTGTAAAGAATGGACAGTGTATGTGTGATGTCACCTATAGCTTTATGAAGCAATATCCAAAATGCATGCAGTGTTTGCTGTCCTGCTCCTTCCTCCCAGCTAATCTAAAAATTGGCAAAGACGTGGATCATCGGTGGCCCTGAGACAGGCTGAATAAAGCCTGGTTGCTCAAAAAAGCCATCTGTAAGAGCACCTACGTGTCAATCAAAGCAGCCACGCTGTTAATTCTGCATTAATTTTAGCATTAATATAATGTGAACAGGTGAGTTGTATATAAATTCACCCTCAGTACAGTTGTCATGAATGGGGAAATTAGCTATAGAGACCAAAACGGTTTTTCTACCAGGCTGTAAACATGTTTATTTCTGCTGTGAAGTTGGACATTTGAACATGGGGACTTATGGAGACTGACTCATTCGGTAGCCAGCCTCAAGTGGACGTTTGAGGAGCTGCAGTTTTTGTCACATCAGCATTGGCTTCATTCAACAGCCATGGATTCTGAAGCAGTGGAAGTGACTCTAAATAAAGGTTAGGTGTCTCTATTGCATCAAGTTTACTTATTGTGAGAGGATGGGGTTTCTTTAACAAATATAGAACAAATCATTTTCATTACAGCAACAACAACAATACAGAGATAGACAATAGATTAGAGTGGCTCCAGATAATTCCACTTGTTTTCACCACATTTGACTGAAAATAACTTTATTTATGAAGCACTTTTTGAGACAAAGTTACAAAGTGCCATACAAGTAAAAGCAATAAACCAAAATGAAACAGTGATAAAACGGCAATGATAAAATGAAGCGATTATAAATCACAGAGAACAGTAATAAAGTGAACACATAATAAAATGACAATCAGAAAGATGATAGCAATCAATCAAACACAAAAACAAAGTACAGAGACAAGTTTGTAGAAGTTTCTGGATGATTTGCAAGAAGCGACTGAAGAAGTCTGGCAGCTTCTGAAACACAACTGGTGCCCTGCTGAGGAAGGCAACTCTTCAGCACTTGTTTCCATTGTAAACAGAGTTACAGCATTTCTTTTCTAATAAAGTGACGATGGTCTGCTTTATTTCAATATTTATATCCTTAATTTTAAAAAAAATCTGATGACATTGCAAACCATAACCATTTTTCACAAGATAAACTAAAAAATATTCATTGCTATAAAGTTACAGCAGAGTACATCACGCTCTGCTGTGATGATGGGTTGATTTTTTCTATCAGTGGAACACTTCGGGGAAAAAGGGGTTCAAACCAGCACTGCAATCACTTTGCAAATAGCCTTATGCTTTCTGAGTCTCTGCGGTGAGAAGCCCTCCCTCATTTTTCTCCCACAGGCTTCTAAGGCTGGTATTGATACAACACCCCTGTGTGCTCCACTACATCATCATCACAATCACACTTTGTGGAGGTGCAACCTTTATAGTGTACAATGATTAAAGACTGACAGACATGGCTTGTCTGTGTGAGGACAGATAAAAAAAAAATAAGATGTACATTTTCCCACTAGTGAGAACTAATTAGTGGACCCATAAGTTAGATTTCCTGTTTCAGGCATCCTTTTCATTTACATACGCTTGTCTTTTGAAGCCTGCTTTAGTCGTAAAATCCAACAGAGTGAACATCAAGTCTGCATGATTAATCTGTGAGTGATTTGAAAGGTCTGTGCTGTGTTTTCACAGAATGATTAGTAAGTAGTAAATCTGCTGATAGATCTGCACACCAAACATAAGTGAATGGAAATCAACAAAGTTTGCTTGAGATAATGACATAACCTCAAGACCTCAAGATCTCGAGAACATGATTCCATGATCTCAGGATGAAAACATTTGTTGTTGAGAAAATGACATAAATAACTCCAGATCTTGAGAAAGTAAATGAAATTAGCTTGTTATCATGAGAAATAATATATGAATATGACCTCTTAGGGCTTCCATAGTATTACATTAACAACTGACAGATCAAATCATGTTGTGTAGTGAGAGAGGTTGCTAATAGTCACGGACCCACAGTAGAGCTGAGGGCAACAGGCAGCTGTGTTTAGTGAAAAATCTCAGATAAAGCCATTTTACATAACCTGCATTGCATTACCTGGTTTACAGAGTGTGCGGCACTCTATTTGTCAAGGAGGATAACTGTGCAGGAAGCTGAAGTCTTATTTCATACAAAATGGCATTTCTAGATCAGGCTCAGGTGTTTTGAACAGCGTCTTGATCCGGTTATAGATTAAATCATAGAGACAATGGTTTATTCACGTCGATATATTACTGCTACTAATAGAACATACTCATCCATACATGTGTGGAGTTTGATCTAAACGCTTCATTAAAAACACTGCAGCACTGATCAGGTCTCTAATAACTACCTCATATGGACGACACAGAGTGATCGTGAAGAAAAAAACAGTATCGGCCTTATTATCGTCCAGGCGATGCATCATTCTAACCATAGCTGGGACAGTAGAGGCGATACATTTGTTGACTCACATTTATCTGTCTGTGTGTGTCTCTCTCTATCTCTGAACACACTATTCCTCAACCGTGTCCAACGGTGACAGCCGTGGGTAATGACAGTCGAACGCTCGCTCGCTCCTCATTTACTCTGAGCTGGCAGTGTAACAGTTCGCTCAGAACTCTTAAGTGCTTGTTAATTTAATATGCAAATAAGTCTCTTGTCAATCTGAAAGCATTTTAATGAAAAAGCTCCTGCTTCTGCGGGGCGGGGGCTTTCTTGCAGGTTGGCGTTGGCTCTGTGCGTGTGTGTGTGTGTGTGCAGGATAGAGAGGAAAAAGGCCAGGGGCAGGCTGAACAGAGAGCACAGGAGAGGTATGGCAGTAAGACACTGAGGTACGAATGTATTAGAGTCAGAGAATGGAAGCCCAGATGGCACACTGAACATACATGGTGGATTACTGCAGCCTGAACACGTGTAACACATGGAGGTGAGGCCGCTTGTCACCCCCGTTTTGGCCTTCTGTGATCTGTGTCAGCCCGTGTTCTCAGCAGATAGAGCTTCAAAAACACAATCCGGAGTTATGAAAGGGAGCAAACACAAGCATCAGCCTGCACAAACATGATAGAGTGAAACACACACACAATCCCCTACCCACATCCCCGTTAATGACAGACCTTAGCTCAACCTTTGCCTACATATGGGTGGCGCAGTGTGCTGAAAGTAAGGTGAGCGTGTTATTGGGAAGGTGGGGGGTGGATTGCAGGCGGTGTTAAGTCAAGCAGGAACCCTCAATGTTGCTAATTTATTTACAGATTTAATTAGATGGATAGAGCCCTCACAGATATAAGAAAGAGAGGAGAGATGTTGCCAGCGTTACAGCACTTTAATTATGGTAGCAGGCTCCTGATCCCTGCGCTCCGCTGTCTGGGGAGCCAGTTAATTAAAATCCTCATTATTTTACTTTTAATTAGTTCCCCCCTCTTTTGTTTCCTTTCACCATATGGCCGTGTTCCGTGGTCAAATTAACGTAATTGAGCTAATTAAGCCGATCACTTTAATTATTCAAAGCGTTCCGATTGGCCAGGAGAACTTTTCTCCCTCTCCCCTCCCTGACATTCCTGTATGAGGCTCGGAGTTGTAAAGTCGCTCTCTTTGTCATTATGCTCCTCTACTCCCCATGCAGAAGGCAGTGAGTTATGGCTGCAACATGCCTCACTTCCTACATGTTCCAGCAGTGTCTCATGTTTCACTCCCATACAATGCGGGGTATTCAGTGCGGCACCGGAGACCTCAGCAAGTTCAAAGAGGATTCAAAAAAATTCATCAGAACATTTAACACATTATGGTTATGACACATTAGGTGTGTTGGTAGTTGTTGTAGCTACTTCTCAACAGTCATCTGGTGCTCAGGGATTGGAGCTACCATAAATAGCTTTGGCAGCTCAATCAGCTTTCAGAAGGATTGTCAGTGCAGCTAAATGCTGTAGACATTTTTCAACACACTACCTACCATTGCGTTTACATGCTTGGATTTTGAAAATGGTGACAACCAGATGGCGGTTTTACAGCAAACATACTTACGTTGAGCTCAATGCCTCAGGGTGGACAAGACCTGTCTAACAGCATTCATCTAAAGCACCGACCACACACACAGTGTTCACTCATAACTGCCTGTTTTTTCCAGTAATGGATCATCATTTATATCCACTGTTGGATGCACGTTTGAATACAAATTCAGGGCTCACACTAATCTGTTTTTAGATCTGTTATTTGGTGATGGCTGTCACAGTGTACAGTTCAAAAAATCACCCAGCGTGAGCCTTTTCTGGGGAAACCTTTCTGGTTTGTTTGCAATATATAGAGCATGAGTAATGATTACTGAACAGACAGAGAGTCAAACTTCATCAGCGCCATACACAGCCAAGACAAATTTAGTCCACACAGATGATGGTGCCAGCTACAAATCTCTGCACAGAGCCCACCGGAGCTGATGAGTACAGTACTGTACTGTGATGACGTGTCGAATGTCACTGAAAAGATCAGTAGACTCAAATTCCGATATCCAGGCATGCAGAGAGCTTTAAGTCTTGAGATATCTGAGTCTAGCTTCGTGCCTCCACCCTAATACATTGTGGGTGGGTGGAAGTTTGATTGTGGTGCTGCACAAGCAACAAGAACCAACTTTCTCTGGATATTTCACAGACCTCGCTGTGCTAAACCCGTCCTTTGTTTGATTATGGAGTGTTGGTTTCACCAAACTATTTCTAGTATTTCTCTTTGTGCGTTTCTTTCCACGCTGCCACTGCAGTCTGTCACAAACTAAGCGAGGGGCACATTCCATCATGACATAAGTCATTTGCTTTGCTCCTAACACTGAAATGCTTCCTCATGTGTTCTAAATTATTTGTCTCGTACAACCAAAACATGATTTAAAAAATGTAACAAAGGATTTCAAAGAGCTCGGAGCAGTGACATTTCTCTCAACTCACTTCAATGGCGCCAAGCGGCGAATGCTTGATAATTCCGCGGTGGTTTTGCGATGTCAGGGAACAAGAGAGTTCACACATCAAATATGTGAGCTATGAATGGTTTAGTGGATGTAGAAAAGGAGAATAAGCGTTGTAGCGCAGTTTAATTTGACTACGGTGCCGCTGTAGCATCTGTATCACTAACAGCAAGTAATCTCTTGGACGCGCAGCTCCAACACACCAAAGTGACGTGCATTTGGCGTTAAAGGTGGAGTCGGAATTGAAGTGAAAATAAAGTGAGAGCTCAGTTATTCACTTTTAAAGCATTCCTAACAGAGTCCCTGTGTTCTCCTGCTGTTCGCTCACATCTGGTGACATAAAGCAGACTGAAGCGTCACAGAGATTTGTAAGGTAACGCCAACATGTCGTCCGATTACACACACACACAGAGGCCTCTGATGGACCAGAGGATCAGCATCAGAAGGGAACGTGGCAATAAGGAAGGCAGCCATCTTGGATCTATATCACAGGAGCGTCTGGACAATGATGAGACTTCGTCGGTCCTCTTCCTCTTCATCATGAGCATATAAAAATATCCTGGCATCATCTTGTGTCTTCACACAGTGTGAGGTGGAGGAGCTCAGGCAATTACACTCATCTGCATGTGTTAATATGATTAATTAGCAGGAATAAACACTTTCCTATGACACAGGCTACATGGTGAGCCGCACACCTGCAGAAGCTCTGATAAAAGACAACGCCTCGTGGCAAAGAGCCTTTTCATGAGACCTGCTAATTGGCATCTGAAAACGTTCCGGCTAATTAGGAAAAGGCAGATGAGGCTTGATTAGTTTGAATGCAAAGTGTAACTTGTGGTGCGGTGGGACTCGGGAATGTGCCGAGGTTTTATTTCTTCACCATCACAATACAAAGATAATTGTAATTGTGATCATTTGCATACGTTAATGAATTTGCGTGACGCTTCTTGATCAGACGTGGAATAAATAATTGATGCAGCATCAGCACCTACCATGACAAGTGGGACGTTTTGAAATAGCTAAGCGCATTAAGGTGCGAGTTTGATGGCTGCCATGCTCCCAGGCAAGGTGTGAAAGTAGAGCAGATCCTATCTCCTGCCTCCTGCACGCTGCGTACTCCATCGCTGCTATCACACGAAGATTAACTCCCAACCTCCGCTGGTATGCTGAGACTTTAAGTTTTTTTTTTTTTTTACATAGCGTCTAAAAGGCGAAGCGAGTTAGAGCGAATTAGATGCAGCTCAGGAAAATAATTTTCAGAAGCCATGCAGAGAGTGGCAGAGAACAAAGAGCTGTGATGGGAAACAAACCAGGCTGTGTGGGAGCTTTAATTGGAACATGGTAAACAGTAAATAGATCAGATTGTTTCAAATGCCCTGGATGTAGAGGGGGCCACTCCCCTTTAATTAGGCTGCTTTCAGATTAGGCTTTATTAGAGGCAGGCAGGCAGGCAGGCAGCCACCGAGCCAGTCAGCCACAGGATATGCCCCAAGTTCAGCCTCCCAGGAGCTCCAGCAGCACAGATACAGGGCTCATGTTTAATTGCTTCTGTAAATGGTCAGAGCTCAAGCCCCCTAATTCCATTCCTCTGGGTAATCAGGCATGTTTTCACCATACAGGGCTAAAGAGAGTGAGAGAGAGAGACAGCCACATCCACCATGCTAGCTACCATGCAATACAATGCCACTCTAATGCCGCTAAG
Organism: Nibea coibor; assembly: GCA_023373845.1. Classification (NCBI taxonomy): domain Eukaryota; kingdom Metazoa; phylum Chordata; class Actinopteri; family Sciaenidae; genus Nibea; species Nibea coibor. Next base: position 3,111,750 of record CM041737.1, read on the forward strand.
GGGCTTCAAAATGACCTCAGCTCGCTTTGTGACATGTTACAGGAAAATCATTTTAATAGGATTTTTGTTTTTAAGTCTACCATTTTTTTCACACATTGAACAGGCAGCTGATAGAGAAATAAAACTCTACAGAAGGAAAACAAAACAAAACCTTCGCTTCATCATTCATCATTTTAGTTCTCTGTGCCGGGCTGTTATTGTGGATGACGGCAACATTTGATTTTTGTTTTCCTCAAGTGTTCAGATTAACATATACAAGAGAGAGATCGAGAGTTCATTAAAAGCACTGACGCTCAGGGGAAATAATGCCACATGGCATAAGCAAAGCTTTGACTTGAGTAATTTTACAGCAGTCCATCAAACATTCATTCCAACATCTTTTGTTCCCTCTTCCAGTTGGCACAGGCTTTCATCGTCATTGTTTTCCTCCAGCTTTGTTTTTTTTCTGAGTCCCGACGGAGCCTTTTGCCAGCGCAGTCCACACATGCTGTAAGTCTTTGCATGACGCACAGACCACTTTAACATTGAACACAACATAAATGTGACTTTGTATAGTCTCTGATGGTGGTGAGGGACAGGAAAAACTCCAGGGAGGAGAGAGAGGCGGGGCAGCGATGAGGTGGTGAATCCACAACAACGGCGACAGTAGCAGGAGAAGAATTGTGCACCAGAGAGAAGTGAAGCTCGGGAGGAAAGGCGAGGGCAACGCGCAGCACTCCTCAGCATACCTGCAGACAAGGGAGAGGAGAGAGGGTTAAGGTCTCTGTCCAAACAGTGCATCTCCATGGCCTTCTGCGTGCGGGAACACAAAGCCCGATGTTTGTTTTGTTTTTTTCATGTTTCGGTTTCCTTCTTCTTCAAGTGCTTATTGTGTGTAATTTCAAGTTACTTTTAACTCCAAGAAACAGTAAAATTTGTAATAATATTTGTATAATTTGTATCAGAGGGTGAATTCAGAGGAAACAAAATACAATATGACGTTGAATGAATAGTAAAGGAGCAAGACTCCCCCCTTTAATTTTCAAGTATTCTCATTTTTGTAATATTATACAAAACCTAATAAAATAATCTTAGAGCATTCAAAACTAAAGAAGTGTTAAGAACAGCATTTAGTTTAAGTATCAAAAGTAAGATAAATATGTGTGTGTGTGTGTGTGTGGAACTCATATATTCCATTATTAGATGTGTCATTCTGTCTTTGTTTTATCATCTGTTTTGTTTCCTTCTTTTAATTTTTGTTGTTACATTGTACTCTTTTCTTTTTTTGTCTTGTGAAAGACTTGTGGCCTGTGGAAGTTGTTATATTAGAGAAACTATTATTGTTATTACATGTTATAGTGTTGGATCATTATTACTGAAATTTAAACAATCTTATGTCATGTGGAGGAGTTTAATGTAGGTTCATAAGTAGGTGTTATGCTCTGTATATAATAATAATAATGTGTAAAATTAATTAGTGGCTGTTTCCAGTTAAACGTATAATATCTGCTGTGAGTACGTAGTGTCCACCGCTTTATTCACCTTCTGGTCTGTCAGCACAGAGTTGCTCTGAAGTGGAGGCAGGTGGCTGTTGAGCAAGGCAGCGCCGGGTCTGTCATGCTCACAGAAGATTGTACCATTGATGTAATGAAAGCGATCGCCAGGCATCAGTCTGTTTCTACAGGTGGCACAGCTGAAACACTGCAGAGGAGCAGAAACAAGGCACAGAAATGAAAATTCAGGTCACAAAAACACATTCACATTATCTGAGAATTATATAAATGACTGAAACTAAAATTAGCCACATAATGTAAAGACATGAATTAAAATATGGAACACTGCAGGCAAAAAACGTCTCAAAGTTCAGGAGTATAATTCCCTGCTCTCCTGATACTGACGGGACACATCTTCCCGTCTGACTGTCTACCCCCACCACCGCCAACAAATCCCAGATGTTTCTGTCAAACAAGCAGCAGGAGACACAGCGTGCTGATGTGAGAGCTGGGGATTTACCTTGAGGTGGTAAACATTTCCCTGTGCCCTCATCACCATTTCGTTGGCTGGGATCGACTGGCCGCAGGCGCTGCACGCCCCGCTGTGCCCAAACAGTCTGCAAACACAGAAACACAGATTGCTCAGTCTGTACGGCCTCCAGAATCAAAAACCACCAGCTTCATCTACTCCTCCTCTCCCTCCTCCTCCTCCTCTTTTTCCTCCTCCCTCCCCCTTTGCCACCTTTTCCTTCCTCTCACCTGATGTAGTCACTCCGACACAGAATCATGCCCCCTTTGCTGTAGCAGGTGGTGCCAATGTCCCCCAGCTGGGCTTGGCAGCAAGAGCACTTGAGGCAGCGAGTGTGCCAGTAGCGCTCCATGGAGAAAAGCAGGAATCGGTCGGCGATCTTCCCCCCGCATCCTGCGCACGACCTGGGGGCCGGTGGTACGCCCGCCGCTTGGCTGTTCACCATGCTGCCCTCGCAGGCTCCTGGACACACAGAGGAGAGGTTTGACATCTCAGACAGGTGTTAGACACAACTCTGTTCAGACTGCCAACTCCTTATGGAAGAGGAGAGGAAATATATATGCAAAATATGATTTTCAGTTTCTAGTTATTTACTTTAATGATTATAATAATTACAAACACACACACACACACACACACACACACACACACACACACACACATCATTTCCACATGCACAGACAATCCCACACAGCTTCAGCATGACTGTGATGGTCACATGGTCACTGTAACAGGTCGACCTACATACTGTCACACGGATCAATACAAGAAAGAATAACTAAATATATAAACTCATATGCATGTCCTCTATTTCTCTTAAACTTGAATACATGAAAATGAATCTGATTATAGATTTTACCTGTAGAATAAATGCCGCACATTAACATTATGTCAGCGGTGTACTGTGTCTGATGTAAAGGAGGGAGGGAGGTCACCAAATGGGACTTTTGGACGAGTGCCAATAATGAGAATAAATTGAACACTTAAAGCATTATAAAACTGTTTCATTCCGCAGTTATTAAATTAACTTTACATTTCTTTTTTTTTTATTGTTTGACATGCTGTTTACTGGCTCGAGACGCCAAAGGAAGCGTTATTTAGAAATGCGCGCGCGGATGGAAAAAGAAAAAAACGCGTTACCTTACCGAGAAAAGGTTTGTCCTCGTGCCGTGAAGTTTGAAGAGCTGGAACTAAATATTCACAAGAAGCTCAGCACGCTCAGAGTTGTAAACCCGCTCTCAGACCTGACATGTTCTGCTCTCCATCGTTTTCCAGAGAAAATACAACGGGCAAAGCAACACAACATGAAGCCCGGCGGGACGGCGCGGTGACGGTAATAGTTGAGCAAACTCTCCCCCCGACATCCAGCAGCTCCGCGGATTAAAAAAAAAAGAAGAAGAAGAAGAAAGAACTACATGTAGCCGTGAGGAGGAGACATGACGCAGCTTCTCTTCCTCTCTCCTCTGTTTTCTTACAGCTGTCTGTCTGTCAACATGCCTTCATCTGTTCCGAACGCTTTTGACAGCGACACTATTCATCAAAAATTGCGCAAGGGGCTATTTAAATTACCGAGAGGGGGGACGCAGCCGACATGAAGGGCGCAGCAGCCAATGGGAGAGCAGGAGGGGGCGTGCCCGCAGTCAAAATGATTTATGAGTTTATAGTGGCTTATTAATATGCACATTCACATCCCTTAAGCTCCCCGTAGGATGTCACCGAGGGTGTGCGCTATTGATACACAACATTTTTAGTTTACATCGATGCAGATCATACCTGCTCTTTAATGCTCTGATTTAAAAACAAAACAAACAAACAAAAAAAAAAACGGTGTAGAAGGAGTCCAAAAACATTTCTTCATAAATGTCCATCATCAAAAATTTTATTACAAATAAAAAATATTCTCTTTTTTTTGTTCAGAATTTTCGCATGTTATAGATTATTTCAAATAATGAGATTTTGAGATTTGATCGAAACATTAAAATGTGACATATATGTGTCTATAACTTCTACAATGAGGCCAAGTTCACACCAGTATGTCACATATCTTAGTGTGGGGTTAATAAAATAGCGAATGTGTGTGTGAGTGAAGGTGTGTTTTCTTTTTCTTCAACAATCATAATGTACATATGTGTGTGTGTGTGTGTGTGTGTACATATGTAATAGGCTCTAATCCCCTCCACCCACCTTGCAGGAAGGTCAGAGTAGCATTGCTGAAGTTGATGTGTTGGGGGTTGTTCAAGGTCACCTCAGCAGGGTACATGAGGTCTCAGTAGGTCCCAGGTCTTCATCAGTACATCACAGCACAGGTCAGTACACCCATCTGCCACCCTGCTGTACCTCCAGTTCAGTTCCAGTAGAGGACAGCATCCTTTAAGGTTGAAAGGAGCAGATTTATTTTCCTGATGAAAATTAATATATGAAGCTTTCCAACTCCATTTCATCTTTGAATGAACTTTAAAGTTAGATATTGCAGTAATATATTAAATACTGAACATGTTAATAATAGATCAATGTATGGGGCTTTTATGATCTACGTTTTTTATGTTGATTCCATCATGACACACAACTATCTCTAAAGAAATAATAATAATCAGTATTAGTTAGGTCTAATGCTTGACACACACTGAAGTTTCTTACTGTGACCACTGGAGGACAATGATCATTTCAGATGTCTTCATTCTGGTCAGTTCATACCGGTGACAGACTGGTCTGGAGAGAGAAAACTGGAAATGACTTGTTATTGATAGAAACACTATTACATGTAATGCTGCAGTTTGTCAGCGTGACCACTAGATGGCAGTGAGCACTCATGATTCTACATACACTCAAGGTGCTTGGCTGAGGCAGTTCTGTACAGTCAGACCGGCTAATCAGATCCATGCAAGTGCACATCCCTATTACACTATAAATTACTGTAACATGATCTGTATGATTCTACTACATCAGGTGTATGATTGTTGTAATGCTAATTTCCAAAATTGCCCTCAAGCCTCCATCAAATCAGACTTTTTGGGCCTGAATTTCTTTTTAACTTTAACTTTATTTTCGGTCTTTTATGTAGTGCTGTTTTTGTGTGGAAGGTTTAAACCGCACTCTCATGATAAGATATTTGCTCTCACCATGAGTTAGGGTGTAGAGCACAGGGCTTGTGGAGACAGGGCACAATAAAAATAAATTCCTCTTCAACAAAAATAGGTTTTTATGTAACGACATGATGGGAATGAGTACTGGTCACCACCTGTTTATATAATCCCCTGTCACTGTGTACAGCTAACATACAAACATAAAGAGCTAAACTGACTTTAGAATTGGATTTAGCAGGCTAAGTTCAGAAACTATGTACCCATATGCAAAGCTAGTAGCGTTGAGGGTCAGGATAGAGTTAGATTCTCTCCCCTGCTTACATGTATCATTGATGCCCTACATCACATTTGAGTGCAGCACAGTGGGTTATTTCAAGTGGCAAGTATCCCCACCAAGGGTAGCACTAGTCAGTTAGCTGGGTGTCATTGCTCTCCCCGTAAGAAAACAGTGGTATAGCCAGCACAGTGCATCACCCCTCACTGTGTTGGTATCTAAGCTAAGCTGTGAGCTAAAAAGTCAAGAAGCCCTGCTGGCTTACACAAACATATCATACTATCTCACCTAGTGTGCACACCTGTACATGTTCCAGCTTGCAAACAAGCCAACAATGGTTAGCCTCATCAACAGCAACAGTGAGTCAATCTATAGGGTGAAGGTTCAGCACCTGGCAGTGTGGTGCAGTGTCGACAACCTCTCTCTCAAGATCAAGACACTGTTGACCTTAGAAAGACCAAGGGCAGCATACACACCCCCTTCTGCATCAATGGGACAGAGGTTGAATGTGTCTCCAGCTTCAAGTTTTTGGATGTCCACTGAGGACTTCTCTTGGATCCTGAATTCCTCAACCCTAGTCAAGAAGGTCCACCAGCTTATTCTTAAACTAACCAAAAAAGGGAACATCTGTCTCCTCATATTCTGGTGACCTTCCACTGCTGCACTATTGAGATCATCCTTACCAACTGCATCACAGTTATTCTGTTATGGTAACTGCTCTGTCTTGGACCCAAGTGTAAATCTACCATGGGTGATCCCATTGCTATGTTGACAACTGTTTTGAAGCTTGAAGTTTGACATTACTGATGTTGGCATCTTGGTTTTTCAGAGACAGAAATGACCAGATTTTGGGTGACGTACTGCAAGTTGGAGGAAACACTGTAGTAGTAGTAGCGTCAGCATCATCAGCAGCACTAGCAGTAATACTAGACATAAACGTAGTCGTAGTTTTTGTAGTGCTGGTCCTTTGAATCAGTTTTGACGTCACAGTGTTTACTTGACTGTTAACCCTCAGTCCAAACAGGATTCTTTGTGGAAATGTTGACTGTAGTTCCATAAAAGATGCTAGCTGTGACATTCACTCACAAAAGAGAATGAGTCATGTCCCACGCATTCTTTTTTAGCACAACAAGCCAATAACAACTCATACGGAGACATTTGTTATTATTCCACATTGTGTTGAAGAGGAACCACTTCGACACATCCTTTTGCAGAGTGCATGGCAGGGTGGGAATGGAGGGATTTCCTCTGCTGTGGTCAGAGTGGCAACCTGGGCCAACTTCCACCACTCTCTGAGGCCGCGCTGATTTCCGACATATTTCCTGTTCCTCCGTCAAGGATATGCTGAAAGTCACAGCTCTCTGTGAGGCTGGACAACACCTGTAACTTCCAGTCTGGGTTCTCAGCCAATATAAACCACTGTAGAGCATCACAGCACCGCAGGCTGCCAAAGACAGACGCATTTATGAAGCCCCCTCACTGTGATGTAGAGACGGCCTTCCATATGAGGCCTTATTTTCACCTCAGCGTCATCTCAGTTTTGTGGAATTAGTTTAGAAACGAGACATCCTTCCTATCTCCACAGAGTTTGGAGTGGTGTGCAGTAAGGGAAAGTGAACAAATCATTTCTCTGTGGAAATTAACGAATAACATTGTCATCATCATGATTTATAGTAATGCTAGGAACTCTTTGATTGCATCTTATGGTATCAAATGATCAGGTCATGGAAGACATAATTATAAGTCCACGGACAATTCCAAAAGTAGAAATCATGACCAAGAACTAGTCTGTCACTGACCTGTGGTAGGCCAGTCTATAGCTGCAGTCACAACACAGAGTTGGTTATGTACTGACTACTTGCAGGACTTAGTTGTTGAACTGCTGTAGCTGGTGAGGAAACCAAGACCAACAAACCAAGGTTTGTCAAGACCGACTCAGTAACTATAGTTCTCAGTGCTTCTCAGTATTTTCTTTTGACTTTTCTGATTACTTCCTCCTGGAGATTTGTCCATCATTGTATGCACTTTTGTTCAACAGAAAGTTACTGAAGAGTTAAATATATACACATATATAAATCAGTGTTTAAGAGTGTTCTTTTGGCTGCTTCCAATTATTTTATAATCATTTATTGCATTTTATGTACTGCTTATACATTTGGGAACTTAAAGTAAAACTATTTCTAATATTCACTGTTAATATTCACACAGTTCTGTAACATTTTATAGGACCTTCCTCGTAATTTCCTCGAGAGAAACTGATACATGATTGTCATTTATTATTAATGAACTGTCCACTTAGTTCCAATAAATTCTTTAACTATTCTGGACAATGCACAGCAGGGCTGATCTTTAAAACTTGTCTTTTGATGACAAAAATTACAGGCAGGCTTGCAATTCAACATGGAGTATCAAGCTGACAATATTACATTTATATTTAGGTGATTTAATGGATCTTTCTTTGAGATATCGAGATGAGTGGCAAAGCTTTCTAAAAAATTTGTCTCAGAAGCTTCTTATAAACTGCTGCGAACTAGATCGAGCTCCAAAGGATGAGAAACTGCTCCTGAAATATCTTTCTACCATCTGCCAGCCTCTGATTCTCATAGTGCCATGAATTTCAGTGAAATGCCAGGATGGCTCTTAAACAAATGAACAGTCAGAGGTTGCCATGGGACACCAGCTTTCGTGTGCAACAACTCTACTGGAAGAATAATTTCCCTGAATTTACAGCAACCAAACAGCCCGAGCAAACAAACATAGTCACTAAAGGTAATGTTGAGCAGACTGAGTCAAGTGGGAATTAGTGGCGCCATCAGTGACGATAGCAGTAAGGAAATCTCCATGGTGAGGTGGTATACCATGTCTGCTTTCTGGTTTCTGCCAGCTAGTTGGATGGTAAAAGAATTCAGCCTCGTCTGATGGAGGATACAGAAAGAGATACTAATGGCTGACCTACTGTCAGTTGAATTTAGATAATCCCAATAAGAAAACATGCCAAGATTTTACCCAGCCCAAGTTAGAATTAACTTAACAACTGCAGCAGGTGTAAGATGCTTACAATTGCACATTTAGGTACACATGAGCGACATTAGCAATAATTTGTCATGTGCGTATATACCTGATGAATGTAAGTGCAGTGTTCAGTCTCTCTTGATCTCTGGTTTGGTTTCCATACAACTCAAGAAAATGTTGTGTGCCATGTTTCACAGTCTCTTATTGTGTTGGTCTCCTGGTTGGAGATGAGCAGGTGTAGTGGTAGAAAGCAGCTCTACTGGAAACAAGGTTATTGACAGTGGAGTTCGGTGGGTGTCAAACCAAAAAAGAAGCTAAAAGAGGCTAAAAGATCTGTAGACCAGAGAGGCACTTCAGACTCGGCTGATAATTTTCTATGACATATCACATTATGTATGTGTTGATTGTTAAAAGAAAAAATAACGACAGGTTAATGTAACCTAAAACACTGAAGGTCTAAAAGTACCAAGATCTTCTTGTGTCTCTTTATTTCTTTATTCTTGACAGTTTAATTCCTGGCCAACAAGACTCCCTTTGGTGTGGCCAAATGTACTTCCAACAGGCCATTAATCAGTCTGTCCATCCACTCAACACCATGTTTGAGAGCAATATATCTTATTAGATTACTGGATCGCCATAACATTAGCCTGCTGACTGAATGCTCTCAAATTTAGCGTGCTGTGTGTAGCACCTACCAAGAAGTTAAGATTCTGCCTTAAATATGATCCCGCCACACTAAATATCTCTGGTCCAGTTGGAAGAGATGAAGCCCACACCAGTTGTTATGACTGGGGCAGTCAGGAGGTCAAAGTGTTCCTCCCTTCTCTCAAAAAGAGGCAGAGGCCAGGGTGAGGAATCTAGTAGTCCACCGTAATGTTTGTACTCACCAGCCAGCTGGTGCATTGAGCAATGAGGCAACCTGAATGCAGAGCTCTGGCTAAAAATGTGTACTGCTCTGTAGCAAGACAATGGAATTTATCATCAGGGTTGTTTCAGTTACCGCATCTTGGAAACGTCTGTCTTATTGTAATATCCAGTGAGTTTCCTCCAACACTAAGACTGTAAAAGTTACTTAATCCATCCTTTGTGTTGTTCTTTATTTGTGTATCTGCATATAGACAGCTGAAACATAGTACAGGTTGATGTCTCTTTATTTGAACATCTAATGAACACATGTAACATGTCTTAAATATATAGAATCATTTCATCCCCAGAAACAAAGCATTGTATGTACACTGTGAAGGACACACACAAAAAAACAATCTATCATTTTCTTCTGTTTATCCAGGATTGGGCTGTGGTCACAGCAGGTTAAGCAGGGTATTCCAGATGGCCTTCTCTCTGGTAAGGTCTTCCAGCTGGGTCTGGATCTCTTTTGGGTCTTCCCCATGGACTCTTCCCAGTTGGAGGTGCTTGGACAGCAGATGCCTCAGCTGGCCTCAAACCACCTCAGCTGGCTCCTTTCGACGTGAAGGAGGCTCCTCGTCACCCCATCTCTAAGGCTGAGCCCGGACATACTACAGAGAAAACACGTCTCATCTATCTGTATCTGAAATCTCATTCTTCCGGGCGCTACCCAAACCTCATGACCATAGGTGAGGGTTGGAACAAATTTACCTTCCAGTTCAGCTCCTTCTTTACCACGACGATCAGGTTCATTACTACACTACATTACACTACACCAACCTCGCACACCATTTTACTGTCACTTGTGAACAAGATCCTAAGATAAACTCCTTTACTTGGGGGAACTCCCAAACTGGAGGCAGGCAAAGGCGAGGAACTAGGTGTGCTGACACACAAAATATAAAATAAAATCACACCCCGAAAAATGAGGTGATCCTAGAATTTACCGCTCCACAGCTCCGGTGAAGTCTATACACTATATGCTTTAATCTATATACTGTAGTAGCATAATGAGCACATTCTCTGTCAACCCTCTCTTGTGAAAGTTTCTCATTCTTCAAACAGACCAATACACTTTCATCTACACACACACACACACACACACACACACACACACACGCACACACACACATGCACACACACACACAGACACACACCAACTTAATGAATTCCACAATCAATACATGTGTAGGAAAAATTGTATCACAAAGGACAGGTAATAATGAACACACAGTCCCTATAGTCGCTAATGAATACGTCTTATGTCATCTAGTTCTTCCTCATTAATTCAAAAAACACATCCATAATTCCCATTGCTTCTCATAAATGTTCTGTCTGTTACTTGTCTAAATAAGCTTCCTTCTGTATGACAAACTGTCACATCACCCTCTGTGGAGAGGACTCAAAGTTACAAATAAATAAAAGAAGTTTCAGTAAAAGCTCTCTGCCAAACAGTCTAACACAGCAGCACACAGTGTGTTGTCCTCAGTGCTGCCCCGGTCCTAAAGAGGTAACACACCTCTAGTGTGGACAAACTGATGTCATCGTGGCAGAAAGCTTAAAGTGCAAGCGAGCGTATTGCCTGGATTAGGGAAGAGGGGTGGCAGCCACTCACCCAGCTGACACACAGGGAGGTGGTGGGTCTAGGGAGTAGGGAGGTGCAGGAGTCTTTGCCCAGTGTGCCAGGCCAGGGCTGAGCATGATGAGTCAGCCTCAGTGCCTGAAGGTGTGGATGTCGTTGTGGAGGCTGACTGAAGGGCTTGAGGGTCCGCTGTGTATACGACAGCTCCTATTGCAGCTGCAGCGCTGGATCCACATGACATTTCTGTAGAAGCCCTCTCCATCTGAGCAGTGGAAGCGAAGCCTCACAGTGCGAGAGAGGGAGGGTGTACAGCAGCGGTCATCGGTGCAAGTCCCGCAGGTGCGAGGGCGGTACAACTGTGCTGTTGAGCATCCAGCGAAGGTGATTCTGACTGGTTCCTTGGGGCGGACAGTTCGCTGACACTTCTTCCCCTTCTAGGTGATAGAAACATAGTCACCATTAAAAAGGCATCATGAGAATCATTTTCCATACTATGTGAAATTTGGGTACTAATGTGTATGTATTGCATCGTACCTTGCTAGGTAGAGGAAGCTGCAGCTCGCATTGCCGGATCTGGCACAGTCTGGTTTCTCTGACCAGCCGACAGTCTGGATTGGTATTGGTCACCCGACTTGAAAGGCCCATCCCACATGTGGTGGAACACTCTGTCCACTCTGTGGTTTGTGGGAAACAGCTGTGTTCGAGCAACACTTCAGACATGGGGAATGAGACCATCTCTGGAGGAGAGTCCAAAAAACAAAGACAATGAGTTACAATGAATTCCAGCAAGCATTTGAGCATTATGATGCATTTGTAAAAAGAAAAGTAGTCATCCATATATACCTGACCATTTAAATGATGCTCATGTCAGTCATTAAAATATTTAGGATTTATCCTTGGGGATCATGCATGTTCACAGCTAATTTCATGAAAATGTGTTGATGAGGTATCACACTCAAGACCCGAGCGTGTAAAACAACCAACAACAATCTCTATCCCAAGGTTCTTCCAGTAATGCCAGGTCAAATAAAATCTAATATAAAGTTTGCTATTATGCACATTCATGCTCCTCTGAGGTTAAACATCTTCTATGTACTTTGAGCTTCCTTGTAGTGCCACCCTCAAGATCAAATATCAGCTCTGCTTAACTGGCATAAAAACCCAACCATGACATTATTGAGAGAGGCAACCCAAAGGAAAGCAGTTTTTTCAGGATTTGTTTGTGACATTGTGTCATATTATGGAAAGGTTGTGTTTGATAGATGATGTTGAGTTTGGTTGATCTCCTGCACGTCAACATTTAAAAAAAAAACTCCTTCAGACCATATTTAGTGCTGGTGGAAGGCATCAAGCATTGCTGGGATGTTTACCTCTGTATGTGGCTCCTTTGGTGGCAGCTGGGTGCCGAGGCTGCAGATGGGCCTGCAGCAGGGCACTGATGTGGTTGGGAAGGGGATGGCTGTCTGGCAGGGAGGTGTCTGTCAGCTCGTCTGGCTCCTCAGTGATGTGGTTGTCGTCGTCACACACCCATTCCTCGCAGCAACCACCCTCGGGTCTGGCCAGCCAGGACCGCGAGCAGCGCCAGTCGGGCAGGGGAACTTGGTGAGGACAGAGGGGCATACAGCCCACCACGCTGTCCATGCAGGTGCACTGGTGCTGGCAGTTGGGTTGGAAGTCCTCGCCATGCTGGTACACCCGCCCACCGAACTCACAAGGCAAACCTTGGGCCTCGGCTGTCAAAAAAAAACAGGAAACAGAGGTGTGAAGTGAGACCTTTGAACATCAGAGAAGTACACAGTTGAAAACCTGCATTTGTACACACACAAAAATAATACTTCAGAGCCTGCAGGATCAAACTGTGCAAAGAAATATGTTTGCTAAAAGTGAATATTTCAAGATGCCATGCTCTTTGAACAATTTAAACGCCAGTGATTATGTAATTCCAGATCTATCTGTCTATAGCACAGCCTCCAAAAACCCTGGAAACTTCATAGCACCTTTTATTAGAGCCTCTCTGCCTGGAAAACCTCGTCACACCTCCTGTTTGTAATGCAGATTTTATGGTTAAGTTTTATATTCTCCAAAATAACCCTGATGACAGTTATTTTCTCAGACTTTAAAGAGCTCCTCCAGAGCCACAAAAGACCTCATACAAACGTTCTCACTGGCTCAGTGGTACATCCCAGAAACTCCTCCAAGCAAACTGATCACCATATGTAAAATCATCAGAGCACTCCTTTCATTTTGCCATGTGATATGAACTTTGGTTTGCTACTTGTAAGAAGTATCCAGTGCAGTGGTTTCCAAACCTTTTGGTCTGTGTACCCATAAAATCAACGAATGTCCGAATGAAACTGTTCAGCCAATGAGTCATTTGTTTTTCTATTTGCTGTGAACAAACAATTGCATATTTAATTTTAATTAAGAGCAAAATCATAAAAAGATTTCAGAAACTCTGTTGATCTGTAAGATTTTACCACAGATCTAGTTCTTGGTATATTTTTACTTTTGACTTTATTCATTCTCTAATTTTCACATGCAACTTTTAACTTTTGTGATTTATTGTTATTCATTTATTGTGGCCCCTCACCTCGACACAGTCCTCTCTCAGGGTCTCCTCCGGCCCCCAGATGGCAGCGTAGGCCCTTGATGTGATCGCAAGGTTCGGTGGCACTGCAGTCCTCGTTGAACTGCCTAGCACAAACTTTACAGCAGCCACAGTGGTCAGTCACCAAGCTGACCCCCGGCGGACACAACGGGGGCGAGGGAGCGCAGGAGCACTCGGCTGGGCACTCCAACTCTGCCTGAGAAACAGGGTCAGAGGTCAGGTCAGGATGTGTGACAGCAAAAGGACATGATTTTGAAAGATAAATATCAAAAGGACAATTGTTTATCCAAAGTTAGGTGCTATGACTACAACAATGTGAAATTAATAAGAAGGATAAAAAGCAAATGGCCACAAGTCAAAGCAACTCACCATCACTGCAGAGCTGCTGAGAAGAAACAGGGTGGAAATGATTTGCTGCAAAGTAACAGGGCTGAGCATCCTGAACATAGCAGACACACTAAAAGAGAACACTGGTAAAACCTTTGAAAGGAATAAAGAAATTAAGAAGCAAGAGTTCGTCCAGATCGACCTTCCAGAGTCCCAACAGGAGAGAAGTCTTGTTTTCCAGCTCCAGGCTAAAAATGTATCCACAGTTCAGAGTTCGTGCACCAAGAGGTACACCCGTCTGCTCCTGCCTGCTCTCTTACAGTATCTTGGTGTCGGCACAGGTCAGCACAGCTCAGCTCTCCTTCATAGAGAGGTTTCCCTGTGCAGGGCCTGTACTTATAGACACACATGCTCCCGCCCCTGCAGTGATATCATCGACTCTCCTCTCAAGGCGGCTGGAGAGGGTTCAGAGGGAGGAGGTGGCGGGTTTGTTGGTGTGAAATAGTGACAGAGATGTGAACATGTGACCTCAGGGAGAAATGTCAAGGTGTCAGAATGTATGCCAAAGACATATCTTCAGTAGCCTAATTAATAGCACCTAGTATAGTCATTCAAATATATTGTACTTCAGGAAAATCAAACATTACTCTTAACCAGACGTATTAGACAGGTCAGGTGACAGATGTCTGCAAGACAAAAAAAGATAAAAATACAATGGTAGGGCAGGTGCAATGGAAAACCTGAGTAGGGAATCCCACTCCAGCAAAGCCAGAGTCTTTAACAGGGGAAGTGGTGATGTGGAGAAAATCCCTGTGAATAACTCTTCCACCAGCTCGGGCCAACCGGCCAAGGGCTCCGTCCTCTCTCCACCGCCGTGTGCTGTGGGACACTGTGCTCAGGACATCCTGTGTTCCCTCCATCTCTTTCCTAATGGGCTGCATTCCAGGAAATACAAGCCTATCCTCAGGTTCCCATGATTGGTAGGGAAAACTCTGCATTCCCATTGTCATCCCAGGGGCACGTAAAAAGTGTTTTGTTGGAAAGCAGGAAGGTCCTCACATTAAGCGTTGGCTCGCGCTGTCATGAAACATGGGAAATGTAATTTGGTGCATTTGATAAGGCTGCTGAAGGTCTCCCCCTGTTCCCTAAAAAACATGCTGTGTATAGTCTGCTGGGAAAACAACATCTGACGTGGCCAAACCAATTTCATAAGAGGAGATATATATGGTCGTATTTAAAGATGTTGAACATTGTACATGGTTCATTAACCCTGAATGTACTTGTCTCACGTAGACTGGCTAAATGTGGAAAAACTGAGATATTTTCCCTTGTAAAATATTGCATACTTTCAACACTTTGACATGCAGACTGGAGGAGCTGGGGATCAAACTGCCAATCATCTGATTAGTGATTGGTGAATTGTTTGAATGGCTGAACGGATGGAACTGATTCAGAGGTCTGCAACCAGGCTAGTCGTAAGGACTTGAGATGCTGTCCTGTCTTTCAAGTTTCAAGTCAACCAACCTACATGAGATCAGGTCAGCTCTGTTGAACCTTTAACCACACCAGACACCAGTGACGTCAGACTGTACTGACACACCCTTGAGTACACATCTCCACCAGTGCAGAAGAGCGAGTGAAGTTCAGCAAAGTCAAATTTTAAACTGCTGTCAAGCTCCAACCTGCAGGAAAGGGTTATTTTTTGGCCACTAGGAGGCAGAGCTGTGACCAAAAAACATGTTATCACTTTTTTTTAGTTGCTTATGAAGACATGCAGCTGATAAAACACAGCATTAGTACCACTTATTCCTCAGGGAAATCACAAATCTTTAAATGTAAATGTTCCACTATCTTCACCAGCTGTCTGCTGGTGCTGGGCAGGTGGCGTGGACGGCTTTTCGGAACTCTTTTCCTGAAAACAGCTGCCTGATGTAGCTGAAAATGACGCAAAGAGCAGCGAGAGTGAACTACAACTGTGAAGCTGTGAGGCGGAAAATATTTTTTTTAAAAAGAGCTGAAAGATTTAAACGCTTCATCGAGCTGAGGGGGAAACTGCAGAGTGTGACTGCTTTCACATTATACAGTCATGTGACTGATAGAAACTTGGATCACAGGTGCTTTAATGGCCCGCAAACCAATACATTTTGGAGTCAGTGACTTATAGCAATGAGAGAAGTATTATTACCTTCAAAATGTGTTTCAGGTGGTCATAGTTTTGTGGATTTCAATAAAGAATTTTAATGCCACGATGCTTCAGAAGCCTTACCACACTTTCTGACATGGAAGATGTCACATTCAAGCCTCAGTGCCCCACAGCCCACCCTGAAAAACCTCATCAAACTTCAGTATGTTGCAGAGACCAAAGCTGTGGCCTTCAGGTTTAAAGCTGGTCCCGCTACTCACTTCCTCAGACTGAAGCAGTGATGTTGACTGTGCGCAGAGAGAATACAGCATCAAACCACACAGCAGCCACCCAGACACCTGGAAAACCACTGGGGCGCTGGAGTGTGGGGAGTGAGATGGAGGATGGGGGAGAGGGCAGGAGGGGGAGCACCTTGTTGGGCAGCAGCAGGGAGGAGGGCAGCTGTCTGGATTCTTGGCATTCCTGGCCCACAAAGGCAGGATGTGTGTACTGGCCACGCTGCGTCGGACACTGATGGAGGAGGAGGGAGTCTGGGGGGGGGTTGCCAGTTTGGCAGCCTCCTGCGTGGCCATGTGCCAACCATTGTTTGTCCGCCAGGCAAACATTTCCAAAACATATGGAGGTCAGGAGTTGTCGGCGATTCATCACACTGTTGCCCCCCTGTTTGTTTTCTCAACGCGATATCTGACACCGACCGCCAGCCCGAAGAGTCAGACGTGTGTTTTTAACATTTTTCTTTTTAAACTTGGTGAAAACCAAAACACATTCCAACTATCTTGAGTTCTCTGCTGTCGTTTTGTAACCGTATAGTCGTAGACGTGCCTCCTTTCAGCGTGAGGCATCCTTGAAATGTGGTAATGAAAAGGGCGAATCCTGCTCAATCACACTTTCATAGCAATCCACAGGATAAACAGGAAGTGTGTACAGCACGCAGGAGGTGGTGCTGTAACGCCTGAGTCAACCACAGAGAACTAAGAAGACACAACAGGAACCAGACGGGACCAACAGCAGTGAATGGAGTTTATACTGGACTCAAATAAGAGCTCATCAAAGGCAAAGCATGAGTTTGTACGAATGAAAAGAAGGCCATAGAGAGTTTACTGGTTTACAGAAGAAACACTGCTCACAGTGTCCGGATTGAATGTCCTCAGTGTTTGGTCAACAGCCTGATTGTACCTCAACACATTTGGCCAGAAATCAAAAACTTCTGTTGTTCTTGTTGGCCGGGATTCATCATTTTATCAACTTTGTGCACAAGATTAGAAAAGCCAGTGACTCAACATCATGAAAGCAGCACCCAAAGGAAGAGGCCTGATTGTTTTGAGGACTTCAGTCCATGACTGAACAATTTGCAATGTTGCATTACATTAAGTGAGATGAAGCTTTTATCCAAAGTGACTTACACGAAGTACATTGACATCAAATTAGAATTAGAAACAATAATAGATATGTGGATATATACATAGATTTATTCTGGCCATTTTCCTACTGCTGTTAGCTCACATTAAGTAGCAGCGGTGGATTTATCACAGAGGTGTGCATGGATCACAATAGTTCTTCAGAAATGCTTCTGCAAAACAAAACAACGACCGTCTCCAGCGTTTGTGGGGATCAGTGTGAAGTTTTGCAGCAAACAGAGGTGCAGCCACAGATGAAGAGCTGCTGGTGCACACCACCAACTCCTAAGCAACTTATCCGTCTCCATTTGTCCTGCTGTTGTGTAGAAAACTAATTGCTGAACTACTCGTGTTGCTTGTTCAGGAGCAAAGACTTTGACACTGATTTTCAGTAAACTCTGTGAATATTTCTTCCTTGTAATAGGAAGATTACTATTAGATGTGCTGAGTACATTCCTGCTCTCCAAATGGCGAAACATGATAACCTGTTGCTCAAACACTAGCATCAAATCTTGAGGGTGACGTGAACTATGGTTGGTTGGAGAAAGAATTTGTGCATAGTGTTTTGTGGTGAGGACTGGGCAGAGCAAAGCTGCTGTTCACCGATGACCAGCAGCTGACTGCTAGGGAACTCTGGAGGAGAGACCTGGTGGCAGAGCCAGCGCTTCTGAGGGTCGAGACACACAAAGTCAGTTCTGCTCTGATGCAGAGATGTTTACCAATCTGAGGTTGTTTGTATATTTAACTTTTGGGATTAAAATGTGGATTTATCTTCACTCTCGCTTTTCAACCTGCCTGCAGCAGTGAGCGACAGAGGTGTCGGCCTCCACTTGTGGTCATCTGTGGGCACCCAGAGCTCCTTGATGCTGTTTCATACCAGAGTAAGGGTACATCCTGACAGAATCCAGAGCTGTGGTAAATCACTGGAGGAACATTCACTGTCTACATCTCTTGACCAGTATTTGCTCTCTCCCTCCCTCTCTCTCTCTCTCTCTCTCTCTCTCTCTCTCAAAACACAGTTCTTTGTATCACTATTTTGCAATGTAAATTGAGAGCCAGACACAGATTTAGAAGCTGGGTACATGAGATAGACAAAGCCATAAGACAACAGGTGTCAGAGTTTAGTGCATGACCTCGACCTGGATAGCCTCAGGTTCAGAGATTTTTCAGTTACATCCCAAAATGCACTCTCAACTAATCAAATGAATGGAAGCACTGTGTTTTTGTACTGCAGCACCAGATTCTGTCTGAATGACAGAATGTTGGACTACCTGGTAGAGGTGAAAATATGTGCCTGTTACTTGAATCCAGCTATTGATTATACTTTACTCTAAACCAAGTTAGCATACAGACTGATCGGTCCAAACTCAGTTCAGAAAACAAGTGTTTTGAACGTTGTGGACAGACAGACAAAATCATTTTGGATTCACTGTAGTAAGCCAAATTAAAAATTTATGAAATATTGACATGCATTATTCAAGTGATTAAACCGGATTGAATGATGTGTTGGCGGGAATTTGTTTCACACACCATAAGAAGAGCAAAAGAGCAAGATCAGTATGTTGTCAGTTCCACCCAACAACTGATCAAACATTGTTAATTGGAACTACAGCCATACATCTGTGGTTTTCAGGTGCTTTTCTCTGCTAGTCTGGTTTCCTCTTTACAGATGAACATTTTGCACATTTGTTGGCAACCGACATGCAATTAGTTAATGTGTATGTTCAGTGTGGAATCAGCTGTATGAGCATGCATGTGTGTGTGTCTGAAGGTTGCACTCCATCCCTAGTCATGACACGGCCTCCACAGGTTATGTCTCTGCCACATTCCTCATGCTAGTGTCCTTAAAAAGCTCCTGGTACACTGCAGTCATCACTCATTCCCCTCTTTCCCCTGAATGGGTTCCATTTTTTCCTCCATGCACACTGTCTATACTGTATACACTCATACTGAGGAGCCAGAGCTGATCACCAGTTGAGTATTAGATTTCATAGATGAGTGTGAGCAGATTATGTCATGAGCCGTGGTGCTTTGGATGCCCATGACTGGCAGCAGACACCTGCACACCAGCTCCCTGGTGCCCTCGGATATAAAGCTTTGCTGCATGTTGCTCATTTTCAACATGCTTTAGCTAGTTTTCATACACATCCATGTTCATTTCTGTACTTCTGGTCTTTGTAAAGTCAGCTAAGAAATATTCAATAAACAATGACGTATGAAGCAAGCTACACAACACGCTGTTCAGACAGGCTGCAGTTCCAGTTATCCTCATGGTTGAAAATGTCAGTAGGATTTTTTCTTACTTGTGAAACAGAGCATGCAAGTTCTGCTCTTCCTTTTATTTATCCCAGTATAACAAATTTTACACAAAAGTAAAAAAGTATTACTTCAGTTTCATTTCTTTAGTATTTCAGGTTTTCTCATTCACATGTTGTGACTTCTCTTGTTGTGATTAACTAGTGGCCGTTGGAGGAACAGCAGCTTAAGAAACTCTCTCACACATCAGTGTAAACATGAGCAATCAACCTGCAGGTGCATCACATCTGTCTGACATGGACATTATATGGAGCTTTATGGACTGATTTAATATTAAAAGGTCATTTTCATGTTTTATATTCATGAATGTGTAGTTTCCTGGCTTGTTAACATTAGCTCATTTTCCAGTTCACTTGTAAGTACATTTTTTATGGAATCACAGTGTTGTGCAAGTCTCATAAATAAATTATATTATAATTTTATGATTATTATCCTAAAATGTTGTATTGTTCCTATAATGTCCGGTTTTGCTGAAATGTTTAACCAGACATAGGGTTCATGCTTTTATTCAAATATTACAGTTACAGTTGTCCACATGTAAGTATTAGTTTGTACATTAGTTTGTATTAGTTTGTATATAGGATAGTTTATTTACAGTCATATTAATATACACAGTCTGAATCACTTTCAACACATGGAAAACATTTGTATAAAATCTACAGTTTGCTGAACCAGAATTATTTTCAAGTTCAACACGTCAACTCTCTGAAATAATGAATCTCTGAATGAAGAGACGGAACATGTTTATCACTACAAAAGCACCCACTTTATTCCAAAGTGCTATTCTCACTTCCTTTAACAAGGCTTTGGTTGGATGGGTTTTCATTAGCAGGATGAGGCAGTTCCACAAATTCGTAAACTCTTGGGATGAGTCAAAGTTAATGAAAAAGTAGAGACTAGTCCTGCATGTGGGGGCCGCAGGTGTGGCTGTCCTGCAGCCACATACAAAAGGGAGTCATGATTTGAGCTGGCAGCTGCCCAAGCAGCGGGGCAAAGGGAAGCTGTGGCCTGCACATTCCTCCACAGCATCTAATAGGAGCGATGAAAGCAGGGAGCACAGAGCAGCAATTACTGCCCACAGTGCTACTGTAGCAATACTAGCAATAACCTGGCCATTGTGTGTCTGGCATGAGCAGGTGTGCTGCAGGTACTGATGGACATATCCCTTCCATGGACATGCTCAGGTATGCAGCAAGTGGATTTAAAAGGTGCCTCATGAAACATTTTCAGTCCAACACTGTTTACATCCACGTCTACTTCTTCTGCCTCTTCCCTGCTGTCTTTGGCACACTGTGGTGTGTGTTGGTGTGTTGTAGCCAGTGGAATAGCATGGCACCATCTGTATCACTGCGTGCACACGCAAGTGCATGTGTGACCTTGACCACATTTTGACAGTTGAATGAAATATGTCAGTGTGTGTTTATAGCTTGTGCTGCTGCCCCCTAGAGGTCAAAAATCCATGTCGACTCTCAAACTATAAGTCTTTGACAAACAAACAAAAAAAGACTTAAACCTACTTGTTTTACTGTGTTTGGCAGTGCAACTTTGCATAAAATCCCATTATAGTTTAAAATACAAATGTATTAGTAGTGTTGCCTTTGTTGCCCAGCAGACGTGGCGTGCCATTAGCATTCATTTGGAGTCGTGTTTACACAAACACCTGATGACTAAAAAAATATATTAGTGTCTATTAAAATATTAATAGTGTGATATATTTTTTATATATATATTATTTTGGGGGCCTTTTTGCTTTATTGGATAGATAGCTGAAGAGTGACAGGAAATGTGGGGAGAGAGATGGAGAATGACATGCGGGAAAGGGCTGCACAGGTCGGGATTCAAACCGTGGCAAGACTTCGTATATGGAGTGGCTGCTCTACTGACTGAGCTAGAATATCTGCTGGAAACGAGTGAATCAACAAAGTTGTTGGCTGTTGGTTAGCTGTTGGCTGTTCTCAATAGGCTTCTGACTGCAATTGTTACAAAATATATAGATTTGAGCTTTAATAAAACTTGACCATGTTGTTTGTGATGTCACAAAGAATGATTAAAGTCTTTTATCTGAAGCCTGAACTCTAACGTTTATAGATTGGAAATACAAACAAAAAGTGGATTCTATGTTTAGACATTCACACCCATAGCTTTGTAAAACAATAAATGCTAATATATATATATATATATATATATATATATATATATATATATATATATATATATATGTATATATATGTATATATATATATATATATATATATATATATATATATATATATATATATATATATATATATATATATATATATATATATATATATATATATATTTAGATTGCACAGATAGCTGTGGGCCTTGTTGTCTAGTAGACTTATTTATTAAGTAAATAGACGACAAAATAGATGTAAATATGCATTTTTGTAATAGTACATTTTTTTCTTTAGTTTGTATGCATTTTAGACTGTGCTACAGACAGTAGAGAAGTTGTACAGTGACTTTATTTTTTATAATGAAGTCTAAAAGAAAGCTAATTTTGGATGGTAGATAACTGGTGGAATCACCCCCCCCAAAAAAAGGAGAAAGTGAAGCACAGTGTTAGGAGATGCCGTACCATCGATGTAGGTTTGCATGAGTACAATTGAAGGCACAGCAGGATTTAGCTTCAGCCAGAGCAATCAACACAGATGCTGCCTTTCCCTCCAGTGAATCTGACATTTCTTAAACTGCACACTGCATATTTAGTACACTAGAATAAACAAACTGGTATATCAAAGGGACTTTAGTCTGGGAGCTGACGGTGTAGCCAACTGACAGAGAGTGTCCTGTTAGTGGGCAGGGGAAAGGTGGCACCACTACACAGCGCTGCCTGTGATTCAGAGGGGAAAATGTTATCACAGTAAAGCCGTAAACAGAAAACGTTCCAGGGCTCCCCTACGGGAACTGGGACACAAACACATAAAGCTCACTGTTCCTGAGGCTGCTGGAAAACCAATATACAGTAAAGGGAAATTAAGCCACTTTTAATGAAGAAATGACAGCACAGAAGGTATTGTGTGTGTGCGTGTGTGTGTGTATGAGTAAGAAACGGGCCTGGCACCGCTCAACCTTGACATAGCTCTGTACAAAATGTATTTCCTTCAGCAAACGAGCGAGATCATGTGTTTGCTCAGCAGCTAGCAGCATGCACTAATACCAAATATTCAGTGTGACTGGCGTCTAAAATTAGGCAGGAGTGTTTGCGCTGATATTCAACTGGATTGAGGTCATTTATTCAAAGGGCTCTTTGAAATGTCTTCAAGGTTTGGCTTGTGAAAGAGTCTTGAATCATTTCAAAGTGAAATGGACTGAGTGTACAGGGGCCTCATGTGAAGATAGCCCACAAAGATACTAGAATGAATAGCCTTGGATTTGGGGAGATACCTATGTATGTACAGGGTCCAGAATCTTGTGCTGCACCCTTGCTTCCTGCACTAGCACCTGAATTGTACCCTGCAGAATCATTTCATATGGATGCATTTTCTGTGGATGCTGCGCTGCTTAAAGCCAATGGCCTTCATGTATTGTATATATATATTGGGAATTGAACCAATAGCTGAAGGTCCA
Source organism: Nibea coibor (assembly GCA_023373845.1). NCBI lineage: Eukaryota > Metazoa > Chordata > Actinopteri > Sciaenidae > Nibea > Nibea coibor. Next base: position 3,134,996 of record CM041737.1, read on the forward strand.
GTGTGTAGAATTTAGTTGCATCTAGTGGTCTGATCACTGCATTGCAATCTTCTCACACCATGCTCACCTTCTTAGTGTAAAGGAGAAACAAACACTTGAAAAGCCCTGTTTAGAGTCAGTATCTGCAGAGAGACTAGGCAACTGATCAGGCTCAATGATTTTATTTAAGTTTGTCTTTGGTGCTCTAGTTTTCTACTCACTTTTGTTGAGTCTCAACTTGTGTTTAATCTCTGCTCAGTGATAAGAGGCAGTGTGGCAAGTTATACCAACATCACTATGTATATCAGCAAGGGCTGGAAAAGGCTTTGTTCTCAAATGACAAAGTTGTATCATTATTAAGGTTTTAGCGTGATGATACATTACATATAGTTTGTCTCTTCTGGGCTACTGTAGAAACATGATATTTCAACATGGCAGACTCCATAAAAGAAGATCCGCTAATACTGTAGATATAAAAGGCTCATTTTTATTAGTAACAAAAAAAATATTGTTATTTTTAGGTGATTATAAATGTATGAAAACATAGTTATGAAGATTATATTTCATGTCTGCTTTATTATGAAAATAAAGGCCACACATCTCCTTTAAAAGGAAACTCAACAATATTAAAATGTCAAAAAGTTCAAAAGAACATTTTTAAAATAATAAGCACCTTATGGTAGACCTTTGTAACTTATGGCTTTCTTTATAATTCTTTGTAGCATTGTGCACATGTTTATATGTACGTGATGTGGGAAGACTTGTAAGGCAAAGGGCTTGTCACATAGCAACAACGTTAACATAACCCAGTGCACCAAACACAGTTCAGACTGGCTGAATCTACAGTGCTGGACTACACGTCACTACATCATCATCTGGAAAAGGAGTCTGAAGAGCTAAGCAAGAAGACGGTGGTTTGACAGTGACATCATGCTACCAACCCCAGACACGTCAGCAACAACAACACACACTCATCTGTTCTGCTGCCAGACAGCCAGTCTCAATATGAAACCTCTTAACTCCTGTCACAACAGTGCATTCACTCTCACACAGTCTCGTTTATTTTTCCCATAAAGTGGGAAATTGTCTCAAATTGACTGACTGAAGTACATTTAAGCTTTTATGCTAAGCCTCTGGATTGCAATTATAATTATAAATTATTTAGAATCATATTTTTAAAAATCTGATGTCACCCATAAAGCAGCTGTATAGTAACCAACAGTATAATTATATTGAGTTTTTTGTTCATGAGCTTCAGACTCTAAAGTGACACCTAGTGCTCCACAGAAACAAAAACACTGTTACTGTACAGAAGGCTGACCTCTAGCTGTGAGTGCAACACACACTTTAATGTGTTTAATCAGGCCTGTTTGTGGACTCACAGTCTCATCTTCATTGTTTGTCTTCTTCACAAATGTCAGCGATGAGACTAGATGGCAGGCTGCGGTGGATCTGCCAAACATCTTGGAAGTTTCTACAAATAAAGAAATACATGGTTAGTATATAAAATCACTGGTTAGTATATAAAACGCTGTCGGTGCAGCCAGTGAAAAGTCATTTCATTTATTTTAAGTGTGCCCTTCAGTGTGTGTCAGGATGGAAGTCTGCTAAAGATAAATCCAGTGCTGACTCCACTCACACATCACACACAGTATAATTAAACTCTCGTAGCGCCTCATAGAAGTGGAGCATTGTTAATGTTGGGGTTAGAGTCAAGGAATGAGGGACTGAAGTTACCTTTGGTTGAAGAGCTTGTGGACTGGCAGTGTGAGCTTGGTTGCATGGTACATAGTTTGCCTTGTCCTCTGATGAAGATCGCTCCCTCTCAACAAGCTGAGTTTTTCTGCTGCACAGGAGCGTCTGTCTCTCCAGGCTCTCCCAATCAGTCCCATCTATTCCAGCCTGGGCTCACAATATGGAGAAATAAGAACTATCTCATCCCACATCGACACTGAACCATCTGAATATTCAGAACAACAGAGACTGAGATAGACTCCAATAAAATGATAAAATTAAATTCTAAAGGTTGAAATTCTTTTCATTTGTTATTGAGCAGCTGTGAACATATCCATTCACTCTGGCCTTCCTGTAAGGCCTGGCTAATCAGGGTACATGACCAAGTACGTGACCGACACCCAGTCTCTACGTGAGATGTTGAAAACACAAAATAAACCCATTAGAAAAGAGTGTTGTGTTTGTGATGGCTATCAGAGTTGGCATCTTTGCAGGCCGATGCTCACTCTCTCTTACGCCCCATTCAGACCAAATCAGGCGTTCCAGTGAATCGCCGCAGGGTTGTGTGTGTCAGTGTGTCAGGGATGAGGGTCATGCTGAGGGTGTGTTTATTTGTGCTGAACGTAATGCTATGAAACAATCAGAAATTGCTTTTATTACGCTGATTGTTCTGCACTTGCAGGGGGCGTCAGTGACGGAGAAACACACGTACTGTAGACTTTCGAGTCTGACTTGAGTGAGTGACAATCTTCAGATGTGAATGTTGAAATCACTGACTAGAGATACTGAGGCACAGTGAGGCACAGTACATGAATACATACATACATACATACTCTCTGTCTCGTTTTACACTGCTTTGCTCTTCTGCTTCTTCAAACTGGAAGTGTAGTCTACTGTAGATAACACACTGACTATGGATAAGTACCCAAACTATCCCTTTGTGAATTAAGACATCAGCAGCTCATATTTTGTGACATATGTCAGACTGCTGCATCTGTAGATTTACAGTAAAAGTCTCATTCTAAGGTAACAAGAACATGGTGGTGATGACTGTACATACTCTCTCAGTATGTACAGTCACGCACAATGGATGAAGAATCCATCAGAATATATTCATGTATGAATACATGTAAGGTGTACAAGATCCTCATAAAGCTCAGGGGATCTGAAAGGGTATGTGGTGCCCTGGGGTGTCAGAGTGTCAGGTGTTATTTGAGTGTTTCCCACCTTGTTCTGAACTGTACTCTGTGACGTACGTAGTTTATATTTGGAGGTATGGTGTTGCTCTTGGGTGTGCCTCTGCTGTATCCTCTCTGTGACAGGCTGAATGACCCTCGGATTATTCCTGAGGTTGTGGGAGGTCTGCGCTGACCTGAGAGGCTGCTGGTCATCAGGGGCAGTAGCCAGAGAGTGACCCACAGGAACAAGACGGTGGACCTGAGGAGGGGCAGAGGCCTTGTTCAATTGAGTGCTGGGTTCAACTCAGAGTTGATTGTTTTCCATAGCACAGAGTTATATGGTTGAACGTAACTGCAGAAATACACTTGACAGGTTACACACTGTCTGCTTGTAAGGCAACTTGTATTTCACCTTGTTCTCATCTGATGTGTTAACCTCAGCAGAGGGCAGAGGAATGATCATTTCCTTGACAGTCAGTCGAGGAGACGTAGCACTGTGGTCAAAAAGACAAATGGGTACAGCGGGCCAGCGTAGTGGATTACATAGTCTTAATAATCAAAAGACGTTACATCATGATAGGTCATGATTGGAGGTGGCATAAACATACAATCTAAAATGGTATTGTCATTTCACGTCAACATCTAGTCTCAGGACATCACATGGACTGTGCATCACCTGCGTTGGGAGTCACGCGCTGGAACGGGACTAGAACTGAGAACTTGCTTCAGTTTGGGCTTTGAGGACTGGGATGTACTGGTGTAACTGCACAAGGGGCTGAGGCGGACGGTGCTTAGCTGCAATAACAATAAAAACTTAATTGAACATGATTTTATGATAGGTGGTGGTGCATAGGAGTGTCTGTTGTTGGGTTAGCTAGTGAGTAAAACTTATGACAAAACAACAGAGATGCTTGACGGCATACGCTGTCTCTCTAACATGAGGTTGTTCCACCATGAGCCTCCACAACAGATTCTCCAACTGCGGTGAACTCTTCTGAAGGTTTGAACTGCATTCTCAAAAGATTAGTGTTCACTACCATCTTTAATTATGGTGATAGAGAGCATTGTACATACAACATACATCTCCCAAATCTTCCATAATGTTCAGTTGGGGGGTGAAATCTAGTGACGTATCAAATCATTCAGTCAGCAGCGTGGAAGCATTAATTATGTTTCTAAACTCATTTATTCAGATATTTTCTGTATAGAAATAATATTGACCTACTTACTTGCATACTTGGGTGATACATCTTCACACATCAGTGACTACAGATATGTGTGGGAGGCCTGTCTTTCTACTTCCCTTCCCTTTCCACTGTGCAACCCTCTGTGAAAAACAGACCCAACCTTGACTGTCCTGTTTCCTCTTTGTGGTTCCAGATGAGTACGCTTGGCTGAGATGCAACTGGGAATCTGGACGTTTTCTCTGCAGTGAGAGAGATCATTTGCTCCATTCATTTACATCTGTACTTCACAAAAGTCCATTTTACGTATAGTAGAATATAAAAAAAGAAACATACTGTCTTATTGCTCCCTTCAGTAAATCTACCCGGCTGATCAGTGTGTTGGTATCAGCTTCTGAGAAATCATCTTCACTTGGTGACCCAGCATCAAGCCACTCTGCTGCCCTAACCAGAGTGACGGCTGGAAAGCAATCCTCTGATGACAAGGAAAGATGACTATAACAACTGCTGTTACAGTTAGTATATCTGATTACATACAATGGCCATAAAACAATAACACATGCCAGACACCAAGTAAAATGTGTGGAGATTAAAAATAGGGTTACATGAGGGTTACAGGCGGGCCCACCTTCAGAGGTCTTGGCTGATGCCCTGACAGGAGGCAGGCTCTTCCTCATTTGAGGTCTGCCCTCACGGATACGCTGCTCAGCCTCCCAGCAGCAGGTGTGGGAGCACAGAGGCCGCAGACAGTGAACCTCATCCAGACTGCCCATGCCTCAGCTGACAGAGGGAGGCCCACAGCTGTACTCGTCGTTCAGCCACAAAGGGATGAACAGAATGAAGTAGCATGGAAGCCATGTTGGCAAACGAGCGACAGTGCAATATACAACATGACTGGAAGGGAATGTTTCCTCATTTGCCAACTTTACACTGTTGGGTCTGAGCAGTGTTCGGTAAAGTGCAATTCACCTGCCAACCTATGTGTGTAGAATACATTTTCAAGGCAGGTCATAAAAGGCTAATATAGCTTAGCTGGCTCATATAGTCTGAATTTAGCTGAAACGCTAGCCAAAGCTAAGCTAATTTTTCGTTTCATAAATAAAGAGGTTTTTTTCTTTTTTGTGAATTCAGCTTTTCTCCTCACTAAACGCACGGACTAACATGAAGCACGTGCAGCTTACCTTTCAGGTGACTTTGATCAAATCTTTTACTTTAACTACAATTAATATTTTTTTCCTGTTGCTAAGCAACAACAGGAACTTTACTGTGGTGTCGAGCGCCCTCTGCTGTCCCGTGGCAGTCATCCACAACATGAGGATTGAACGGTACATTTAATTAATAACTGACAAACGGATTCACTTTGATAATCAAAAGACATGACGTTCATTTGGACACACACACACACACACACACACACAGACAATATGTTGCCTCCACGCATTTATTTTCTGGAATGAATTTCAGGTTAGCAAAAATTGTGTAAAAGTTCTATTCTTAAAGCAGCAAGCTAATAATTAAAAACCATGTAATGGTACAGTCTGAAACCACTGATAACAGGATAACTGCTGATTCAACAAACTAATCTGCTACAGCGCCATGTAAAAATTTGGGATTAAATTGCATCACCAACAGATATCACATGATGAATGAAAGGATTTGTTTGGAGTCTTCTGTGAATTACAGGAGCTGTTCTCCGGGAAGCTGTGGCAGCAGCAGCAGCTGTCAGTCAGTCAGTCGCCTGTCTAACTTCTGTCTGTCAGGATCGAGTTCATCGGCAGAGGCTTCGTTCTCTCGTCATCTTGACTGTTCCACCAGACAGAGACAGCTGCTGAAGCACCATATGCTTGTTTTTAGTGTTGACAATTAAGACGCAGGCTTTTATTATTCGAGTTCCATCTCAGCTCAGCCAGTCCAGATCGTCATCGTCCTCGTCGTCACCAAACAGAGGGGCAGGAGGGGGGTGCCCCTTCAAGCTCTGGACACAAACAAGAAACGAAAACATGAATCCTGTCCAAGAATGTTGTATTAGGCTCATATATACATATATTACATCGACACAAAACACAAGGGAAGGGCTGGAGTGGTTATGCAGAGTGCTGAATCAGATCTCTAGATCCTTCCTCACCAGCTCATCCTCCTCTTCTTCCTCGCTGGGTGCTGCAGGGGGTTTGGCGGGACTTGTGTTCTGGAAAAATGGCTCCTCTCCATTTTCCACACCCATTCCCCCAGTCAGACTGAGAGAATAGCAGAAAGGGGGACGGCGGGGTAAAAAGACAAGTGACAAGGATAGAGAAAATGGGGGAGGCGAACAAGAAGCGACAGATGAAAAAGGCAGTTAGTTTTGCAGGAATACGTGCATGCATTAGTGGAGATGAGCGTCACTGATACGTTACAAATGTAAGTCAAGTTAAGTTAAATCCGGTCAAAAATATTTAAGTTATCTGACAACATGTGACCTGCAGGACAAAATGACTTACAACATACTGTACATATAGATATGTATATTATATTTATAGCTTCCATGCCAGGACTCACCTCGTGTCCTCTCTTGAGCTGTTCTGATCAGCATGTGGTGGTGGAGGTGGGTTTGCTGGGGGTCCAAAGGCTTTCTGAGAAGCAGCATTCACTTCTCCAACCTGCTCTCCATCATCTACACTCTCCTTGTCCATCTCACTGCTCACAGCAGCGTTTCTTTCTATCACAGTTTCCTCTCTTCCATCCTCCAGTTGTGAACGGTCATCAGCTTCATCATCTGGAGCTGCTGACTTGTTGGTATCTCTTTCCTCTGTCGAGGTTTCAGGAACAGGGGCTGCCTGCTCCTGCCGTGCTTCAGACTCTGCTACTGTCTCTTGAGGTTTTGATTCAGCAGATGACTCTGGGTGGAGATCGGAGGTCACTACCACCTCCACCTGACTTTGTGTCTCTGATGCTGCTACTGTCTCCTTCTCCGTCTCCTTCTCTGCTGCTACTTCCTGATCCTCCTGGGTGTCACAGACTTGGGGTGAATCTGATTCAGCCACATGATCTTCTTCCTCTTTGACTTCTGTCTCTCCATTCACATGTACATTCTGATGAGGTGTCTCCTCCGTTTGTTTCACATCATCACTTTCTTCTTCTTCCTCCTCCTCCTCCTCCTGTTCCTCTGCATCCTTTTCTTTCTTTATGGGCTTCAGTGAAGATCCGTCTGTGCCACTGAGCAGCTGCAGGGTTACATTCTGAAAAAGAATATCCATATGACTGAGGAAAGGCTAGGCAGGCAACATAAGCTTTGTCAGACCTCATCTTTCCTGACAGTCACAGAAAGGCTACTTTGGCATTTTATGGCAGAATGACTTACCTTAATGGTCGTGACTATCACCCCGAGCACAGCCTGACCACTGTAAGATTCACTGAGGTCAAACTCCCCTCGCAGAGAATGAAACACTCCGTTCATCACACGCTTCACCTGCAAGGACACACAGCTGGCCTCACTATCACTGCACAAAAATGCTGAATAATCCCACACACATGCACTGGCATTAAACAACTAAACAGACTTGTCGGATGTAAATGAAGCTTGTAGCTCAACTGTGAGCCATGCTGTCCGGAATTTTGACATTAGTGAGGTATTAACAATGAATATCTATGTTTGTGTCCGTCCTCGTACTTCTGGCAATTTCACTGCAGTTTAATGCAGTCTTAACTCAATACAACAAATTACAGCCTCAAAAATGACACCTGAGTTTACTGCAGGTGAGATTAGACCGAGCTGGATTAGAAAGAGCGAGCAGTCCAAATATTGTGTACTCTATATGCACTGCTGCTTCTGACTTCCTGTTTGTGGGAGGGAGGGAAGACTCAGGCACCCTTCACTGACATCTGGTGGTGGTCGTGCAGATACTCACTCTGTGAATTTCACAGTGACAAAGTTATACTCCACTCACATGTGTGTGTGTGTTCATGTGTGACTCCTCACCTCTGCTGCAGTGTCTCCTGGACCCTCCTGCTCTGCCAGTTTCTTCTCCAGTTCAGCCACTCTTCTTTCCAGCTTCTCCCTGTTAGCTGCTCCTTGCTGCTCTAAGGCTGTGTACTTAAAGAGAGCATACAGTGAATGTGTGTGTGTGTGTGTGTGTGTGTGTAACCAGGAACATAAAAAGCAGTGAACACAAAAAGCAACATCATTTTGGGGAGGAATGAACAGCAGTTGTGTATGAACACATGATGTGAAATCCCTGAAGAATGCATTCCCTGCCAATGATGACTGTGTAATCTAATTAGAAGCACATGCTGACTGACAACTAGTCATCCATCTTACTTTTTCCTGAAGGGCCTGCAGTTCTTCAGTCTGTCTGCCGTGTTGAAGTGAACTCTGTTCTTCTGAATCTCTCGCCTGCTTTAGAGCCGTAAACTGTTGAGAGGCCCCAAACAATCAATCATGCATCGTACATTCACATTTACGTCACACTACAGAGCTACAGAGTCCATCTTTCAAAGATTCAGACTGAAGTCTGTTCATAACTGCATGTGTGTTATCTTGTCTACCTTTTCCTGTAGCTGGGTTTGTTTGTCCTGCAGAGCGTCTCTCTGCTCTGTTAGTTCAGCCAGCTCTCTGCTGTGCTGCTCTTTGGCAGAGGCCAACATCTGCTCACACTTCCCCTTCCACTCCACCTCCAGCTCCGCCTGCAGCTGAGACAGCTGCAACACAAACATGCCATAAGTGGAGGTAAGTATGTCCAGAGTAGTAGAACCAGTAGCATTTAACATTTTCATAAAACATCTCTTATTAACAGATGCAAAACATATTTGATGAAGTTCATAAAAAACTAAGAAATGCCATCACATCATCACATCATGATTCATATTCTTTGGTGCTCAGAAGTCATTGAGTGAAACCTGCTCAGATGCTGCGTTGTCAGTGCTGGTCCTGGCCTTGCGAAGTTGAGCTCGGACGTTGTCCAGCTCCTGCTGGCTGCTCTTGCGGAGCTCCTCCACCTCTTCATCCCGACGCTGACGCTCAGCCTGCCACTTCTTCTTCCTTTCCAAAAGTGTCTTAAGTGGGAGGGGAACCAAATGTTTGTTAGCATTTACATGACAATTATTTCACATTTTAGAATCTTAATTCTTCTAATTTGTGTGTACTGTATTTCTTACCCGTTCTAGGCGTTCTTTATCAGTCTTTAGGTCCTGCAGCTCCTCCTCCATGTTGTTGACCCTCAGCTCCATCTCTTTGCGTCTTTGTTTCTCTGAGCGGTACTGGGCCTGTGTTCTTTCTGCTGCCTCCTTCAGCTCTGAAACACACAAACACAGAATAATCTACCAAAAACGCATGCAAAACGCCCAACTCCCAAATCAATGAAAAACAACATCATCAAACCTTCTAGCTGTGTCTCCTGGGCAGCCATGCGTTGACTGTGGCTCTCACTGTCCTGCAGTGCTGAGCTCAGTTTATTCTGCAGCTCCATGGCCTTCTGCTGGTGAGCTGAAGCTTCTAGCTGCAGCTGAGACAGCCGGGCCGTGGACGAAGCCAGATCCTCCGTCAGACGAACCTGATGGAGACGCAGGCGGACAGGGGCAGGGGTGAGAGGACGGGATGTGTGAGTGGCTGTCTAAAGCAAATTCAAACCCAGGCCACACACAGACAGTGTAACAACAGAGTGACAGCCTGGATGATGGCTACTGGTGCTAGTGGTGTGAGCAGCGTGACCCTGTGGAAGAAAAATGATGAGTGATGACTGATGGAAAAGGAGACAGAAGGGAAAAGAAGAAAGAAAAGTTAGTTAAAATGTTAATGAAGTATGATTGAACAGATGATTCCGGTGGCTGCAGTTAGATCTGGGTCAAATAGTCATTCCACATCATATTTTCAGATTTTTGGCTGGAAGTGGGGAGTGATCACATCAACTTACAGGGAGCAGAACTGCTGTGTTCTGTTTAAATTGTTTATATCTTCTTTTTTTATGATTCTGCAGATACTATTTGACCCCAGTCTAGTAGCGGTACACAGAGAAAGCAGGCTCACCTGGCCGGAGCCCAGGTCCTGAGGCAGTGCATGCTGAGAAGAGAGAGCAGTGAATGATAGATTTTTTTTTCTCAGAGCGGCACAGTAGCACAAATAACCAGAGAGGCAGAGAGCAGAGGGCACATATCATTAGCGTCACATTTGTAACAGGAAATACACAGTAAATTATGACATAAACATCAACCACTGAGGGAGAAAATGAAGCCTGAAGACCAGATCGGACAGATTTGGTATGTCAGGAACTAATCAGAACAAAGTTGATTTCGGAAACAAATATTATTGAAAAAATGTTTGACAGGGAGACGATTATTAGCAAGTGAGCTAGAAAGTTATTAGGAGGACATTTCTATCTTAATTAGTTCAATTGTTAATTAGTTGAATTGAATAACTAAAACAGTGAAAATGGCATTGTGGTTGGTATATTGCATTCACATTCATACGGCGGCCATTTGATTCTGACATCATGCACAGGGTGGGAAGGTCTGGATTGTTATTATTCATTGTCTGTTCATTGGCCATTTTGGATTTTGGATTCAAAAGGCGATGGCTTGCAGTGCATCAATGATCCACCAGAGGGCAGAAAACGTATCCCCTTGTATAGAACACACTTTTCCAGAAAGCCTCGACCTCAGGTGTCAAACTCATGCAGCAAATATGATACAATTGGAGTTATAATTCATGTGAATCAGATCACATAGAGCAAATGTTCTACTTATCAGTGAGTCAATGTCCTGTGAAAAAAAGGTGAAATATTAATGTGGTTTATTTTACGAGAGAAAAACAGAATGAAAAACATAGCAGACAGTCTAAAGGCTGTATCGTGGGACAGCTGCATACTCATGCAAGATTTCATTGTGGTCACATATACATCAAACCTCTCAGTCTTTACTTATAAAGACCCCCGCCTACCTGTGTGCTTTTTGTCTCACAGACACTGCTTTTTCAAGGTTGATACCAATACTGAGAGCGAAAAGTTAAAAAAAAAGAACTAATATGATGACCCATTTACAAATATGTACTGAGCAGTTACTGCATCTACACTACCTCAAACTCCTGTCATCTCACATATTTACCAATATGGACATACCTGTGATAAACTACACTTTGCCTTTAATCCCTCTCTCACCAACGCATCAGTTGGACCAATCACTGAAATGCTGAGGACAGTAGTGAGATGTTTGGTGTGTAATACATTGTTCCTCTCTTTGCCACTAAAGACAAACGCTCACCTTGTCCTGCTCAGCCTGCAGTAGTCTGGCCTGGTTCTGTTCACTGGATGACTTGAGGGAGTCGTTCCTCTTTTCCAGCAGCAGGTTACTCTGCTCCATGTACCTGGGCAACAACATCACAAGAACGTTACTGAACCTCAGACACATTTAGATTTCAAACACAAAGACTACTTGACATCTTCTGACTCACCTCTGGTTTTGGTTGATGAGCTCCCCAATCTTACGGTTTTGCTCCTCAATGCGAGAGCTCTTCTCAAACACTTCCTTTTTTAAACATTCATTTTCCTAGAAACAAAACAGCCGTTTTCAGAACACAGTTTGACTCCTGAAAACAAGATCTGAGGAAGCACACTATACAGTTGTGTACCTGGACAATTCTTTGGATGTTGTGCATGATCATGGAGGTTTCCATCGACATACTCGACACGCCCATGGAAAGACTTCCCTGTCTTTGAAGGTCATCTATCTGTTCAAGTAGAACAAAAGACCAAGATCAGATGCATCACCTTCATGTTAGAGCCACTTAATCTACATATTCTTGTACATAGAGTTTCTTTGTACCTTTGAGGCCAGTTGATCCACTTTATCGGCTACTTTTCCGACAGATAAGCGGATCTCTGTGTTGTGTTGTCGGGCCTCAGTCATCAAGAAGGAAGTCACATCACTGGAGCCTGGAGAAAACATCACAATCACAGGTTTCTTTATGTAAGTCAAACACAGAACTGTCTTTCAGCTTTCTAGTATTGTTAACCACAGAGGCTGCTGTTGCAAAATGGCAAACCCTGAAGTTACTCACCTACATATGGGACAGTTTGTGCAGGGTAGACCTGGCCAACAGGCTGCAGCTGAGTTGGAGCCACAGAGGTCTGTGTGTAGGGGTAAGGCTATGAAACAACATAATGCAATGATGTAAAGACATATTTATTATGACGTACGTATCGATGCTAGGTTAGTGCAACGTGGTGAGATCTCACCTGAAAGGCATGACTGCTTCCTGGCACGCCAGGCTGTGGAGCTACAGAGGTCATAACAGGAACTAAGGCAGAAGGTGGAGCTGTGTGAGGATGAGGATATGCTGCATGAAATATATAAACAGTGTCATTAGATACTGTGCTCTTGTAATCCTGAGCTGCAGGTAGAATGCATATATGAGCAGGCAGAAGGAGTTTACCGTGTGCTGAAGCCGGAGCGGCAGTGGATATCTGCACAGGAGACGGAGCCGCAGGCCGATCCTTCACTCTGCTGCCACTCGTGTCCTGAAACATCGTCATGGAAACTCAGAAATGACACCAGATGTGCTGGATATGTATTTCATAGGGACACTCTCTGTTGACTCTCTGACACACAGATTTGATACAGGTGTCAATCTTGTTTTCTCGAGCAGATACAGCGGGATGCATTTAGATAAGACACTCCTTACACCAAGTTTATAAACACAAGTGTCATGTTAAAGACTGTTCGGGACCAAGCACAGACTGCCAACTGAGAACAGTTAAGTGCTTCTATTCTATAAATAAATAAATAAATAAATAAATAAAATAATAAATAAATAAAAATAAAAATAAAATAATAATTAGAATCTGTTTAAGTACCAGACGTACGTTTCCTGCAGGTTTTCATTTCAGAAGATTAAAAAGTCAAACTCAAATAGAAGTTGTGATTTTCTGACATTCCAAATCTGATTTTGGTTCAAGGACTTCATTTTCCATTTTCTAAAAAATGTTCTAGTCCTGCAGATGAGGGGCTCAGATTTAAGCTACTTAAAGTGGTAGTTTAAGGCACTCAAGGCTTTTCAGACTTTAAAAGGATAAGTATGGTGTCATTCTATATTTTTCTTCCTGTCCATGCCAACCTTGTTGACCCAGTAGACTCTCAGTCCATTGGTTCCTACTGACTTACATATAAATAGTTTGTTTTTAAAAATGGTTCTATAATTTCCAAAAGCAGCTGCTGGAGTAGTTTTTAATCAAATGTTAGGATGAAGTGTAAGGAAGTGTGTTCAGCAGAGTATAGTAGTGAGTCAAAATAAACTGTGTGCAGTGAGGGACATGAAACACCAAGACATCAAGCTTTGGTACATTCATTGTTGGTTTTCACCAGACTTATTTTTAAACGTCTAAGGCAAATCTCCCTTCCTAGGATCCTGCTAACTCACCTCAAGCTCGGAGTCACTGGATTCAGGCTGACTGGCCACTCCAGTCAGAAAGGGCAGCATGGGCTGACCCATCTTTGCCATGCGAGAGATCAGTTTGGCTTTTGTGGCATCCGGATTCTGAAGTTAGAAAAAAGAAAGCACATCTTCAATAAAGCTGAAATAACTAAATACAATTAAGATCAAAGTACGTCAGTACTGAGAATGAAAAGCAGCGAGGTGCTTACTGCAAGCTGTTCGCTGAGTGAGTTTGACTTTGCACGAAGTGGTGTCTCCCTGGAAAACAAAGAAAAGGTGAGAGACCAAGTGATAGCAGGGTTAAGCATAACACCCTCAATGATTTTGTGAGGCCTAAATCTCACCCTGGTATGCCTGGACCCGAGGCCACCGTCTGCACTGGGGGCTCTGGGGTCAGATTCTCCACACTGGGAGCCGGGGAAGGAGCAGGGGAAGGAGCAGCCGAGTCTCTGGAGCTGGCACTGGCCCGATCAGACCCGGTGTCCTTGGAAAACTTCACCTAAAGCATAAAACAGACAGAACTTCAGTTATCACGTGCCGTTAGAATGATCAGGTGAGTCAGAGGAGGTCAAGTACAAGAGTGTTACCCGTCGAAGCTCTGCTTCAAAAATAAGAGTGCTGTTGGACGGGACACGGTTGGGGACTCCCTTGGATCCGTAAGCTAGGTTGGGTGGGATGACAATGAGACGACTACCCGCCTTCTTCATCCCCAGCATCCCTTCCTCCCAGCCCTGCACACACAGGAGGAGCACAGGAAGAAGGATAATGAAGTAACAACATAATAATATGATGATGAACATGGCACAGCCACCGTGATAGGTAACATCAGTCTAACCTGATAAACACTGACACACTGTGTAGGGACAAAACAAAAGGCAGCACAAAAAGCCTCCTCGTGTTTGAGTGACTGAGCTATAAAAATATCTATTGCTATTTATTTCTTGTCACTTTATTATAAACTCTGTACTTCTTTCCATGCAAGGATCCTGTAAGGATAATGACTCAGTTTGTCCAGTGATTGGTGCTGACTCATTGGTCAGCAGGTTGTTGACAAAGCAAAGATAGCTAGCAAGGCCACTCATCTCGCTTTGTGACACACATGATAGAATGTTGAGAACAGCGTGGGATTTTGGATGTCACATACTGATGATTTCTCTCATTTATTTTGTCCTCTGAACACACTAACATGATTTCCAAACATCCATCCCTGCATACAATGTGGGAATATCTTTGCATTCTTAAAAATATATTATATTCTTAAAAAGAGTCAGCGAGAATACTTTCTGCACATAGAGTGATTGCATTTAAAAGGTGTCATCAGGACATTTTCACTCACTTTGATCACTTTTCCAGCGCCAACCTTTAGTCGTAGCAGCTTGTCCTTGTTCTGGTTAGAGTCAAACATCTGAAATGATATTTAACAACAGCAATCACGTGCCATCATCTAAAAAAAAAAAAAAGAATCCGCGGGAACTGCCGACAAAATTAGGAAATTAGTTAAACAACGTGTGTGACCTGTCCGATGGCGTGGTTCTGCAGGAGCCAGCCTGTGTACACCACCTCCAGAGAGTCTCCATTCTCCACCGCCTGGCCCTCACCGAGATTCAGATCCTGAGTCACCACAGTGTCCAAGGAGGCCGTGCTGTTCGCTTTTGCTAAACATACCTGATGAACACAAAAGAAGTCACTATCAAATGGACAACATCCCTCCTGCAGTTTGGTGCACTTTGTATCTAATGTGAGTCACAATGATGAAGGGCTCTGGAAGATGAATCATGGACTCTCACCTCTTTGCAGAAGTCTGATGAGGCTTTCTCCGATTCAAACATCAGGGACCAGTTCTGCCTCTGGTCGTCATAAAAAGTGCAGTAGTTGTTTGGCTGTACCTGCAGGGGAGAAAGAACGTGCGGTGAGGAAGACAGAAGCTCATGTTGCTTCAAGTCTAATCTACAGCTGTTGTTGTTGTTGTGTTGGCAGAAGTGTGCTTCCATACATTCCCACCCATATGTTCAGCATCCTTTATGTCTTGACTCACCGTGAAAACAAAGCCCACGTGAATCTTGGCAGCGGTCACTTGTTTCTGCTGGCTCAAATACAGAAGCAGCTTGTACTGCAGAAAAGAAGAAGTGCATTATTCATAAAAGAAAAGAAATCAAAATTCACACCAATAATCTCAAACAAATGACTAATTAACAAAAGCTCCAACCTCTTTTGTTGTGTGGTTGCCCAGTACAGCAGCTCCCAGCTTGCCCTGCTTCACATACTGTCCGTTAATACTGTAAATGTGACAAGAAGAATGGCAGAAAGGCTTTACACTCGACTTGCTATAAGATGATTTGGGGATTTGACTTGATTCATGCAGTTTATTGTGGAAGTTATTTTGAAGTCTGAAGCTTTACTCTTGAGGGCAGTGAACAGAACACACACATCGATAACTGAAAAATAACTAAACAAAAAGCAACATGAAGCTGCTGTTTTAATTTATTACAAACAGGGCACTCACTATCTGAAGGCTTGGACAGCTGTGGCGAATAACACTGCAGGAGCACCCGGTGGTGGAGCTGCTTTCTGGGAGGCTGGTGCTGCAAACGGACAAGAGTTATATTTAGTCGAGTCTCCACACATCACTGAAGTCACCCATGTCACCGTTGCGATGGTTCTCACCTGAATTGGAGCTCTTTCTGGGCTGTTTGGGTGCTGTGTACTGGAACGACTCGTTTCCCTGACTGGCTTCCTGGTCTAGTCCAAACAGGGAGGCCAACTTGGCCCTGCAGGGAGAACAAGTGTAAAGATGATCTAGATACGGTTACTCTGGCCATGAAATGTATGATCCACTGTGTGGATACACTCTCTGATGGAAATATGTCGGCTTCAGATGAAAGATACAAAACAGAGGCTGTGCAGTCAGGCTAGGCTCTCCTCGTCATGTCATGGTTTTTATAGTTTGTTTTATTTAGTTTGCAGTCAAACATACATGGAACTGACAAAGATACATAAAGTGCAGGGAGAGGCAGAAAAGAGACACAAAATGAACAGACAGAGAAAAATATAACAGCATAAAGTAATGACAATTTAGTAATACGCAAAACATATGTCAGCAAGATCAAATATTAAAGACAATAACAATATAAAAACAAATATATGAGCCATCAGGAATTACTGGACCTGCCTGCCACACTTCAGCACCATTTTTAGACGCATGAAGGTTTAAAAGTCAGGTAAGCAGTGACAGCGATGACACTGTGAGCGCATTCTATCTGATCATTAGTCTGTTTCTTCACAAAGAAGAAAAACATCCTAACTCTCGGTCCATCCGCTAGCTTTACGTGGAGCTTGCTTTCTCATCTTCCTCAGCAGGTTATGGTTGTCCAGCTTTTTTTTTTTTTTGGTCAAACTACTGACTCCCAGGTCAATTCTGAACTTTCATCCATGACTTTTAAATCATTTACACAGACATAAAACAGAGAGCAGCAACAAATCTTTCTGTTTGAGAAACTGGAACCAGGAAAGCTTTGACAAATGACATCAAAATGTTCTGATGATCAACTTGTCAACAACTGTCGCAGCACAGAAACAACTGGAGCATCGCTCAACTCAACGAGCTCACAGGCACCGATCTTTCACCAGATGGGCATCAACATTTACATAAAGTTTCAAAACTTTTGGCTAACTGTACTGACCCCTGGAACTCCTTCCACTGGTAATCACTTGTGTCTCCCAGAACAGACATGTTGAAAGCCTTTAGGCCCTCATCCCCGATGGTAAGGAACTGGTATGAGGAGGGACAGCCCGTCTGCATGTGTGAGCCAAAATCCTTCTAGTGTACATTCCAGACGCTTCTATCCTGGGCTACCCCTGATCTCTCGCTCCCCGATGCCGTCACACCACTGTGGTAGATTCAACATAGCACAGCAGAGGAAGGGAAACCTAGGAGCTCTGACTCAGGGCTGGTTATCCACTGAGCAAAAGATGGGCTGTGGCACAAGCCTTCACCTTACTCCTCTAACAGGCAGCATGTGAGAGGAATTATCCGCCATAACACTCCCCTCCCTCCAGACGGGGGCCCTGTGCTCACACACACACACACACTGCTGCTATGTGTGCTGCTATCGCACAATGGTCACACAGTGCCAGGACACACAACACGGTTATCAGTGTGAAAATGAGGCAAAGCTGGAACTGAATGCCTCAAAATTGAGTGCCGTGGTATATTAATAGCAACTGTCTGGTAACAATAAGGGTCACAGTCTGCACTCCTGAAATATCTCGTTTGTTTAACGCCAAACAACCTCCAAAGACAGATAAACTGTGGTGTTGGTTAGCTCAGTTAGTAGAGCGTCTGCCCCGACTTGGCTTGGGAACCGGAGGGCGGCCAGTTCAAGTCCTGTATGGACCAAAGTATGGAAGGTGGACTGGGAGCTGCAAGGGTGCCAGTTCACCCACAACTGCTCTCATCACTCCACATTTGCATGTGCATGAGCCCTTTGTGTGTGTCTGTGTGTGGTTGTATTTCAAGGCTAAAGTGCATGCAAAAAAACTGAGTGAGTGAAAAAAAATGATTTCATTAATAAAAGTATCTTCTTCACGTACGAAGAAGCGCAGCGGCCCAGGGTTCAGATCTGACCTGTGGCCCTTTGCTGCAAGTCACTCTCTATCTCTCTCCCCACATTCCTGTCACTTCTTCTCTGTCAAATAAAAGCTTGAAAAGGGGCCAAAAGAATACATGAAGTAAACATGTAAGAACTTCATTTCAAATGAACGTGTTCATTCTTTAGTCTGACATCTGGGAGTGCTTCGAGCTCTTGAAACAGGGTAACAGGGACTTCAGCTAATAAGACAGTGATGTCGAACCTTAAACTAGACAGTGGAAAGTTGTCAGTGGTCTGACAGATAGTCAGTGCAAACATGTGAGGCATGTGATAACCTATCAGAGCAGCAGCATATGAAATCAATGTATCCGCTCCATGAACTAGCCGCTTATCGGCTCGTTATGTTGTTTCTTCTTGCAGGATGAACAGACTTTGTAGCTGCTGACTTATACATGTTAAAAATAGTTCTATCAGAGTTCTATCATGAGCCCACTTACTAGGACAGACATTTATATCAGAGGTCATGTTATGATTCGACATATATTTGTTTAGTTTATTAATATTGAACACAGTCTCCTGTGAGGTTCAAAGTGTGTCACTTCACACTTTGGTGGAAGAACAATAGTCGTTAAAGACAACAAAGAGAATTGAAAGTAGAAAAGTAAATATGAGCTTTAATATATAAAGGTGTACGCCCAATAACACAATAACGTAGAAGAATTGGCAAAGCTTGAAGTTATTTTCTAAAAAGTATTACCGACAAATAAAGCCGGGATAAATAGAGAATTGTATTATTATATTTGGACAACAGCTAGCCTAACCCTGGTTGTAAGCTAGTTAGCTCGCATGCTAAAAGCATGAAGTTACGTCACGGCTGAGCTCACCCTCCCGTCGGAGACAAGAAGTCTCCGTCTTCATCGTCTCCGGCGAACATCTTTAGACTCGGAGTCCTTTTTTCTTCTTAAATAAAACAAATGCACAGATTCTGTTTGGACATGACCAGTTTGTTGAACTTATGACTTCCCCTTCCTGTTTGTGGTGGAGTCAGCTGACTTTCCACCTGACCCGAAATCAATTAGCCCCAGCCGCCACTGAAGGGCGCCAAAGACCAGTACAGGATAATCAAACGACCACCCGAGACCCAGGAGAAGAAGAGGAAAACGCCAGGTCATCCTGAGGTGAAAGTGCTGCTTAGTCATCAGGTATGCACGCTGATGCTGCTCTGGTGTCAGCCTTGACCTTTGACCTTGCAGAAGGGTATAGACAAGACAATTTCTTAATATAGAATCTACAAATGGCATGAACAAAACCAGACATAAACTGCATAGAAACTCACGTTTGGAAGTGGGAAATTGGATTTTGTCTTTTTGGATTAATTATAACATAAAATGTATTGGTTGAATCCTATTGTCTCAACATTTGTTTGTGTGAATAGCTCTATCAATGATTATTGTTTTTAGAGTTCTCATGTTTGAAAGCCATAAAAACTGTATTTCTTCCCTGGACTCCCCAGAAAAACCCTGAATACATAATGAAATGATGAAAGATAATATGCCATGCAGTACGCCTCGTGTTCTTTAAAAAATGCAGCGCCATCCAAAAGCAATTTGGCAAAAACCTAGTGACACATTTTCATCTGTGGCATTTCATACTTTGTATGCCATATGGAACAGAACGTGTTGGTGTGCTCCACCAACCTTTTATCAAATGTTTTCCTATCATCACAGCAAAAATAGATCTCATTACATTCACATAAACACAGTCAATGTTAATTCAGGCTCATGCCCTCCTCCTTTGCCAAGTTCATTAAAAGAGATAGGCTGCATTGTTTGGCTGAATTCCAAATAGCATTTTGATCTGTCACAACATTGTCTCATCTGATGTGTGACATGAGAAATACCGCACAATCACTACAGGTTGTTGGTGTACAACATAGGATCAATCCATTTTGCTCTTATCCTCTTTAATCCACCATTCCCATATCTCAGCTTCACTTTGGTCCCGGGTCCTTTTTTATTCAAATATTTTCTCCTATAAGAATCTGTCGGCATGCAGCACATTCAGCATCATTACAGCTGTTGGTGCTGGCTATTGGCTTTACTGTAATTTATGAATTGGTTAGCAGTTGTAATTGTAACAGATCATTCATTTAGGTTTCAGCCATGCTAGCAGAAGATGATGTAGGTCTATCCGTCAGTCTTTCACTTTGGTCCAGACTGAAATATCTTTCTTTTATGGATTTTCATCAAGCAACAAATGAAGCCATTGTGGAAGTCCCAAAAACTGCAGTTCCTCAAACGTCCACTCGAGGCTGGCTACAGAATGAGTCAGTCTCCATAAGTACCCATGTTAAAATGTCAGACTTCACAGCAGAAATAAACATGTTTACAGCCTGGTACAAAAAACAGTTTCGGCCTCTATAGCTAATTTCCCCGTTCATAACAACTGTACTGAGGGTGAATTTATATAGAACTTAATAGGCTTATTTTGCTGAATTAATAGCATGGCCACTTTGACTGACAGGTGGGTGCCATTACTGATTGCTTATCTGAGTAACCAGGTTTCATTCAGCCCAACTTTTGAACCTCAAAACCACCCTTTAGAATCCTGTGGGTGGTGTTATGTTGTCCATTGTCAGTGATTTTCATGATTCACTGAGGTAGCTCTCAGACTTTTTCCCAGCTGTGATATTTTGTAGTTTATCTTTAAGGTGTTACTTATCTAGGGGTTAAAAATAAATACATTTCAGACCAGATTACAATTAGTTTTGCATTCACAGAACATCCAACCAGTCACTTTTAGCTGAAGATGATTGCGACATTGTCAGTTTAACACCTAACATAATACTCAAAAGGCATTTTAAGGCATCAAGAGAGATCATGACAGCACAAAATGTTATTGTTGTTTTGTTATTGTCAGTGCATGTTTAATGTGTATGACATCATATGATTTTTGTCAAACTGTTGCCTTTCACAAATTCACAGATGGAGGTGTTTTTGACTGATGCTCATGCAGTTTAAGCTCAGAGGTTTCGGCCTCATTTAGTTGTTCTATGTTGCTGTGATAACTCACATATTAATATCTAGGCTGCAGCAAATTTAAGCTGCAGCTGAATCAATACTTAAAATGAAGCCTGATTTGAACTCAGAAATGCTTGTTAATTGTGTTATCAGTGTGTTTTGTCTCACTGTCCATGCAGTGTGTGAAATCCACGCTAACTGCGTGTGTCTGACCTCTATCACAGGAACTTAAAGGCAGCAAAATGTCTTCATCCCTCATAGTTCCCCCACCAGTCAACACATAGACACAGGACGATTAAATATAATCCATCTTCTTTACTCAGTATTTACACGGGATCATTTTACAGCAATATTACTTTAGATTTATGGCGTTTTAGCCATCTTTACCTATCAAAAATATACAAAAATACAATCGCATCTGTTTCTTCCTATATCACAACTGTCATCAGTCCATTTCTTCTGCTGCATGTTAGGAAGAGGTACGTGATTTCCTGTTCCGCTTTGCTCGACGTGTGGCCGGAAATCGGATGAACTCAAAGTGTTTGCTTTGGTCCGTGTTGGGGAAGGGAGGCGGGCCCGTATGTAGCCTCTTGATGAAATGGACCTCTCTCTGGTTCTCTCTTGTCCTGGAGGCTTTGATGGGCCTCCCTTTCCTGGTGAAAGCCACATACCAGCCCTCATACTTGGCATTCTGGAAGGCTGTGTAATTGTTCTCCAGTACTATTTCTGTGAAGATACAATCCCTGCTCCGACCGTTGGGCTGCGTGAGGAAACAGAAGAAGTTTCTTATTAAATCTGGGCTGAAGCATATTATGCACATTCATCCTTTTACGCATTAGAAGCTGAAGTAAAAACAATAATGCACATCACTGCTCTGTTCAGGACATGCTGCAGTCTTACTTGTTCAGGTATGACCAGTAGCTTAAGGTTAGCTAACATTAGCAAACTCTGGATACATATTGCAGTGTGTGGATATTTTTGAGTCAGTTAGCATTGACCTCAGCAGTCACATGTAGCTACGTTGGCCACTGTTGAGCAATATATTCTTAATATATGGTACACAAACTTTAAAAATGTCTAGAAGATTATGTATCTTCTGTTATCTTTATATATTTTCAATATATATACATACTTTATATATATTTTGACAATGCACTTTTTTGTTGTATTGGTAAAGTTAGCTGAAGCTTTAGCCAGAAGTTGGTTAGTTTAGCAGCCAGGCTCTGTCCAAAGGTGACAAAATCTTCCTACAAGCACCTCTAATCTCGCTAGTTAACACTAATTATAGCTCATTTGTTTAACAGTAATAGTTCTTTACAACTTCAACAATATAGTGCACAAACGTGTTAACATTTTATTTTAATAGTTCAATCATTTGTCTAGTATTTGTAAGATTTTACCTGTTTCTCTCTGTAGATGTTTAACAGATTATCTATATAATATATGATGCTTTATGATCACACCCTAAGCAAGATGTTTTTGTGCCTGAACCACAGTGGTGTGTTATCAGAACATGCTTTTCTCTGTCAGACAGTTGAATTGTTGAATCTCAACTAAGTATATGTTGTTGAAATGTTACAAATACTCCATAAACTAACTGTAAGCAAATATAGCAGTGCCCGGTTTAGCTAATCCCCTGTTTCCAGTCATGCTAAGCTAAGCTAGCCATCCAAAAGCAAAGAAAGCAAATAAATGGATTTCTCAAAAGTTAAACATTTCTTCTGGTGAATTATGATCAATCCAAATCCTCTAACACATCACACAGGGAAAAAAACTGAGGCTCATTTCTTTACCTGAAATCCTTCATGTACTATAGGCCTAGTTATTTTCTGGTAAGTGATTAACAAAACCTCCTGTCTGTATATGGATATAAAAATAATGCTCTCACAGACACAGTGAGACAACTATGCAGTTAAAGACCTGCCAGTCTCTACACACACTGAACCTATGATGAGAAATAGATTTATGGCTTGTCATGTCAGCCAGATATGTGAATCCATCTTTTCCATTTCCACGAAGGAAGTGGAGCGCTGACATATGACCAAATACACAGGCGGTGCATAATGGAAAGGGGTACCCTCCACCGCCCTCTCCCCCAAGTCACTGTCAGCCGTGGCCAATAAGACTGAGCGACTATCACTCAGTCCTCTGAGGATTCCTTTTTTTTCCAGCACATCATGTTGTGGAGTGACAAGTTATGAAACTCCACTGACAGTGGACTGGAGCTTTAGTCTGAGCTACAGGGTGTATTCTAGTGTAGTATTCTAGTAGTTTTTTTTTTGGTACTGAAGTAAACACAAGTTTCATACCACTTCAGTTAACCTTTTAATTTTACATGTCGCAGCACTGGTGCCAAACCCATTCTAAGCATAAGCAACATTCAGTAGAAAAAAACAGATATCAGTATTGTACCTTTCCGACAAGCTTTCCCTTCCGGTTCATGCAGAGGTAGCGTCCACTCTCTGCGCCTCTTATCCTCACTCGACTGCCAAAGGTATCCGTCTCAACGAAAAGACGAGCTGCAGGAAAAAAAGAGAGGAGGAAGTCAGAGAGTGAAGACAAGCAAGACAAAACACACAACAAGACCAAACAGATTCCTTTTTCTGTCTTTAGTCTTAAATATACTTTTTGTATTGTCAAAAGTTCTATGTAATATCATATACAAAAATATACAGCTGAACATCTTATATTATTTAGGCTATAGAGACTCAAATCTTTTTCCTATGACGTCATTGCTCATATATGACTACAATTTAAAATGTGCTGCACAATAAACAGCATGCTTTCAATATATAATAATATAGACAATTCAGTCTGTAAAGATGTTAAAAAATTGTTTTGACAGTTTGTCAGCTGAGCTGTTGAGTCAATATGAGCCTGGAGACACTCACTGGCTGAGGTAAGCGTCTGGAAATTACAGCTCTAACACCGGGTGATTAAACAAATGCTATCACCGGACATTAAAGAGCAGAATAAACATTCTCAATTGAATTTGTCCTGCAGTCAATTACGGCCAATGGGCATTACAACAGCCGTGTGTATTGGGACTATAGAGACAAAGGACTTGTCCTAATCAGCCGCTAATTTGCCAGACGATGGCTTCATGGATACAGCAGGGAGGCTGAATTAACATATAGGCCTGAAAACATCTCACTGAGGGAGGGACAAGAAACAGGCTGGAGGTGAAACTGCTGGTTGTGCCTGAGGCCATCAGTCCCCAGCATGGGGCTTTGTGGCTGTACTGTCAGGGACTTAGAAACTGTATTCCAGTGGAAGATTTTCACTTGAAGAAGCCCTGAACAGATTTTTGGTATTTACTACAAGATGATCTGTGATCTGTTTAACAAGCGCCAATATTTGTGCAAAGAAAATCACAATCAGCATTTCAGCCAAAAAAAGCCAAATTTAAATATCAGGCAGGATAAAATGTACATAAAATGTTGTGGATGGATAGGACATTGACTTGCTAAATTTGTACAACATAAACCTAAAATTACCATCATGTCGTATGTTATATAACGTGAGGCTATAGTCTATGTTGATGCTACTTAATATTTGATATTTTCACTGAAAGATATAGCATTTTTGTGCAAAAAAAATGTATTTAAAATAATACAAATAATATTTCTTCTCTTCTAAGATTGTTTCTTCTAGAAAGTTAGATTAATAACTTTCTTCAAATATCAGCGATATTCAAGACATGTTTTGTCCCAAGTAACCAAAAAATATCCGACAAAATATCCGTTGTCTTATGAGTAGTTTGGTCGTGCAGGATAGAGACCTGCGGCAGTGAAACGGCGTAAAACGGACACTTCACAGCGCAATATATAAATAACACAAAATAAAACATCCCACAAGTTTAACAACGGGCCTCGGGTCAGCTCTTACCGTACACATTTCCATCCTCAGCTGTGGCGGTGACCCTTTTGCCCTGAATCTGGACGTGTTTCCCGCTGGTGCGGCTGTAGAGCTGGTAGACCCTGACCTGTCTGCGGCTGAGCTGGTCCGTCACTGCGCCCTGCGTCCTCACATACTGGTTAAAATTAGGAGACGGGTGATTCTCCCCCTTTTTTATGCAAAGGGAAAAATAAAATACATAATTTTTTTCTTTCTAATCTGGGATAAAAAATAATGTAGAGCCAAATTTAAATCCAACTAAAAATTGAATTTCTCTGACTAGCCCTATAAACATATAAGTTCATCATGTGGTACACAGGTGAGACTTGAACACACACTGTTCTAAAGTTATAAATTGCGCTTACCTGAGCATGGCACCACAGCACGAAAAAATGAAATGATCTGCAGGAGCAACAATAAAAGAAGAGTTATTAAAGAAGTCGTGTCGGAGCAGTCCTGCAATTACACAATCAATAAATGCGGTCTTACATGTAAATACAGCGCTGGTTTATTCCATACATTCTTCTTTTTATTTCATCCGATCAATAAACGGATCAATCCCAGAAGGATGCGGTAAATAAATCCAGCAGAGCTCCCACAGTGTCGCATATGAACTCCTCCTGTCCATCCACCACAGCACAGTCTCTGATAAGCACCTCGGAGTTATTCCCCCTCACATTTATCAAAAATCTGAGTCGGCTGACTGAGTGCTGGAGAGCTCTTCAAAAGATCCGTGCAGCGCATCAAAGGCAAATACATCCATTATTTCATAGATATGTATATTTATCATCAAAGCTCGTCGGAGTTGTCTTTACATGGCTGGATCCCCGGCTCGGTGCAGGTCTGCTCGGGTTAATTCCAGGTTTTGAAAAGCCCTCTGTCTCTGTGGGATCAGGCTGCTCACTGGTTAAATGTTGAAAGGCAAAGTCCCTCCCTGAAACCTTCTATTGTGGGTGGGCACAGCCACAGGACCCCAAATGATGATTTACGGTCATATAGAGAGGCATATAAGTCAAGATTTACACAGTTTAAGATTAGCAAAACAATAATAAGAGCAGTAATATTAATAACTCCACATCAACATTTTGCAAAAGAAACTAAACTGGCTCAAAAGTTTCAGATTGAATCTGTCTGATTTTATTGTAGATCATTACCATGGCATTGTATTTAAAGGTAGTAGCCTAATGGCACCTTATGGGTGTGGCAATTAGGTGTTAAACGTACCATAGCACCATCCAATCACCCCCACCACACTTCCCTTTTATCTTATGCTAACTGGTCACACTTCCAACTCATGTAAAAAAAAAAAAAGGGGAGGCCAAAACAAATCATAGTGTACAGACAAAAGGCCTGTTTCACCTCCACATAACACGCAATCAACATCCAAAGATGAGCAGGATACTGTCCTTCCTCTTCCTTTGAAAACAACTCTTCTACAAAGAAGATGAAGAGAAGAGAAGAGAAGAGAAGAGAAAATGTATTTTGGTAGCTGCTCATAGTTTGTGTCCATGAACAACAGTGTAACACGAGGCTTCAAGTGCCTTCACATCTTACCCTTCTCACGTTCTCTTGACCCCACCACCAACCACCATCACCCCTGTCTAGAGCAATAAAGTGATAAAATACAACAGTTAGGCATCTCTGACATGTTGGCCTGCTTCTTTCACTTGGCTTACAGGAGCCAACAGCAACTGATTCCACTTGTTGACGTCACTTCTTACTGTAAGAAGACAGCGTGGGCCCATCAGCCCATCAGCCCATCAATCAGTTGTCCTCTCGTATCACAACAGTCAGTATTGTTTTAGTCAGACGTTTAGTGAGAGAGCCACGTCATGATTTAGCAGAATGATGCATGATCCAGTGAGTGCGTGTGTATGTTTGGCTTTTTCTACATTAGCTTCATGTCACTATATGATATTGTCATCATCTGGGAAAGCAAATACAGAAAATGTGAGCAGCATGGCCGTATCTGACCAAATAAAAAACACAAAAGAAGTCGATCGATTGAATCAGAGCTCCTCTATTCATTCCCAAGACGACTGCCTCTGAGACTTTGGAGAAACTTTGAGAATTCCCCTGAAATTACATTTAGGTTCATTTCAATCTGTGAAATACAATTTCAAATTTGGCAGCGAACATTCAGTTTGGGCATTACATATTCATTCATATTCAGGGTGTGGCACTAAAATAATATTTTAAAATGTTGTAAAAGGAAAAGTGTAATTAACACCATGCACAGCGGTGTCCAGGAATGAAGCGCTGTTATCATTAATGTTATTAATTATAACTGTGCTTTCTCTACTGTGAAGATGCCTACAGAGCAAACACTCCTTGTGATTTTAGCCTTATTGTTTCTTTTAAATACTCTGAACTCTGGTAATTATGGCCACCTTTCAGTGCAAAAAACAACAGCTATGCTCTGATTAATGCAAAATAAATCTATAAAAACAGAATAACTTGGATAGGTATCAGCTTTCTCTTCACTGTGATGATCCTGTGTGTTGTCCACATTACTGCACGTGCTGCGTTGATCCACCTGTCAGTCTCAGATCCCAGCTCGCCCTCAATCATGTACGTATGTAAGACCCAGAAACTGCCTGGAAAGCAACTCATTCCCATCATTTGTTGTCTTGTTCAAATCCTTACTCAAAAACATAGCATGCTGAAATAATCTCTGTAAACTGATATCTGCATATGAAGGCAGAGTCTGTGGGTGTGGGACCAAGATTTTGGCTCCTTAGGTAGTCTGGTTTCTGTTTGTGCTTCGAGTAGTTTTACTAGTTATGTTTGAGTGAGTTTTGGTTGCAGTAGTCCACATGGAGAGCAAAAGAGGCGGAATGCATTGACCGAAATGCGATCTTGGAACCCGTCAGCTATGCGGTCTGATGATTTATCTTTTTTTTCTTAGCTTTTTTTTTCAAATGATCTGCATTCATATCCAGATATCTGTTATAGAGATGAGGAGAAATGTGTCTTTCTCGACATTCTCACAAAGAAGTGTTGGCCCGCACTTCTGCTGGCTACATCAGAGTCTGTTGACCACAGAGGCTAAATTGTCAACAGACTATGGGTGGATTCAGATATCGATCCTGAAACTTCTGGCATTTATATTTGCTGTAGATTCTCACAGCCCAGAGAGAGTTCCCATTGTTTTTGTGCTCTCGTCTGACTAGAAAAGAACATTTAGGTACCCAGACTCATTAGTCAATGTTGCTGAGCCTATTTATGCTAGCAAAGAGCTAAAGTTCAATAGTCTCTAGGCCTTTCTCTTCTTTTTCCTGGACCTCACGTGAACCAAAACATACATGATGAGGTCAAATGATGTTTGTGTAGCCACAAAGCATAGAGATAGAGAAGTGGAACATGGCTTGAGGCAAAATGGCTCATAGTAGCTCGAGGTCAACATTTTAATTCATAGAAATATCAGGCCATATACCAATACCAAAAGGCAAAGCTAATGACATTCTCACCAGCCTCAGCTGTACTAAAATAAGATGGTGATCATGGTAGACATCAGCATTATTACTGTCACTGTAAGCATCACAGCATGGCTCTTGACTTTTTAAAAAAAAAATTTATAGAAAGATGTAAATAACTGTTGGAATCATTGCCAAATCATATAATACACGTTAACACATGTAACATAAGGTTTTTGTCCGGCTGTGGACTGCAGCAGACATTTCACAAACGAACATGCCCTTCTGGAATTTTATTAAATGGCAGCGTTAATGTCATTTTTGAATTTTAGTTCATGTTCAAGATAGTACTGTAAAACAAAATTATGAGCAAAAAAACACCACAGAATAAGACAAGACAAATGCACCTAACATTTCAGTCCTTTCTTAGTTTGCATTTATTGCAAGCAGTAAAACTGAGATGAATATGTGCAACTTCATATTGGTCATCATATGGGTGCAATCCCATGTTAAATGAAATGACATGACATGAATGATATATATACATGCTGTAGTCTTGTTAATACTGGGAGGAACTTTTGATCAGTTGCCAAATTTTCCAACCCTTCAAACCACATTTCCCATACAGCTCTGGCCTTCCTCGGGGCTACTGTAGCTCCAGTGACAAGTGAAAGGGGAACTGGTGGTCTCCAAACAGCTCTGACCACGTCGTAAAAATCTCCACCATAAAGAGCAACTGGCCACTCTTTCTGACCCTGCAAAAATAGAGGGAAGGGTTCAGAAAGTGGGTGGTCCCCTTTATGAATGATCAAAAGAAGAAGAAGAAGTAAAAAAGAAAAAAAAAAGGAGGAGGATTCACTTGGACAAGCAGCCTGCTCCTCTGCAGCAGCAGCAGCAGCAGCAGCAGGGCTCTTCTTGTCCTTCCCGAACCCACAATCAGGTCAGTCTTCACTGCTCTCAGTTGACTGATTCAGCAGCCTGGGAATGCTACACTCAAAAATGAGAACATAGCAGTCATCTGTGATTGTACTTTGGGCTCATTTTCGGTGAAAATGTACATCTCTGTGCTTATTACAAAAGCTGCTGACCCTTAGGTATCGCCCTGCCATTTGCAAGCTGACCATTTGAGCTTGCCAAATTTGACACAGCTGACGCAGGCAATAAATTTGAACTAGTTTCCCCACCCCCTTTATCCATAATGAGTGTTGCCCTGCAAAGCCTTTGAACACACACATACACACACACACCACACATGCACACACACTAGCAATCCTAATGTGATAATCATGGGATAAAGTTGTATTATATGGAGAAAGACACAAGCTCTCTACAAAATCATAAATCTTCAGAAGTGTGAAAATGTGTAATGTTGTCTAAAAGTTTAACATTGCAGATCGGACCGATGTGTGTGAACAACTCAAGAGGATATGTAAGAGCTAATAGGTGACAGACAACATTGTCAGACCAGACTGTGCAAATCCCCCGAGTCCCTGAGCTCTGCAATGTCCGACAGGTGATACCCAAGTTACTGATCCGTGATTAACACTCGCCAGTTGCAGACAGGCTCTGACTGCTTCATCTACCAAGAAGCTGGGAACATGTCAGACCTCAAAACTAATAAAGTGACTCACACAACTGGCCTTCTCAGTGCCACGGACACTGAGAGAGGGGGGGGGGGGAGGGAGGGTTGGGCGGGGAGGGGGGGTTACAAGGGGTGGTAATGAAAATAGCCGGACATCCAGCTACGCCGAGGCTACAGAGTCAGACAGGGCCCAGCATCTGTGTTATTTTTAAGGAGCAAAATGTCACTGAGCAATGAACATGCTCAAGGCGCATATCTAACAGGGTTAGATGCAAGGTCACGCCAAAGCCAGATCGCTTTCTGAAGACAGACGCTGTTGTAAATGGTAGTGACACACATGCTGCCGCTTTGAAGTCGTAACCGAAGTTCCTGAGAAATGCGTTGTTAGCTTTTAATTGATTGAGCTGGTATGTGCACATGTGCTACCTCTCACTTGTTTGCGGGAAACAATTTTGACGTATTCATGGATGCTCAACAGACATTTAACAGCAAAACCTGTATATTTTTTAGTTCACTCTATTCACTGCTTGTAAGACATGAATTAAGGATAAATTCTGGTATATGTCAACCCAGGTGTCAAATTTTAGTGGACTACTTTAAGTGGAGCTGCTATGCAAAGTTTGCTACAACAGCTACCGTACAGGGTTTTCCCGTTCTTCCACAACAATGGAGGTGACGAGGACAAGTATTAGAAAGAGAAATACAAATACTGGAGTTTTCCCACGACATCTAGGAAAATACATGTTTGTTTTCTAGCCAGGAGTTTGTTCATATGACTGCTCCAAATCAGATTCACCAAACTCTCTCAAACGTGTTGTAAAGTGCCCCTTTTAGCCTGAAGAATGCTAACCTGTACATCAGAAGGTGGGGTTTAACAGCAGCAGTGTGAGAGGAGCTGAAAACAATTAAAAAATATATAAATAGCACTGCTGCCAATGACTAATATGAGATTATCAGACCTTTGCTGAGACAAAAATAAAGAAGGAGTGGAGAAGGAGAGGTTTCACACGGAGTAAGGTGCTAAAAAAAACATCTTTAAAACAAAACAGCCCATGACTAATACGAGAAGTGGTAATGTGACAGTCTCAGAGACACTCAATGAGAATATTATAGCCTGCAGTGTGTGATGGCACGCTGTCAGATGCAAACTGAGGATGATACTGGTCAGAGACCAGCAGAGGCAACAACCACTGAATTTTAAAATGTAGAAGTTCCTGTGCTGAAATATGCCAGTGAAGTTAAAAAAAACTAAACTATTAAACAGAATACTAATATTGCATTTAGTTTGTTTTTGTTTCATATTTTTTAATACATTAATACATTCATTTTGGTACCATCCAATTTATTCAGATTAAGTCTGAAAATTAAGAAATTAAGACTGAAAAAAGTTAAGATTTCCTCTGCAACAATGCAGACATGACAACAGGTCTGGACTGATTCAAAGGAGGGACTTTTGTTTTATTTGTTTTTTCAGTAAATGAATTTCTTCCAATGAAATCAAATTTCATTTTGAACAGCTAATATGATGTAATAACTTGGGGGTGTAGTATTTTAGCGCTGTGTGTACCTTTGCGTGTCTTTAAATCAGTATAAAGGTTAAATATTAAAAGCTGTTTTTACTATGTTGGTTATGTCATATTAGTTTCAATCTAGCTATCTTCACAAAAGCCAAAGGGGATCTGTTGCAAGAGAAAAAAGCATGCAAGCAATTTGACCTCTGAACACTAGCATTGGGAAACTGGTAATTTATTAGAAATTAGTTATGGATGGAGAAACATGTGACCTCCTGTTCCCAGAGGACACATCAGGTCATTATATTTGACTGGTTTGGGATTTCAAGGACTCATTGGTAACCATTTTAAAGATTTATTCTGTCATCAGTTGACGGCAAGACTACAAGCATATGTCACTGGTGTCACCGAGTTTTGTAGTCAAAACACATCTCAGACCGCCAGAGGAATTCTACAGAGAAATCCTTTCAAAATAAGAAGAGGCAAAATGTGTACAACTGAAGCTGGGAGCAAGTAACCTTCACTTATAAACAACAATTTATATATATTTGTGGTGAACACTTCTTAGTATATATTATTAGAATCTCATGTGGTGTTAAATTCTGTAATTTTGTAATTCAGTGTACAAGTGATGTAAACTGTATCTTATACATCTAGTGTGAATCATACTATACTATATCCATACTAACTATATCTCATTTTCAAGAGATATTTCTTTTCAAGCTTTATTTGATAGAGACAGCTGAAGAGTGACAGGAATGTGGAGAAAGAGAGAGATGGGGAATGACAGCAAAGGGCCCTGGATCTGATTTGAACCCTGGGCCGCTGTGGCAAGGACTGAGCCTTTGTACGTGAGGCAGATGCTCTACCAACCGAGTTAAACGCCACCCCAACTATAGCTCATTTTAAAACAGTGGCTGATGCAGCAACACATTCAACAGTAATAGGATTAGCTATTTGATTTCCAAAATAAGACAATAAGAATTGTCAGCAGAATGAGAAATAGAGTCGCCCCTCGATGCAGGCAAAACTTGTTGTTGAACTGTTGCCATGAAATGATGAAAAAGAAAATGTATTCCTCTGCTCGGGAGTTTGCTGATTTATTCCATCCTGTCGTGGGGTGAAGAACATTACTGCTAGGTACAAATTTACACCTAGTGTAAGTACAGTACTGTCAGTCATCTGTGAGTATAGACATCCTGCCAAAACAAATCCATGCAGTTCATTTGTATTTCATATGAACACACTTTCCAATTTAAAGCAATGATACTGTTATTTATTATTTATTAGATTTAATTTTATCAAACGTGAGAGACACTTTGTTTTACCCACAGTCCACAGATGTTGATGATCATATAAGATGAAGCAAAGCAAAAAATTATCACAAGTTACAAGTCTGGTAATCCATTATCTATCAACATAGTTGTTTAATCTTCTGTCAGTTGACTGATAATAAGCTTAATAAGCTAATAGTTCCAGCTCTCAGTACTGAAAGATTGGCTGGATCTGTAATGAACTCTGTACAACAGCAAAAATATAAAAACATAATAAATAAAAATCATTTTATTTTATAACAACGTGAAGGTACACGTATGTCATGAAAATATATCATTTAGCAGCATACTTGCGTACACCATGTTGATTGTGTGTCTTCAGGAGGCCATATACTGTGTGAGTTATTCATTGTACTCATTAAAAACAAACTGGGTCAGTGAAGGTAAAGTGCTGTAGTTCCCCTACCTTATATTCATCTTTCCTTGAACAACACCCCCCCTTCACACACACCCCCAACCAACTAGCATGGCTGCCCTGGCTGGTCTGATGAGAGTCAGGGGCCCCCGGTAGCGAGCGCTGGGCCCAGCTGGTGTGCTGTAGCGTAAGAGCTTGATGTGAGGCTGCAGCAGCTGTCTGCTCCCTCCGCCCCTTCCTGCTCTGATCTCTGGTCTGCAGTTCACACCTGATCAACAACGACTGCACTTCACACAGGAATTTTCCATTTTCTATTTTCTGTCACCCTCTGCAGCACACCCCCACCCCCAGCACATAACGGCCCCCAGACCAACGGTAAGACAAGTGGTGCCCTACAACTTGGTGACTGGCGACAGCAACACCCACACCACAGAACGCCTGGTATTTCAGGCCCGCTTCCATGACTCAGTCGCTCTGAAGGGAACGGAGAGTTACTGGTCCTCTATTGTTAACTAAAGGCATCAATGTTAAGTCTGATGAAAGGTACTGAAAATGCAACAACATCATCAAAGAGGAGACAGTATTGGGAGATAAATCATATCACTAAGGCCCTGTCCACACGAATACACGGCCTCAGACAATATGCTGTTGTTTTGAAAAAAATCTTGTAAACATGGCGTGGTTTCCAGAAATATCTGTGTCTACACGGATTCACTGGAAACGTCCCAAAACGCTGTAGTACATATGCCAGGCCTGTATGTTGCGCTGTGACGCCGCCAGACCAATACACTAAAACCAGAAGAGAAGCCATGGAGCAGGCATATAAAGGTCTCGCACTGTTTACAAACATGTTCTTTTGTTGCTCCTCGCAGTAATATAGAAGCAGAAGGTTTTTTTGTAGCAGCCGTAATAGTTCCTGTAGTACAAGCACAAGCCTGTAGTCCACCATTGTTGTTATTATGACACATCTAGCAACAGCAGCTGAGGTTAAAGGTTAGAGAGGTGGGGCTTACACGTCATTGTTTCTGAGAAAATCCGCATTCGCCATCCAGACGACTCTGGGCTATCCAGTGTTTTAGGATTTTCCCACTCTGGGACCCGTTCTCAAAAAATACTGGTTTCACACCTCGAAAAAGCTGGATCTGTCTGGATGTGAGGCCGAAACAATAAAGTATCTATGCGGATTCGACAAAAACGTACTCTTGTGGATGGGCGCTAAAGGTGCTATTAGCCTTTAGGTATCAGAAGGTCAAAGTTTATTTGACAGATAAGTTTATTTACATTAAACAAATATGTATACACTTGACATTTTGTTACTTTGAGCTATATCCGGTATTTGACACTGTTTGTGGGACAGATCTGACATGAAATCCAAAGGTTTCATTTCATGTCAGTTTAAATGGTCAGAATGATTATTTCCTGTCAGCAACAACTGTTATCAGGCCCTCTCCTGCTTATTTGCTAAAACACAAACCAAACATTGTAAATAACACCTGAACCCTAAACACTGAAACGTTCAGGATAAAGGAAACAGCTGTATATGGTACAGAGAAATATCACTGTGGTAAATATGGACAGTTGTACGGGTGTATTTGCTATGATCGTATCACTAGTGATCAAAAACTAGTGAGTGACTAGTGTTGACAACTTTGCTAACAGCAATAGTAGCCAGCTAATATTACTTACTAGTCCAATTGCAAGAAGCCCAGCTTGGCCTCTGTCTTTCAGCCTATTAAAGGTGGGGTAGGAGATGTTTGGAAAACAGTTCCATGCCTTCAAAGTAATGGAAGGGTCTCTATTTGTTCATGCATGGGTGAACGTGCAGAGGGGGAGGGAGAAGCGGACTGAAGTTTGATGGATGTGTCAGGATCCAATCGTAATGAGCAGCCCCATTAACGGGATTGGACGGTATTTTCCCATGATTTCTCCCTCTAGACTGGACTAAAACATTACGTTTGTTGACAAACCTTCTATTTTACTGGCTGCAATGGGGTTGTGAAGAGGTTTTCAAGCAATATGGTAAAAAATGCTTCAGAAAACATTTCCCACCCCACCTTTAATTCACAAAGCTCTTGACTTCAAGTCAGCCCCATATTTACTTTTCCAGTGGCCCAGTTACTCAGTAACACAGTCACTTTTTTTTCTTTCTTCTTAGCGCCTTCAATGTCTCTTTGCTTCTATCATATCCATAGAGGATGCTGAGCCCAGTTACACTCCCCGCTTGTCCACCAGATTATTTCCTCAATTTATTTCCTCCAGATTGGGCAACATCCTAAAAGACATAATTTCAGACAGGCTTTATCCTAGGTCACCAGTCTTTCACTAACATCTGCTGAGTACTTGTAGTCATCCACTCTGCCTCCCTGGAGATGCCTGAAATGTTCTGATAAAGTGATGTCTTTCAGGGTGTTCATAGAGGTGGCATAGAACGTAGGGTTTTCCTATATGCTGATGATCCTTTATTATTTAAAACAGACTCAGTGTCAACTGTTCAACATGTAATTGAAACATATGCAGCTATAGTACCTTCTCAGGGTGAAGTAAAAAGTGAAACCTGTTGAAGAGTGAACATTTCCTTGCCAATAACCTTGCCAGCACGTAAAGAGCTTTGCCATTCACATATCTTTTTTTTAAGGTTTTGTTTGTTAGTTTGTAAAGTTGAAGGTTTCTTCTTGTAAACAAAATTTTATTATTCATCATAATCATTTTATATTTTGTCTCAATGATCACAAAATGACAGAATTACTGCAATGACATCACAAAGTAATCTACTAATGTGATTGATCTGATGTATGCAGGCGTGTATTTGTGTGCTGTACAATGTGTTTATGAAAAACTAGCTTCCAAGTATTTATTTCTCAGTGACTGATTCAAGTGTTGTGGATGAACACAACACTGCCCTCTTACCTGGCTGTGACCTCCATGAGGGCAGCTATTGACCCTGGTCAATCTCTCCACGCAACTCGCCTCTACTGACCCTCTCAAAGGCTCCTTCACAGCCAATCAGGGGGCAGTGGCCCTGCCAGCTCTAGTGCTGGAGACAAATGCATAGAGTCACTCAGAAGGCCATCAGTCACATGTTCCATAGACATAATGACATAAACAAACAAGGCTGGTGCTACTTTAACTGAGGAGGGAAAACTGCCATCACTTGGTGGCAGCAATCATGAGGATATCAAGACAAGCAAATGTCTTTTTCTATTATTTTGTAAGCTTTCTGCTGCTAGTATTCAGGGAGCAGCAAAGGGGTTATGAATGAATGAGTGAATGAGTTAATCCAGTTAATTTAAGAGAGCTTTTTTCAAGGTAAAACCATCTAGAAATCCTCTATCTATGAAATGTATTTTATTGCACTGCAAATCCAATCAGGCAGTCCTGCCTAGAGTAATTGGAATAAGTGTCTTACCTGTGCAGAAGGAGTGTGTGTGTGTGTGTGTGTGTGTGTGAGGGGGGTGGGGGGTGGGGGTAATAGGACACTTTCAAAGACAGCACTTAAACACTTAAACACAAAAAAAAACACAAGTGCGTCTCTTCTTTCTGCTCACCTGTGAAGCCCAAGCATCAAGCCCCGAGCAAGTCGCTACAGGACCCATCACAGCGGCTGCAAGCCCAGAAGTGGCTTTAACGCACCAGCATTGATGTCTAGTGTGTGAGCTGGCCTCCCATATCATCTCTGAATTGTCCTCCATTAGGCCCTAACAAGACAGCATTAGTGCTCTCAGATGGTTGATCTCACTTGAGTTGCCGGTGGTCAAGTTGCTTCTATCTAAGAGCGCACTGATAACGGCGTTTGATCTTGTTTGGTTGAGTAGAAAGCAAACACTGGTGGGGGGTCAAAGACGTTTGCAGTAATGCCATTAGCCCACTCACTTGGGTCACAAGTGCATGAACTAATATGGGGATAGAGCTTCAAACAGGCATTAGCACATTGTTATGCAGCAAATAATTGCCTTTTAATTACACTATAATTAAGTAAAGCTGCTTTTCATGATAAACATGTCACCTACTGTGGGAAGGGTTAAATACCACATAACTGACAATTAAAAGAGGTAGTTTAAGGTGAATGCTGCGTCAGAAAAGAACATGAAACCAAAATGACTAAGCAACTATGAGTCATGAGTCCTGTCACTGTCAGATAACATTGGAGGTTATCTTGTATAGTTTCATTTCAGATTTTTAGAATTGAGAAAGTAGCAAGTGTCCAGAGTCCACAGCCATGCATGCAATGTGAGGCCGTCCCTAGGCACAGTGGTGCCAGCTAAATGCTGTATGAATATGTGCACAAGACAATGTTAACATACTGATGTCACCGTTGTAACACAGTGTATTAGCGTGCTACACTTGTGTAGCTTTGGTTGATGTGAATAGCATTAGTTGTAGTTTAAGGCCATGAACCAACTATGTTGAATGAACGGAAATTTTGATCCGATAGGAAGTACAAATGTCTGTTCTTTCTTGACTTTCATAGCAATCAGTAAAGGAAATATTGAGATAATTCAGTCTGCTGATGCCTCTTGAGTACCATGAATATCCACAGACCCTAAAGAGCCACCAGTGGTGACAATGTAATGAAACCACAGGGGTTCTTACAAATGTTTATTCATCCAAATGTCCTGATCAGAATGTTCCTACAGGGATGCAGGAGGAGGGAGGATCGGCTCACAGCAAGGCTCTCAGGTTCAGACATGAGGCATCAGCGGACTGAGGGAGCAGTCAACAGCAGAGCACAGATAAAGCCTGAGATCTGACAGAGGATACGGTTACATGTCACTTCTGATAGCTCCCAGCATTCCTGAGAAAATGTCTGCCTATACCTCACTTCAGCACTCCAGCCCCCTCTCCCTCCTTTTCTCTCTCAGGTTGACAGGCTGAGCAGCAGACACAGGGGTCCACAGCAGGGTGTGTGTGTATGTGTGTGTGCTGGGGGTGGTGGTGTGAGGAGAGAGGTGGAGGGGTGGGCAGTGATGGACAAGCACCCCCGCCCTCCCTCCCCAGAGCTCCCACTATAGCTCCAGTCACACTCCAATTCAAACAGAAGCAGCTCCCCGCACTCAGCACTGGCTGGGTGTAGACAGCAGGTCAGTCACAGATATAAAGAATCAGACAGCCACTCCTGATAGTGTTTGTCTTTTACACCAGCCAAGAAGAAGAAGATGTACGAGGAGAATATCCAATCTATCATGGCTGTTTGGGGTTGTTAGGAGAGAGATGTTTCAAAATAAAGCAACACTTTTTATAGCAGTCATCATATAATTTAATCTATGTGAATACAGGGTTTTCCCCCAGGCAGTTGTATTGCAGATGTTTGATTTCATAAAATGTTTTATGATGTTAGCAGAGGTGGTCTTTATCTCAGGAGAGGTGGCTCGCCCTGAAGGGAGATTTCCAATTCCATCACGATAGATAAGTGCTTCCATTCACACCGGCTCTTAGGTGTTCTGACACTGCATCATCCATGAACTCTATCTGTAGGCTGATGTATGCACACACCAATGTTGAACAGTGACTAATGTGGTCGTTATGCAACAATTGTTCCTCCCACTCTGACAGGAGTGGTGAGCATGTCTCCAGACAAGGGAGCAGCAAACAGGGTTTGAGATCATTTTAAGTGCTCAATTATTATTTGATATTAAGTCAAGTCAGAACTAAAATACTGATAATATCCTTACTAGACTAGAAGCTCTTTGATGAAAGAAACAGACCTGTCAGCATCGCTGTTTTTGCCACAGATGAAAGCACCAAAGAGCTTCACGTCACTGCTATCTTGTTGCAATGGAGTAGCAAAATAAAAACACGGGCAGCTGCATCAAAAATGGTTGGCACTGGACAATTCATCATCTGGAAACTTGTTGCACTGGCTGATCAAATGCTTTTTAAAGTTGATTGCCCAGTCCACACCTTTTCTTTTCTGATTTCTCTAAACAGCTCCGGGCTAGCTCGTGAACACAGCTATCCAGTGTTAATACTACCACTGTAGGAGTCCAGCCCCGGACCAGGAGACGGTAATACTTGCAAGAACAAAAACAAAGTGAATGTTGCCGCTCCATCATTACACACATCTGACAGGCATGCTGTCTTTAGAAAAGTCATGCATTTCATGTCTTGACAGTTGTTTAAGCTCGCCCCCCTCCCCAAAAAAAAGTGCAGAAAAGGGAGAAAAATGCAGGACAGCGGTGAAATCCCCACATGTACATGCACACCCTTTTTAACACATTCCGGAAACCGCAGATGAATGACATCCTGTGAGGTACTGTATCCGTCAGGCCAACCCACCCTTTGCAAATTCTGACCGCCTCAATACACAAGTGCACCTGAACCGTGAAAGGAAGGTGAAAATTAAGTCTACTTTGGGGCATTAAAAAAAAGCCTGTGGCTTATCTCCCGGCTGGAACGATGCCTTCCCCTATCTGACACACAAGGAGGCAGGGAAGCTGTCCTGAATGGGAAACAACATGGCCCTTTACAAAAGCCTGTTAGAAACAATTAGTCCTGAGTGCCAGGGTTTTGATTTGACCGTCTAATTGCCGGTTCAGGGTTGAGAGAGTGTGTGAGGTGGCTGGGAAGGCCGGGGAGCTGTGAGGGCCCTGGGGGAGAACTGCTGTCACACAATAGCTGCCTTTATTTCACATTTAGCTTCTACAAAGTGGGTGTGCTCAAAAGATTTAATCCCACATTCAGACCTGACAAGAAAAGTCATTCGGATTGAAAAGGTGGGCACAACACTGTTTCAGGTGCCTCCGTCTACTTCCCACCCTTACCCCACCCTGCAAAAAAGAAGAAAAAAAACACACACTACTATAGTTTATTATAGTTTTTTTTCTTCCACAGATGAACAAGGTGGAGGGGGAACCTGATCCTGGTCAGGATCACCTCTGAATCCTTCACTGGCACTCCTTTCAGTGGGCTTGCTTCTTACAGAGGCCAAATTCAGCAGGATACCGTTTCTGACTGCAATATGTGTGAGTGACGAGTGGCTGACACAAATAACAGTAGGCCATGCATGTAAAAGGATGGGACTGTGCTACAGGATTACAGGAGCCTCATCCACGGTGGTTTGAGCCTCATACTTTCACCTCCTAACATGGCTGGGATTTCACCCCCCCAACTCCCCTTCTGTTAAGAAGTCCGTCCTCACATACCAAATCCCCCCCCACACCCACCCACCCACCTACTCTTAAATATCACCTGCTTTCTGCTCCTTTAATCACCTCAATAGGCATTCCTTCATGCAGTTTACAGGAACCTGTCGTGCACAGGTAAAAGGGAAAAAATTCTTTCGAAACAATGGTGAAGCAACGCATGCAAGCTGTAACTGCAGCCACATCATGGAACATCGGACAAGGAGAACATTTGACTTTAAATACATGTATGAAATACACTAGATGCTTAGAAGACTCCAGTCCTGAAGTTTGGAAACCAAACTGCTCACACACCTGTAGGTCTGACATAAATTGACTGCATTCACACACCATGATTCATAGTTTCAGACATTTTTGCACATAATAATGACAGTAATAACACTGTAGTCACCAGTTATTTGCCAACAAATTTCCAGGTTAGCCAAAGTTATTTAGAAAAAAAAGTGAAAATACTGCTTCTGTTGTAAACTGACTTCACTGTTTCACTACTTCACTTCTTATAGTTGCGAGCAGACATAGTTTCCATTCGAGGGAAATCAAACTCTTTCAATATTACCACCAAATGACTCAATGTCAAAACCAAAAGCTACTTCTTCAGGACAGGCTGGAAGTTCTGCAAGATTCATTCATAAAAGGACTTTTCTTGTAATGAACACGGTTACATTCAGTTTTATGTCTTAAAGTCCTTTTAAGTCCTTAATTTATTTAAATAGTGCAGATATTTTTTGTCTTCTTCTTCTTTTTCCATGCACCTCTGCATGA
The DNA here is from genome assembly GCA_023373845.1 of Nibea coibor. NCBI lineage: Eukaryota > Metazoa > Chordata > Actinopteri > Sciaenidae > Nibea > Nibea coibor. The sequence goes on from CM041737.1 coordinate 3,176,073, forward strand.
TATGAACAAAATGGGGACCCATTCATAAAAACATTGCTCCACAGCTCAACTAGTGGTCGAACAGTCCGATGGATACCTTTTATTTCATGTCACGCCACATATAAAGCCAGAGGCAGCACCACGTCCACTATCACTGGGTTGAACTGACTATACAGGATAACCACTGTCACTGTGCAATTAGTATCTTTTTTAGCAGCAGAGCTCCTAAAAGCCTCTGACATACTTTCCGTGTTCTGTGTCTGCAGACAGCTGTGGACTTTCCCAGTCACACGGCATGTGGCTCCATTCATACTACACGTGCATTCAACACCCAGCAAAACCTCCTGACTTTCTTTCAGACACCTGTGGGACGTGCACCATGGCAAGAGGCAGTTAAAAGAACCACATGCCATGAAAAAAGTCTCATCAGATGTTAAATTGAACCACTGATTTAGACACAGTAATCTAAGTGTTGCTTATGTTTATTGCACCATCTGAATTTATTATATCATATCAGCAGTTACTGTGGCGAGGACAGTGTTATTTCAGTTATCACTGATGATAGCTAAAACTACAAACATATGATCCATGGTGTTGTCCTTTAATTTACAGTCCCAATATAAGCTCTGCACTAATTACAACCTGAATAGTTGACAGTAATTAAATTAATGTCACATTAACCCTTAATTGTCTCTCTAGTTAATCCCATCCAGGTTTACACCAGCAGGCCATATGCACCCTAAGGTGTCTTTGCATTCACATTCATCAGAGAAAACCCTAAATTTCTCTATCACCCCACTCGACGGAGAAGGTAACTTCAAAGCAGGGACTGAGTCACAGGGGCAATAGAAGCCTGGGACCGACAAATGCACCAGTTGTAAAACTTAACAAGGTGTGAATGCCCTCTGTGTGCCCTGGCTCTCCAGTATGCAGGGACAGCCTGTGGAAGTCCTTAGGGCCCGTGGTACGCTGCAAAAAATGTTGATTCTGGGGTCAGAAAGAAGTTTGTCAGACAGCACAGGTCAACAATGCACAGTGGGCATGTTCACCCGACTGAAACAGACACCAGAGATGCAGTCCAATTCACATTTAGATTTCACAATTAACAGCCATTAAAGAAAGCTTTTGATCTACCTGATGTACGGTCTGATGAAGGGCTTGTATATTGAATGCCTGGCTAAATGGATGTTGACTGATCGACTGATGGAATGCTCAACAGACGTCAATTGGTCGTATTTGATGTCAATTCACGCCTTTAGCAACACAGTTGGCAAGTGGTCTGATGTCTGCTGTTATCTTACAGAGATGATTGACCAGGGAAACTGCCAATACTCATCACCAAGGCTAAGTTGGACTTAATCACAGTCAATGACATGAAAAACAACTTATTATTGACTTAGTGTTTTTAAAACTAACTAAATTGGCAGCTGTGGACCACCACCTAGGTTGAGTTAAGACTGTATAATACAAAGGTTCAAGAGTTTAAACTGATGAGAGCCGCTATGTGAGGCTGTAATGCCCATTGGACATAAGCTGTTAGATAAAATTCACTAATTGAAATATCATCATGATCACAGCACTTGATAAATCGTAAAAAAAATCAAGATCATGAATGTGTGAAACAAATCGAATGGTAACGCATCCAACAGCTGTGCGGACATTTCATTCTGAACTACAAATGTCAACTTCATGGTGGCGCTAAAGAAAAAGTCGAGCTATAAGAAAGTCAATCAGATTCAATCTTTGTGGTGAAACCATGGACATCTGTGCATTTCATGCTAAAGATTTCACTCTTGGTAAGATTGATCTCAGCGAGGTCAACCAATGAAAATAGCATCACATGGAACAAATGTGATTTTTCTTCAGCATATTATAGATGTTAGCAAGGCTTTGCTTCTGAATACAACATTTCATTTGCGTCAGTCCTTACATGACATCAATACACAGCCTGCAGTCATCTTGCTCTGACAAAACTATTCAGATTAACAGTGTAATGTCATGTTGAGGTGGATATTTTTTACAGTGTAGTAACTCTTTGAGGAGGGGGTCAGTGTTTGGAGAGGAAACATCAGGTGGCTTGTTGGAACCACTCGGCCTGGACACTTCTGAGTTATCTGTGCATTTCAGAATTATGTTGCCGACCTCTTCACCTGACCGCCATTTGTGTCACCCCCCAATTTCTGTTCAGGCAATCACCCCCAACCCCCCTCACCCCAAATCCTACCAACCACAGTGCCCCTGTACAAGCTGCAGTGTCATCAACAGTTCGGTACACACATTAGGCCATAGATAATAACTAGTAACACAAAGACTAGTCACAGAGACAGACACTTTGATCTTCTTGAGCCTTCTCTAAAGACTCGCTGTGTCTTGTATTATATTTAAACATTTTTTAATTAAATGACAAGATCATGGTTAGAGTTTACTAAGCTGTAATGCACTACTATATGCCTGCACACATATACACAATATTATTATATATATACATTGTCAAGTGTTTATTGTATGCTATTATGAACTGATGATGAAAATACTTTTTTGTATATTTTTTCTGAATGTATTGCCAGTGTATGTGTTCTTCCAGCACTTTAAATAATGACACAGTTATGACTGTATGTAACATGTGGTGTATATATCACTAAGTACTTACAATTAGTATGACAACCTGTTTTTCAGAAATTATTAGGAGTAGACCTCCCTCTAGTGGATGTAAGGAGTGAAGGCCACAAGCACTCCACAATCATCTGTGGGGATGTTTGGGATCAATTGGACTGCAGAGGGAAGGAAAAGGGGCCAGTGAGGGCTTCAGGACTGTTGGACGACCTTGTGATGCTGACTGAGAGAAGAGTGTGCAGAGCTGTCATCAAAGCAAACGGTGGCTACATTGGAGAATCTAAAATATGAAACATTTTTACTATTTTCACCTCCAAACATGGCTGGGATTTCACCCCCTCCCCTTCTGTTAAAGTCCGTCCTCGCATACCACCCCACCACCACCATCACCGCCCACCACCCCGAATGCACTGCACACACATCTGTAGGTCTGACGTAAATTGTCTGCATTCGCACACCATGATTCATAGTTTCATACTTTTTTGCACATAATAACACTGTAGTCACCAGTTACTGCCAGCCAACAAACTTCCAGGTCAGCCAGTTATTTAGAAAAAAGTTAAATTACTGCTTTTGTTGTAAACTGACTTCACTGTTTCACTACTTCACTTCCTATATTTGTGAGCAGACATAGTTTCCATTTGAGGGAAACTCTCTGAATTATTATCCATATGTTTGGTGCGTACACTTTCAGTATTACCACCGAATGACACAATGTCAAAACCAAAAAGCTACTTCTTCAGGACAGACTGGAGGCTCTGCAAGATTCATTCATAAAAGGACTTTTCTTGTAAACAAACACGATTACATTCAGTCCGACAATTTTTTTCCTTAATTCAATTCATTTATTTAAATAGTGCAGATATTTTTTCTTCTTATTCCATGTTTTTTTTTCTGGCACATTGCTGCACCTCTGCATGATATGAACAAAATGGGCCCAACCAGTGGTCAAACAGTCCGATTGATAACCACTGTCACTGAGCAATTAGTATCTTTTTTAGCAGCGGAGCTCCTAAAAGCCTCTGACATACTTTCCATGTTCTGCATCTACCGACAGTGTTCTTTCAATCACTGTTTCTCTTTGACAAAGCACACTTTAATTTCCCTCTTCTGTGGAATGTCTAGAAGCAGTTGGGGGGATGTGAAACAGGAATGAGCGTCTCGTTTCTCAAACCTCCACTGACATGCATGCAAACACACCCACACAATACACCCACATGCATGCTACTCTGCTGACCCCTGACCTTCTCTTAAACCAAATTTGGGGACGCACTCATACTGACTCACCCCAAGCTCACTGTCCTCAGTGTCTGATGCATAAAATGTTCCTGTGTCCATTTCATGTTAGTATTAAGCCATTGTAACTTTCTTATCTGACAAAGAGTCTGAGCTCATTTAAACTATGCTTCTTAAATTACAGAGAGAAATCATTGCAGTAATATGTTATAAAATTTGAGCTTCAAAACATGGAAGTGGACTGTGAAGATATAATCATATGGAAGCTTTTTTCACAAAATTTGCGGAACATCATCCTGTGTACTATGCCTCAGGGTTTTCAGATTTTTGATGACATTCACAGAATTCTACCAAATTGTCTGTCCACTTAACCACCAGGATGAACCCTGCTTGTCAGTTGTCATGTGTTTCATGGGCTGACAGTCTTTTGCATTTCTCTGGCAGTTATTCAAGTTAAAAATGTTCATGTATGGCTGCTGTTTGTCTAGCAGTTTATTTATTTAATGATTTATTGATTCTGAATAGTAAACACAGACACAGACAGAAACAGCTTTTATCTCAGATGCGTCCATCAGACTCTCTGAAGCCGCTGTTTAACCACTCAGTGCAGCTGATTGGTTCCTGACATGAGGGTGCTTCAGGGGTGCTGCATGTGCCTCAAACAGATCAAGCCTATCAAGACTTTATAGTGCATGCACAAAATCACACCAGCCGTCCGTTATCTCATTTTTAAGCAGAGTGCTGTAAAACTGATGATATATTAAATGTTCAAAGTGGGTGTCTTGCACCCACCCACAGCTGCTGAATCTGCTGGTAGCAAGAGGAAGTGGGACGTGTTGTCTTTCAAATAATACATCAAATGGTCAGACCAAACCCACAAGCCGTCAAACCGTCCTATTTAACGCCGCTTGAATCTGTGGGTTTCTTTACTGAGCATCAGGAGCTCTTCGCGCTTTGCAGACTTCTCAGCATCCGAGCGCACAGAGCACAGAGCCAGCATGAGCCTCCCGTACTCCAAGACCGTCCCTGCACTTGTGCTGCTGATAATGGCAATAGTCGGGATTCTGCTGGTGGTCCTTCCGGCTGGAAAGATTAAGATGCCTTCTGAAAACATGGTAAGAAAATAAATATTTCCTAAATCTTTGTTTTTAATAATTATTTTTTTAATTTTTAATAATTGGCGCATTAAAAAAGTTTTTGGAGATCTGAATAAGTAGGTGATTGGTAGCAATGGTCGCTCCTGTTGTTTCACTTCAATGTAACAAGTATACAAGTATTTGTAAAATACAGGTTGACGTTGTTCTCCTGCATTAGGTACTGTGGGAAATTATTGGGGTGAGAAGGCATAAGGAAATTTTTCTCTGGTTGAAGGTTGGGCAGTCTTATATTTTATTATAGTTCCATAAATAGTTAATGGAAAGACAGAGATGCTCTTTGCCAGATGACACCACTTCTGTCTCTGTGTCAGGGTTTGTGTTAATGTGTGCGTATATAGCTGCATATAATGAGGTTAAAATTGGGCAGCGAGATTTTAAGATGCAGTCCAGTTTGTCCTGCTGTCACATGTTATTTTAACATGGTTGGGAGAGGGTGTTGCACTTTTCATTCAGGTGAAGTGCAGAGCTGGAGAGGACCTTATCAAATATAAGGTTCAGTCCTCCTGCCTTATTAACCCAGTACTTTTTGTATGGTCCCTAAGTAATATGACAAAACACTGACTATTAAAATTCATCTTCATTCATTCAGTCATTTTTTGAAAACATGGTGAGCTTGTTATCACAAAAATACTCAAAAATTTCATTTCAGCTGCAGGTGTCCTGCACATAAAATGATCAGATAGACTCCAGGCGCAGTCTGACCCTGATGAGAATAAGTGGTTACAGATAATGAATAGACGGATAGATAAAGTGGTTATAGACCCCTGTCTATTCTGAACTTGTCTGTTTGTCAGCTCAATGCATGGACAGCTCCTACCCACACTATTTGTAGATGTCAACCTCAAAAGTACAAAGTACAAAGTGAAGGAAGTGATGCAACGCAAAGAGTAGACACAATGGAAAGAGTGCTCTTGAATGCTCTTTGTCAATGTTGCAGACAGAGTTTAAACTGATCTCATTCGCTCATATACGCTGCCTTTGTCTGTGGAATAATGCCTGAATGTGATGCTTTGAAGTCGCTGTTACAAAAGAGCACATAAAAGGAGACAAAGTCAACATTGCTCGAATGAATTAAGACAGAAGAATATATCAGATCAATCTGTACCTTTTAGTCTAATGGAAAACATACCATAAAAGGCCAGCATGTATCAGTATGTAGACTACTGGGTTACTGAAGACAAATCACACGCACTCTGTGCTTTGACCACATCCTGTTAACAACTACACTTTTTTTTCACTAGATCCACTGCCTCTCTTTAATTCACTGCCTTTACCACTTGGCCACAGCTGTCTCTTTTCTTTGCACAGTGCCTGGTCTTAAGGATGTTTCAGGTTGATTGTGCAGTCTGACCAGTCTTGTTGATTCTGGTTCTGTTTTTTATCTGCAGCCCGTACCACCACATCCTAACCAGACTTCCCCCATTCAAATGAATCTCAAAACCTGCACCGTGCTGTGTGTGTCTAAAGTTTAGTGTTCTGTCTGTTTCAGTATGGCATCATTCTAGATGCAGGCTCGTCCCACACCTCCATGTACATCTATAAATGGCCAGCTGACAAGCTCAATGGCACTGGTATCGTCACCCAGCACAGCGAGTGCGACGTCAAAGGTAAGCTCATACATAAGCTACATGACACTCATATAGAGCAGGTCTAGACTATTATTTACACAGACGTAACAATTTACAGTGCTCACACCTTTACAAGTACAATTTTTCCAAAAAATTCCATTCCCGATTCCATTTAACTCAATTACAGACCCTTGAGATATATTTTTCCAAACCTAGGTATGTAGATTTTACTGACTCGCACCACCAGAGGTAAGTGGAAAATATATATATATTTAAAATTTTTACCAATCTTTCACCAACCTTTTAACCCTAGACACACAGTTTCACTTCCATGACCAAAGATACGTGTGTGGAATGTGTCAAGGTCATTATTATTGCAGATTCAATGTCTACACACAATCTGGTCTTGTGTAACATTTTGGAAATACTTGACACATTGAGACATCTTAGTCATTGCCACTTCTTCTTCTTGCCTCAGTTTGTTTTTAGTCTCCCTGGAAACGGCAACAAGAGCCTCAACAGGTCATTCATCCTTTAAGACAAGGAAGTTAATTTTTTTTAGGAGGTCAGGAGTTCTTTGTAAGCAGAACTACTTTCCCTTTCTGTCTAGGTGGAGGAATATCCAGCTATTCAGGGGTTCCTGGCGGTGCAGCAAAAAGTCTCAAGACCTGTCTGGAACAAGCTATGAAGGATATCCCAAAATTCAGGCACCACCAAACTCCGCTCTATCTGGGAGCTACTGCAGGCATGAGGCTCTTAAAGTCAGTAGAAATTCCTATCAAGACAGTGATTCCACCAATATATTATTAATAGTATTACAACTATTTTCTAATTTCTAACAAATGCAATTATGATTGACGAGACCATGAAATGACTGATCTTATTTTCCACTTTCCACTCATTAATAGCATAATCAATGCCACAGAGTCCAAGCGTATATTGAAGGAAGTGGAAACCAAACTGCGGTCTTACCCTTTCAAGTTCAAAAATGCAAGCATCCTGAGTGGACAGGAGGAGGGGGCGTACGGCTGGGTCACGGTCAACTACTTACTTGAAAACTTTGCCAAGGTGAGTTCTGAAGTTTCAACATTAGCCTTCCACTGTCCTAACACATGCAGAGTCACAGAGGAAAGTATCCATCTTAAAGTGCTTTCATTCTGTTAAATGAACCCCCCACAAACTTCATAATACACCAGCTTATCAACAGATTAACGGCAACAAGTGGACTGCTGTTTTGCAGTAGACTGATGAATTGTAGGATACACTTAGCTCACAAAGGTATTAATTAAATGTGCATCAGCTGTAGGTTAGGTGTACTGGATGTTGGTGAACTACTAATGCTTTATGAAATGTTAGAGGAAGTTATTAGAATTCATTCGCAGCAAACTTGGAGTATCTCACCATAGAGATGAGAACCCTAGATGTAGTGATACTTCATTGGAAAAGTAAAGAAGATCTGCTTGTGGTGCTAATTCAAAAGTTGACCATAGATTCATTTTGGTTCTTTCATGGTGGAAAGGTCCCATACAAAGGGGGTTTGAAGCTGTCAAGTGTCATGCCTGGATGTTTTCTTCTGAGTACACTTTTATTGTCCTCATGTTTTTTTGTCCTGACATGTCCTTTCTTGCCACTCAGTATGGCTTTGTCGGGCGTTGGCTGAATCCAGGCAGAGACACAATTGGAGCTTTGGATTTAGGCGGAGCTTCCACTCAGATTACTTTTGAGACTTCGGAAAAGGTGGAGGATAAGGATAACGAGATGAAGCTGAATCTTTATGGACAAACCTACAGACTATACACCCAGAGCTTCCTGTGCTACGGCCAAGACCAGGTTTTGAAGAAACTGCTCGCTCATCTTATCAAGGTATTGGCACATATCACATAGCAGAATTCTTGTGATTACTGCTTTTAGGATTCTCTTTGACCACCAGAGAGACCAGAGGTTAAGGTCTTGTCTTGCTTCATTATACTTGTGCCCTTTGAATATGAAGCTGGAGCAGAGGTTAAACTGTTTCCCCTGTGTTTTTAGTCATTGTGCTACTTGTGATATGAATCTATGAAGCTCATCTAACCCCCAGCCAAAATGCAAATAATCATTCCCCAAAATATCCAAAATCTAAAAAAAAAACTACATTTTTTTTCATTTTAAAAGAAGAATTAGACATAGTAGATAGGTGTGTGATATGCTTCACTTTTATTCTTTTTACCTCTTCCAGACTCAAGGTTTGAACACTGAGCTGAACCATCCCTGCTATCCACCAGGGTTCAATATATCCATCAAGCTGGGAGAGGATGTCTTTGATTCTCCGTGTACTAAGAATGATAGACCGGCCCAGTTTGACCCTCAGATGTCTGTATCTGTCGTGGGTACAGGAAATTACCAGAGCTGCTATGACAACGTAAAGAAAATGTTCTCCTTCACCAACTGCTCTTACTCCAAGTGCTCCTTTAATGGCATCTTCCAGCCCAGTGTGAGAGGAAACTTCATGGTGAGAGGACCTTACATACAGAGACAGCAAAGATGTCAAGCCGATGGGGCAAAATTAAGTCCAGAATAGTTACTAACGTTATGTTCACTTCACATTATTTTACTTTTGGGATTTTTTCCTTGGTGCTTGGTGCTGTTGTCTGGGAGGAAGCATTGCTTTATATGCTGCAATATGATTGGTCTTCTCTGCAAGGTAGAAATAATATGTGTCACATTTTAGCCATTTAGCTTTTGTACCTTTTGAGTCTGAATGCATTAAATATACCAAGAGTCACTTTGAACAAAAGTATAAGGGAATCTTAGAAAAGTTTCCTTCATAAACAGGCATCAACACACATATTACCTGCATATGACAAAATTATTCAGTGTTTTAATATTTAATTGAATTATTTTTTATAATTCAGAGTTTTTAGAATTTATGTAGTATAAGCATGTAATTTTGTTACAGATTGCTACTCAAAACAAAGAGTATTGCAGGGCTATTGTATTTTTCATAAAGGAAATAGCACCATTTGTATGTTAGAGTTGGTTCTTCTTTCAAAAGTAGCAATGTGAGTCATGTCTGCACACTACGAGCACATTGTTGCACAACAGAATGTGCCAACCACAGGCCCCAGTGCAACTGCACTGCCTCACTGCACTGTCTGTATATACCCCTCTGGTTATGAGTAATTATTCAAATTAATTTCAACCTGAACACTAACATGCTGTTCAGCTTTACATTTTTACACTATGTTTTTAAAGCTGTTTGTCTTAACTCAGGAACAGTGTGCAACTTTGAAATGACTCAGTGTGTCCTCTCCTTCACAGGCATTCTCTGCATTTTACTTCACTCACACCTACCTTACCAGACTCACCAACATCCCCATCACGTCACCCAGTCAACTGAAGAATGCAATCAAACTCGCCTGCAACATGAGCATTTCTGAGGTACTATCGAGCATACAGTGTCTAACTTCTCACTTCTGCTGCAAAACCAATATGTTATTTGCTACTAAATATTCTTGCCTTAACCCCAGTGAAGACAGACAAGATTAGGATTTGAATAACAAAATTGAGATTAACCGATGTTATTTCCTCTCACAGATGACTAAAAAGACAGATCAGCCTGTGAAATTCATGAAGAATGTCTGCACCATCGCTAATTATGTCCAGGTCCTCTTAATGGAGGGCTACAGATTCAATGAGACCTCCCTTCCTTCCATTTCTTTTCAGAAGAAGGTCAGAAAACAAAGGGAATAGATATTTTTGTTTATCATTTGCTGGTATTTTAGTCTGTGTAACAGCAGCAGTGTCATCTCTGTGTTTTACAGGCAGGAGGAGCATCTGTAGGCTGGGCTTTAGGTTTCATGCTGAATGGAACTAATATGGTACCAGCAGAGTCACTTGGAGTAATGAAGGCTCTGCCATCAGGACCCTGGGGTGGCATTCTCTTCCTCTTCATCGCCCTCCTTATCATTGCAGTGGGGTACCTAGTGATGGTCTGCAAAAAGGGTAGAGATAAAGAAGACATGGTGTGACCTAATCCTAACCCTTGCAGTCCAGTTCATATTGTGCATGCACACGTGTGTACATGTAAAAAAGATTGGCATGTCGTTTGTCGTGCACAATTTTCTTTGCAAATCCACAAGCCTTGTGCTTGTGTGTGTAAACTTGCATTAATGTGTGTAATTAAACTCAGGAATAAACCATTTTTTATGTAAATGTTTCAGTTTCATGTTGTCTTACAGCAACTCAATACATCACTGTCTCACAAATCATTTACATTACACAGTTGTGGTCAGAGTTATCTGTGGAGGTGTTCTCTGGACAAAGTATTTAATTTATCAATTTGAATTGTTTGTAGTAATCTGTATATGTAGATAAGTCACATTTAGTCCTTTTATGGCTCCTGGTATATGTAGGATTATTTAGGTGCAGGTGAAAACTTTATTTTTCATATATTCACTGGGGCTGGTTTTAGAGATTCTCTCGGATAACTGTCTCTATAATGTTGTCGACAACGGGAGTAATTGATCACCAGTAAATGTGATAAGTACAGTCAGACTTAAAGGTCCAGTATGGAGAATTTAATTGCATTTAGTGGTGTCATTCATGCATTGCAATGTCCTCAACTCACCCTCACCTTCGTAGTTTAAAGGAGAAACAATGCTTGAAAGGCCTTGTCTAGAGTCAGTAACTATTTAGTTTGTCTGTTCTGGGCAACTGTAGAAACACGTTTCAACATGGTGGTCTTCATGAAAGAGGACCTGCTCACACTGTAGAAATGAAAGGATATTTTTTAAGTAACAAAACTATAAAAATTCTTTTTTTCAGGTGATTATACATGCATGGAAACATGGTTATGAATATTATATACCATGTCTGCCTTATTCTGAAAATAAAGTCCCCCAATCTTACACACTGCATCTATAAAGTCATTTGAATGCAGAAAACAATAAAAAAAGAAAGACTTTCCCAATTAAATTCCGTAAACATAAATACTCCTAATGATACATTTAAATTTGCCGCCATTACAGCAAACCAAACAAAGTCAGCTCTGTGTTTCCCGCAAAGCGGCACGGAACTTTTTCGTCACTGATCGTTTCCGACGGACTGTTTACAAAGTTGCACTACAGGAAGTTTGCTTTGACAGTGTATAATATTAATGTGTCGGTTTGTTTTGTAGCACGCTCTCATGTTCAAATAATTTATTCACGCATAAATCTTGAAGTTGATGATTAGACAGACGGGACAATGTTCGCGGGGCTGCCTGAGCTCGGGATATCTAACGGAGAGGACCTCAAAGAAACTCTCACCAACTGCACGGAGCCACTGAAAGCCATCGACCAGTTCCAGGTAAATAATAAACCGCGCTGTGTGTACAGACACAGGACTCTCATACACACCTGAGAGCATCATACACTGTCCTGTAAACCACGTACAGGTATACTGCGCGCCGTCTGCTATCTGTTTGACCTCACGCTGCTGTAATGAATGGCCGAATTAAAACGGGGACGCAATATACAACGCGTCACTAGTCTATAGAGCATGTGTAGCTCCTAAACGTGTGGATACATTGTGATATTTGCACGGTATGAACGCAGCGTTCATAAGTTCATAGGCTGGCTGGTTAAATTTGGAGCCAACCGGATGCTGCTGGATGCGCGAGCGTCGGTGTATCGATACAGCAGTCTCGTGCAGACGAGCCGGCGAAGAGCGCAAGCTCAGATGTGTGTGAGTGTTGTCGCAAGTAAGAGGTTTGGATATGAATATGAGTATGATTCATTTTCTGCAGTTAGATACTGATGCACATGTTGACTCCCGAGTGTCAGCGACACACACACACACACAATTTAGTGCTTAATTAAGCACTAGTTAATGACTAATTTAGCATTAATTTTAGTGCTAAAGTGCGTCACGTAGACATGTACACACATTCTGTCTGACTGCTGTGAAACTATAATAAGTCTCTTACACACAGCTACGCATTATTAGTAATGTGCTTATTAATAAATGAACTAACAGGAGCACCTTGCTCCTAATCAGGGCAAGCTTTAGATAATAAATAATAATGTGTAATAAGTTCATGTTTCACAGAGCGTGCTCTTCCTACTATTTGAATTGTCTAATCTCTAGGTAGTATTACTGTGCTTTTGTTCTCATGTTTGGCTGTCATAAGAGAGTCTAAAGAGGGGAATCTACTTATAAGATGATTGATCCAACAAGTATCCTTATTATATTTATCTTTCTTGATTGAAAAGTAGAACGTGATTTTTAAATTTCTTTCCAAATGTCTCAGTCCAAATATTCAATATAAACACAACTGTGAACACATTTATAGATGAGCTGGGGTTTAACTTGTTTATGGATGGGGCATGATTTGAATCATATTTCTAATATTTCTTAAATTTTATAAAATCAAAAAGTTTATTTTATTTATGAATGTCATGACAACATCAATACCATTCTTCATCAGCAGGGTGGTACGGACCACTATGCTGGTTACTAGCTACAAACCAGGTTAAACTAGTCTAAAGTGTTCCAGGTGAATATTAAAATTTCAATTATTCAATTATTATTAGTTATTCCTTAAAGTAATGTGAGTCAAAATGAACCAGAGACTGTATGAAGCCACCTTAGATAAAGTGATGCTTGGTCTCCTCAGCAATTTTACTTGTGTGTTCTGTCGTCTGTCGTTGCTAATAAGCAACATTTATTGGGTTGGCTGCAGCAGCTAAGATTAACCCCTTGATGATGTGACTTCAGATGGAAAATGGCATCCTGCTGCCGACCCTACAGTCTGCTCTGCCCTTCCTCGACCTCCATGGAACGCCTCGGCTGGAGTTCCACCAGTCTGTCTTTGACGAGCTTCGAGATAAGCTGATGGAGCGTGTCGCCACCATTGCAGAGGGCAAGGAAGAGGATAGGTGTGCCATGAGTTGTTTTGATCTTTGAGCCATATTTTCTGAAGGAGCTTGGATGCTATTGTGTTTTTTTCTGTCCCTCTACTTACAGATACGGGAAGCTTGAAGAGCTGCTGGAGAAGAGCTTTCCTCTTGTCAAAATGCCGTCCATTCAGCCTGTAGTAATGCAGGTGCTGAAGCATCTACCTAAGGCAAGTGTTTTTAGGGTGATTCCTTTCCTGCTGAGAACTAAATATAGTAATATATTACAAGGAGGGTATGTGCGGTGTTCACATTTAATCAGGACTTTTTTTATCACACACTTTGTTTGCTGTAGAATATTAACATGTGTACAGTCACTGATACAGTTATGGAGGTCAAAGCCTCCTGATCAGGGTTGAATGAGGCATTGCTCTGCTTTGTGGACCAGACTCTGTATTCACAAAATACTTTATCTTCCTATGTGGAGACCAGCTGACCGAACAAATCTGCATTATATCTGTTGATGGGGTTCCTTAAACCATTTTACCTGTTAATCAATGGCAACCATATAATCAGCTTTAATTCGTTACACACATTTCTCCTCTTTATAGATACTGAATACATCATTAAACATGCATGAATGAATTCATAAATAAATAATGTAATTTAAAGAACTGTTTCAAAATATCAACATCATTTTCTTTCACATTTATATTGCCTGCTTGAAACAAACCGATAAGCACACATGGAGAGAAGTAAGATGTGTTTTTGTGGTCCATCTTCTGAACATTGCAGTTTCATCACAGACCACTTTAATAACATTCACTGTCACATAAGTTACATAGTTTGATGGAAGAGCAGTCGGATTCTCTGAGCACCGCAGACATCTTTAGTCAGTCCTTATAACTTCTCCTTCACACCTTTCCTTATTTGGTGTACCTCAAAAGGAGTTGAACGCTGCAGAAGTGTGTCAGGCCATTGTATGTTTGAGTCAACCTTTCTTGGCATGGGCTCTGCAGGTGATGTGCAACATGCAACTGCCACTTAAAATCTCAGGTAGCTGACAGTCTCTCTGAGTGAACTGTGACATAAAATCTGGACCATTGTTACTATGTATTCCCTATTGCACACAAAATCTTGGGATTAGCTCTTTTGGTGATCACACTGACATTTTAGAACTGTTCTAGCATCTTCTGTTCTTGTTGCAAAGCGTTCTACACACTTTGAGAGTCAGTTATGACCAGCGAAGAGTCCCTTAATGGTCATTAGTCTACAAACAAGGAAATATCCCTTGTGTTCCTCAAACAATACGTTCTTAATGCAACTAAATAAATAATAATAATAAAATAATGCCAATAAGGGAATAAATAGACTCAGGTAGCGTGTGCACAGTTTCACGCAATATGAATTTAATTGTTCAAACTGTCACTTGGCCCCTCCTGCAGGTGCCAGAGAAGAAACTGAAGTTGGTGATGGCTGACAAGGAGCTGTACAAGGTGTGTGCTGTGGAGGTGAAAAGGCAGATCTGGCAGGACAACCAGGCTCTGTTTGGGGATGAAGTGTCACCCCTCCTGAAGCAGTACATTGTGGAGAAGGAAGCAGCTCTCTTCAGCAGTGACCTCTCCATCCTGCACAATTTCTTCAGTCCGTCTCCCAAAACACGACGCCAAGGCGAGGTGAGTCACAGTCATCGGGTTAGAGGTCTAACAACCAAAGTCTCAGAAACATGCAATGATGGATTTGTTGTTGCAGGTGGTCCTAAAGTTGACCCAGATGATCGGAAAGAACGTGAAGCTGTACGACATGGTGCTGCAGTTTTTGCGAACACTTTTCCTGCGAACACGGAATGTCCACTACTGCACGTTGAGAGCAGAGCTGCTGATGTCTCTGCACGACCTGGACATCAGTGAGATCTGCACCGTCGACCCCTGCCATAAGGTAAAGACACAAATAAGTGATGATGAACGGTTTAGTCACCCAAGAACCCCAAACCCCACGTATTTTCCTGTGTCTTACATGTTTCTTGTGTGTGCTGTGACAGTTCACCTGGTGTTTAGACGCCTGCATCCGTGAGAAGTTTGTGGACGGGAAGCGAGCCAGAGAGCTGCAGGGTTTCCTGGATGGAGTGAAGAAAGGACAGGAGCAAGTCCTCGGGTAATGGACGATTTGAATTAATCAACAGAGCTGCTCACCTGCTGCAATGAATGGATGAATGAATTTTTGGTGCGTTGCAGGGACCTGTCCATGATCTTGTGTGACCCGTTTGCTTGTAATACTCTGGTCCTGAGTATCATGAGGAACCTGCAAGAGCTGCTGAGTCAGGATGCTTTACCCAGGGTAAGCATACTGTGCCACGTGCTGATGATGGTGTCATGGTATTCTAATCATCGACAGCTGGTGGCGGTGTTGTAGCAAGAAAGTGACATGGCTGTGTAGCAAGCAAAGAAAAGGTAGAAGACGTGCAGCAATCATTAATGCAGGTTTTGATAATGAGGAAGGAAAGGCAATCAACATATTTGTAATACACACGCAGTGTGGTGCTGAGGAATACTGAATATACACATAATGAGGGATGACATGATCAAACAGTCACTGTAAAGGGCAGCATTTCAGTGAATAATGAATTTCTAGTTTTGGTTGTGTGAGCAGACAGAAACGAGTGTTTAATAATAACACACTGCAACATAACTGAGATACGTTGAATTATTGATTATATAAACAGAGAATCTTGTCACAGAGTGTAGTGGCTGTTCTAACAAAAGCTCCAGGAGTATCTGCTGAGTGTTGTGATCTTATTTTGGCTTGTGTCCAAAAACTTAATTCAGTCTTCTTGTGGAAACAAACTGTGATCACAAAGAAATGAGGAAGGTAAACTTGAACATTAGAAACTCATAGTATCACTGAAATAATCCAAAAGTATTCCCACAGTTCAACGCATAGATAGCCAATTATACAGTCAAAAACTTGTGCTGGTCCATGTCTCAGCTACTTTCTTAGCTTATTGTAGTACCAGTTTACCCACATATGTTTCTACACCCATGCACACTCAAACCTGCCTCACGGTATTACAAAAAATTGATAAATGATTACATATAAGTCATCAGTTAGTGAATATTAAGTTAAAGGTTGACTAACATACTAAACATAAGTATTTGATTGATTATTGTTTTTGCATAAAACCTCCTCAGCCAATAATCAAAGGTCCAAACACAATATTTCAATGTTCTTTACAGTCTGTCTATTCACAGATTTCCATCTCTTCCATCTTCCATCATACACACACACACCACCGTATCACCAGAATGTTAAGTGGCTGTATGTGTGTTTGTGAACAGGACAGCCCAGATCTGATGCTGCTCCTGAGGATGCTGTCACTGGGTCAGGGTGCGTGGGACATGATTGACAGCCAGGTTTTCAAAGAGCCTCGTCTGGTACGTACAGTGTGTCACTTCCTGTGTGCCACTGTTGAAAGGTGTGTGTGTGAAAGGTTCCATGCCCAAATCTTTCCATCGTCATAGCATTCAAACTTATTTAAAAATATGTCTGCGGGTGGTTAATTTGTATTCTCATGCACCTGCTCTCAGGATTTGGAGGTAGTGACCCGCTTCCTGCCCGCCATGATGTCAGTGGTTGTCGATGATCACACCTTCACTGTGGAACAGAAGCTTCCCAGCGAAGAGAAGAGTTCACTGACATACCCAACCACCCTGCCAGATGCCTTCAACAGGTTAAGTGCTTCAAGCAGGCATAATATAACATTTCAGAAAAAGTTGTTTTCGTGAATATGAGCATCTCTGAGTGTGAGACAGAAATAGTGAGAGGATTGTGTCAGCAAGTTAACCACAACATGCTGTGAAATGCCAGTAAAGTTTACAAAGTGTTAGGACTGTTGTTACAAGAAGAGTCACACTCTACAACACCCACGACATTTGACTCAACAACAAACCTCCACTGAGATGACTTTTATTAACCTTACTATTATTAAACTTTTTCTGACTTAAAGGAGGCCAGGCTATTTATTAAAGCATCATAACCCAGAAATACAGTAGACTATTAATATGTTTGTTGACCCTTTGGTTTAGTTCATGCGTAAACCTCACTTCAATGTTTTTACTGTGACTGATAACAATCATTGGTAATATACGAGTCAGAGGAAACGCTGATGTATATCTGATAATGTTACCAACTTGGCATCCTATACTGAACCACTGTCAGCAGGTTTCAGGACACTACTTATCTGGATGAAGCTAGTGACTTTTCAAAAATCTCTGAACTACAAACTCTTATATACTCTTTAGACACTCAGTTAACAGTGTTGTGATTGTGACTCTCAGGTTCCTCCAGGAGAACAGAGTGGCCTGTGAAATGGGTCTGTACTATGTCCTCCACATTGCCAAACTGAGGAACAAGAATGCCTTACAGAGGTTACTACCAGCCCTGGGTGAGTACCACTCTTCCCCTGAATTCCTTATATAACCAAAAGTATTTTATCTCATCGAGCTGTGTCTCTGCTGTGCCCTTACAGTGGAGACCTATAATGACATGGCCTTTGGCGACATCTTCCTGCACCTGCTGACCGGACACCTCACCCTGCTCTCTGATGAGTTTGGATCAGAAGACTTTTGTTCTGTTGTCTTTGACGGCTTCCTTCTTACTTCTTTTTCCAGGTGGGTTGATTGGTGCCCACAGTCAGTGTCCTCTGCTTCATAAACATCATTTTAGTGCTTTATCAAACACACAGCAGACTGTCCATTTACCCCCTGACTGATCTGCACACAGAGCCTTGAGCTGGCTATGCTGCTTTGGAAACACTACATGTGCTAAAAGTGCTAAATGTTGCTCCCAACATTATTGTGCTGCACTGAATCCGTTCTTGTGTCTGTTGCAGTAAAGAGAACGTCCACAGACACACCCTGCGGATGTTGGTGCATCTACATCACAAGGTGCTGCCATCCTACATGGAAACCTTGATGAAAACTCTTGAACCTCCAAAACAGGTTGGCTTCATTTTTTTTTTTACCTCCAGCTTGGTGCTCAGGAATAGACCGACGCTAGATATAAATATAGATATATAGATGGTGAGAGATAAATTAGGACTGACTTAAGAAGTGTGAAACTACATGTACACAGGAAACTGTGTGCCTCAACATCAGATAAAGCCAGCGTTAGGCTTCTACAGTGACTGATAGAGACATGAAATACATAATACAGTCCAATTATGCTAAGCGGATGAATGCGTGATACAATGATTTAGTGATATGTGTCGTGTGTGCACTCACTCTTTGTGCTGTACTGCATCTGGTGACCACAGAGCAGCGAGCCGGTGAAGGAGCTGTACACCCAGCTGACAGAGAAGCTGGAGGCCCAGAAGAAGAGCCCTCCGCCACCAGAAGAAACTCCATCCCTGGATCTGGGGCTGCACCCGGTGACCGTCCCCACCACCGCCTCCACCCCAACCACGCCTATTTGAGGCACAGCAGAAACCAAGAGAGAAACCAGAGTTGTCTAACAGTGACTGACTGTAAATAGAGGCACCAGTGAACTTTCAAAAAGAGCGGACGTTTTACATTATTGTTTGATTTTTTTTTTTTTTCATGGAAGTTTATTTTCTTTAGATGTTTGTCTCTGTGAGGATCTTCCAGCTCTGACAGCGTAGTCCAACAGCCAACAATTTTCCTCCAAGGGAGGGGTGGATGGGTGGGTGGGTGGGTGATGGTGTATTATCACTTTTCTAAATTTTGTGCTCTTGCATTTATTGTCCAAATATACAGTATTTTCATATGCAATTGGGCTATCAGTGTGTTACATTTTAATGTGTCAGTAGTGCAACAAACCTGTAAATAAATCAATATTTAGAAATACAGAGTGGTATGATGTGTTCCAGGCAACTTATGCAGCACATGTGATCATTGGGCGACTTCCCTGTAGCTACACAACACAAATATAAGTGTGAAAGAGAAACGCTGACTCTTATTGGGCTGACATACTGAGGACGCCTTCATCACTGGTAAGACCTTTTCAGATTCTTTCTGAGTGAGCAACGAGTGCCACAGACGAGCTTTTAAACAGTGTAACTGCCATTACCTGGTCTGTTTGTTGCACGTATATCAATATTTCACATCCCTAAAAATACTTTGAAGTCCTGATCATTTGGAGGATACAAAAATAGTTGGATGTAATATTCGACAGGTTTTAAAGAATTGTGTTGCCATGTGTATATATATGTTATAACATGACAGCAAACCTCACTTTGCTTAGCAAGTTACTATCTACAAATTCTTACTTGTGTATATATAGATATAAAACAACAATATCACATCTCTTATCAGCGTATTCCTCAGTTCCTCAGCAGTACAAAGAGTAGGAAGTGATTTTTCTTTAAAGAGCGATCAAAGAACAAAATCACAATAAGTCTAGAGGCTATAGGTTGGAGAAAAAATCCAGGGGGTAAATAAATAATAAATAAATATGTAGAATCACTAAAGTAGTATTTATTTCACTGAATTTAATTTTATCATACACACTATGTTCAGCACACAAACTGTGTATCTCATCCATGGTCCTAAATCATCCCATGATGCAGAATTTAAACACACTTCCATGGTGTCATTATTGCACATTGTATATTTGGCAACACTACTGACTCTCATGTATCCTGCTTACTGACAGTCAACTCAATGTGTATAGACC
Source organism: Nibea coibor (assembly GCA_023373845.1). Classification (NCBI taxonomy): domain Eukaryota; kingdom Metazoa; phylum Chordata; class Actinopteri; family Sciaenidae; genus Nibea; species Nibea coibor. Next base: position 3,196,170 of record CM041737.1, read on the forward strand.
ACTCCATATATATATATACACACACACACACACACACACACACACTTTAGGGAAGTGTTTCAAAAAGGTGTTTGTGTATTCATAGACACGAAGGTGGAAATAAGAACATTCCACTAATACACACTCATTATTTTTTTTGGCGATTTATAGGCAGCCCGTTTGGTGAAACGCTTAGAAAAGTCCCAGTGGTTCATTCATACCTTGCTGTGCGTGTAAGGTGAAAACTGCGGGAGCAGTAGCGTGCCAGCAAAAGGGCGTTAGAAAAATAATAAGAATACGCGCGGTGATGTAGTGCGCTCTTTCAGGGGCGCTCAATAAATGATGCTGGAAGGACATTTGAAGAAGCAGGAAGAGAATCAGTTTTGCTAATCAACATTAAACTACAGCCTGAAATATCAGCCTCACACTCACGTGCAAAGAAGCTGCTGTCCCGTTCATCCAGCGTCCTTATGCACGCGGTGATGAAACGCTGATGTCTGTCTGCCTGCCAGGAGGCCACACTGGAAAGATGGACTTTCACATCTTAAAATATTCCTGAGAAGCACTTGACTACAACTAAAAAAAGAAGTCTGATGTCTGGGACGGTGGACAACTCCACCTGTGACAGCTACTGTACACACGTGATACAGGGCACACATTAACACCAGCCAAAGAAACAATGGTGATCCATAAAACGACATGAGATCTAAAAGTAATTTAGGTCTATTTATACAGTACACACAGCTCATGAGTGCTCACTGAAGGTATAGATGAGTATGAAAATGATTTGAATCATATGCCGTTGCCTTCAGTCACGCACGCTTCTGCAGAAAGGGAGCATCTATTGAAAGAATGCTGCTCTGCACACATTCTGTGTCAATCAATCAGTTAAAAATGTATAGCACCTTTTTCACAGGTTAGTGCAATTCAAAGTGCTTTACAGGTGACTTATAAGCTCATAATAGCACAGTATGAATGTAAATAGTAAAGCAATTTGAGGCTAATGGACATAGGAAATAAATGATGTTGTAATAAGAAAGCAATAAAAAAGACAATAATCAATAAAATTGATACAAGGAGAAACATTCTGAGGGCTTTGGGGGAACAACTTCTAATAGATACTGTAATTGGTCACCTGTCCGTCTATAGACATGTAGAAAACAATCTTCTTAAAGGTTTTATGGTTGATTGGGTTTCCACATAGTCTGCCACAGAATTTTGAAAATGTCAGATAACCTCACGTTGGGGGAAGTGATTCAACAGGGTGTGTGGTGAGTGTGTATTTTTAGACACACATCTCAGTTCCATCTCAGTTCCTTAACTGTACAAAGAACAGAAAGTACAGAGGACCCAAAGTGCAAACACAGCCATACACTGAATTCACTTAAAACTGTTTATTTGTGTCAGGGTGAATGTGCAGTGGCAGGTGGAGATCCTGCTCAGAGAGAGCTCGAGAGTTGGGCTTGTGGTAGCAAGAGTCCAAAAGCAGGAACTTAAACGAGACAGGGCTGGAGGTGGCTGGTGGATAGCAGGGGAATATCCTGAAGCACAGGGAGAGTGAGGTTATCAAGGTTCAGAAAAATGTGCAGAGCAAGATGTTTCATTTATTACCACAAGGGAGACTGAACAACATGGCAGAGTCTGGGAGGTGGAGATGGTCTGTTGTACTGCATGGTTAGATGATGAGCGGTAGGTGGTCAGGTGATCAGGCAGGTGAGAGGGGAAACCAGAGGGCACGCCCAGCAACACACAAACAACAAGAGAGACAGACACAAACACAGGGAACCACGAGGCAGACAGCCACCTCGTAATAGAAGACCAAAGACTATCTGATCCTAGTATGGACAAAATAACATGAACACTTTGCAATATAAAGAAATAACTCAACATACAGTTGATTGTACATGCTGCTACCAGGAAAAAGGTCTGATAGTGTTTAAAAGTGAGATGGTGTATCCTCTGGGGGACATGAATATATTCAAAAGCCATGCCAATCTACCCTTTAGATTTTGGTATTTCTTCCATCGAGGTAAAAAATTTTGTCCTAATGGTACTACCAAAGGGAATTTTCAAGGTTTCTTTAAATGTAAGTGGAACCTTAAAAATCACACAGTACCACCATTTTGTTTCACTTCACCTTCATTTTAAGGACTTCTATTTGAATCACTTCTGTACTTGAACGTGAATGACAAAGGTAAAGCAGTGTAAAGACCCCAGTTTAGTCGAGGGAATTAATAATCCTTATATTTATTACCTAACTAGTCCAGGGTGTACGCCACCTCTTGCCTTAAATCAGCTGGGATTGGCTCCAGACAGCTTGGATATCTATTACCAACCTGCAATAAGAGACTAAAGTTTTTGGTCACTTGAGGGCAGCAGACACAAGTTGATCACCTTTATTCTGAACTTCTTTCCTCATCCAACAGTTATGCAACAACAAAACGATTCCCAAATGTAGGCTGTATACAAAATAAAATGTATGCATGTATGTATGATATTGAAGTGCACAGTTCTGTTCTTTTCTCACAGGCATAAGAAACGAAAGATGAAGCCTCTGGTAGTTTCCTCACAGCTTGGGAACAGCAGCAATGACTCTGGATTATGCCTGGCAGAGAACCAACATGTGTCCATCACCACCCTCCTGTGCCTGGTATTCTTCCTGGGCTTCGTCCTCAACACCTTCAGCCTCTGGGTGTTTTGCTGTCGGTTGCCCAACTGGACCACTGGAACTACACTGCAGTTCCACTTGGCCCTCAGCGACGCCATCGCCACTCCGGTCACTCCCATGATGGCAGTCTACTTTGCCATGGGCAACGATTGGCCTTTTGGTCGGTTCTTGTGCCAAGTCAAGATTGCACTTCTTAGTTCACATTTCTACGGCAGCACCATATTCCTCACTCTCATCAGCATCCATCGATACACAGCTGTGGTGCATTTCAACAGAAGCTCCTGCATGAAACAGAAGACCTTCATCAGGAAGCTGTGTGCAGGAGTTTGGTCTCTGCTGCTGATCCAGTCTCTGATCTACGCCATCATGCTCCCTCCAACCAGAGAGGGCAAAAACAGTCAGTGCCTCACCATCCATCAGAAGAACCTGACAAACACCTACTTTGTCATTAACTTTATCCTGTTCATCTTTGGGTTTCTGCTCCCTTTCCTAGTGTCAGCTCTTTGCTATACCCGTCTGGCAAGCACTTTAACTCGCCTCAACATTAGCACGGCTAAAGGTCTGAAAGTCAAGGTGAAGTCTCAGCGGATGATAGGCATGTGTCTGCTGATATTTGGGCTGTGCTTCCTGCCTCTGAACGTGGTACGAACTGTGGGAGTGATACTGAAAAAATACTACCCAGGACGCTGCCACGCTCTCACTCAGGTGGAGACAGCGTATTATGCATCCTGGATTTTAGCAGGAGTGAACAGCTGCCTGGATCCACTGCTGTACTGCTTCGGGTCACAAAATTTCCGAGATGCATTCCAATCTCTCAGGATTGGGCAGAAAGAAAGTTCAAATAGAAGTGATTCAGAAATGACCGCAAATCAGTAACATGAAGTCATGACTGGGACCCGGGCCCGGGATTCAGTGTTAACTCTGCTTTAAGAAAATTATAGAAAAGTTCTTGGTTGGTTTACAGTTGGAGGACTTGTGAAGAAGATTTCTTGACAGGGTTTTACAGACTGACACCCTTAATTTGACCAGTTCAGAATGTTGTAGCATTACCTACCACTGATACCTGTCTCTTATTTATTTGCTCAGTATTTCTTCATCTTATCAGATCAGATCAGAAATACTTTATTAATCCCAGCAGAGAAATTGTGTAAGGGTCACAATATTTCTGGTACCTGAAAAATTCTCATATCCACTTTTAAAAGAACAGAAAAGATATTTTGGGAAATATGCTTTATGTTGAAAATTAAACAAAATGATATCCCTTTCTTATCTTACCAAAGGTAGCAAAATCCACCGCTAAAGCTCACTGATTAACATGTTATACCTTGTTTGTTTAATCCAACATTTAAATTTCTCATCTCAAGAAAGAAAGTGTTGAAGTATTTCTTTAAGTTTCCAGTAAATGTATATATGTAATTTGTTTTAGTTTTTCCAAGATGAATCACCCACAGTTCTAAGGTGGCTTTCAGTTACCCATTCATATATCAACTACTGACTGTAGGCTGTAGAGTTTGAAGTGTGACAGTGCACAGATCAGATTCATAACCTGATCCATGTGTATGGCTTATCAGCCAATTGTCCCCTGGGCACAGGCGCATAAAAGTCTTATTCACTGAAGGCTGTGTATTTGCTTTTCTAATAATTTTTAACTGAGGCTTATGGCGGTGTTAATGTACAATGTAAAGCTGTATTATGTGGCAAAAAGTAAATTAAAGTATAATCACAAATATCAAATCAAATCAAATCAAATCAAATTTTATTTGTATAGCCCAAGGTCACAAAACACATTTTGCCTCAGAGGGCTTTACAATCTGTACAGGGAGTGACACCCTCTGTCCTTAGACCCTCGATTCGAGTGAGGAAAAACTTATAAATAGTGGATTGGACTGGTATCTTCACTCAACCCAGACACTCACTTTTAAAGGATTTAACATCTATGAGTGTACAGCCATGCTGGTGAGTCTGTGGGCCTCCTCATAGCTAAGGGCTATCATGAGCATGCTAGGACATCAGACAACCTTTCAGCTGTTAATAGTTTCACCATCTCCCCAGTTCACTTTGAGCAAGAAGAGGAGTAAGTCCTGGACAGTTCACCAGTTTATCAGACTGACGTTCACATACAAGCTCCTCAAAGAAAGGCCCCAGGTGACAACCTTCCCAGGCAGGTGAGTCAGTCCCAAGGTGCTACCTCAGATTTCAACATCCAATACGTTAAAAATATATATACATGATGAATCATAAAATATCCTACTGTATCTCTGTAATGAATGTGTCATGACTTATTGTTATTGTATTTTCCATACACCTGACGTGTATTTTTATACACCTGAACTAATCGCAGGGCGACGCCATGACGTCACGCCAAGTGGGCGGGGCCGTAGAGCCGTAAATGTGCGTGTTGTTGGTGGTGCGCACAGGTGATCGTCAGTCAGTCAGGCTCGCTGTCGATCGGGGGCGAACATGGGCAAACTTCAGGAGTTTGAGATCACGTTTGACAAAAACAAAGTGGTGTACAGTCCGGGAGAGTCTATCTCTGGAACCGTGACAGTCAAACTGGGCCAGTCGCTGCAGTGTAAAGGTAAGAGTTCGCTAAAAGTGCGCGTATTTCGCCGACGTTTGCGCACCTGGTGGGAAAACGTCGCGATCTCTAAACAAGGAAGTAATGCTTGGAGATTTATTCAGGGTTGCATGGAGTGTCAATTCAGGCCTCTCACTTTGGAAGTAGATTGTCTTATTTGAAAAGTCGATGTTCCCACAGCATGAGTGCAGTGAAGGCCTCCTCTAACATTAATCCTGGATTTCCGTGAGAGATTTTAATGAGACCTAATTGTTAAATGTGGGTGTTGTTCCTTCTTGTATGTACTGTCATTAGTCTCCCTTTCACACAGAAATATGTAACCAAACATCAACAGCAGACTCCTTTCTTTGTTCACAAATATTCTATTTCCCCTCTGATCGGTTCAGTTATATATTAAACATTTAATTTTCCATCAAAAAGTCCTGTGAAAACCACACCTCTCCAAAAGGTAAACATTTCAGGGGTTGAAAACCTGTTTTCAGACAGGCTATTGTGTTTCCAAATGGTTTTCTTAGTCTAAAAGGTGAGAGAAGTTTTCACATTTGGAGATTGATGGTTTTGATTGGCAAGCTCTGCTCAGAAAAAAAATCTGGTGGGAAAATAATAAAACTTGTTTTTTTAATTTATTGGCATAAAATGAATTAACCCACTGTAACACATACTGCAATGTGCTTCTAAAATATCCACCAATCTATCCTGTATATAAGTTTCTATGTTATGTAACAGGCACTATATGAACTTGTCAGTGTTATTCCTCGATGCTCATGTATCTCTGCTGGGTCCTGCTGGGTTTCTATAGTGTGATTCTCTTTGTGAGCTAGAGGTCAGAACGATGTTGTAGGTTTAGTTTCAAACGTGTCATGTGTTGGAGACGTTGGAGATGTTGGATCAGATAGCCAACAGGTGTCGACTGCAGCAACACAGCTACAGCAACAACTCACCTGCTGACGCTAATTCACTTCTTAGACATACTCTAAGAATGATTGTTATCAGTTCCGATGACTCTCCTGAATGACTTAGTAATTCATTGTTTCAACAGAGAAGAGTTCAAATGCCCTACTTGGTTTGTCCAAAATCTAAAGTATTCATTTACTCTATTAAAGAAAAATGACTCAAATGTTTAACAAAGAGTCCTTTCTTTGATTCAATAGAAAATGAGGAGGTGACAACATCAGTGATTTAACTTATCTGCCAAGAAAAAATGCCAAACCGGTTCTGGTTCCAGCTTCTCTGCTGAACCAAAGACAGAAAGACAGAAAGACAGCTAGCAGTGAAACATTTGACTTTGAATTTCAAGGAAGTCTTTTTAAAAAACAGATTTGTTTCTGTCATCTAACAATAACTTTGTGGTTTCAGAGTAAACCACAGTCCTGCCCTGGCCAGAGTTGTTAATGATCTTAAAATGAGCTCAGAAAACCATAAAGTTACTATTCTGGAAACTCCTGACCTCAGTGTAGCCTTCCATACTGTTGACCATACTCCTGTTGAACACCGTTTAGGCCTGTGAGGCACAGTCCTTAACTTCTTATCTTACTGGAAGATCGTTTTCGGTGTCTGCTGGAAACTTTGAATCAGATGAAGTGGCCGTTCTATACGGAGTCCCTCAGGGGTCAATTCAAGGAATTATCCACAACCATTAATTACCTGCTTCTCATGGCTGATACAGATGAGGTAACTGAAACATGTGAATTCATACTGATGGTTTTCAAACTAATAGGTGGCAACGACAGGCGTCCAAGCAGATTGGGAGCATTGGGATGCTTCTTTCTTAGTTAACTAGTGTGACTGGAACTTACTGAAACATACTGAAAATGTGTCTTGAGTTTCAAGGTCGACACATTTGTAAGTCCTTACAGATTTTTGAAAATGGCCTGTTTTGATTAAAAACTGGATTGGCTTGTATTATCAAAACAGACTGGTATGTTCAAATGGGAGCATGACTATATGTAATGACAATAATAGGACTGAGAAATGGGGAAAATGAGGAAAAAGTCTTAGAATTTCACATTTTTAGAGCAGAAGACCAAACAGTCTTTTGAAATAATTGCTAAACCGTAGCAACCGTAAATAACCAGGTTATTACAACACCGCCTTGAGCTTAGAGGTCAGTGAGTGTAATGGGTGGAATTTGCAACCAACCTGCCTTTTTGGTATTTTTTGGATCTTTTTTTTATGGAAATATGTAAGAAAGAAAATTAAAAGAAAAATCAAAATAAACAACAAAAAGCCAACAGAGCTCTAAAAATGAAGAAATATTCAGTGATTTTTTAAAAGTTTCACTTGTGGTTAAATTTTACATTTGAGTAGCAAAACCAGAAAATGAAATGTAACATTTGAAAAAGTTAAAAAATGTCAGTTGTTGCTGTAAACTAAAAGATGATCGTGGGAAAACGGGGCATACGTTACTTTGTATCAGGTAACTTTGAACACAAACAGAAACTAAAGGAGGTCAAACGGTAAAAGTAAAAGGAACTTGAACTGGAAAAGTGAGTGAACGGCTCATCTAAATGAAATTCAACCTTCCAGAGTCTTTACTGTGACAAAGTGCCGAACGATAGAGCAGGCATTTGAATGGAAAGCAGTGTCTGTGGACTCGCTGGGAGCAGCTCTTTTATGTTTGGGTGTTTCTGTTTGAATGCTTGCGGGGCCTCCGGTCTGTTTACATTCCTCTTCAGGTAAAACTGGTCAGACTGTCAGCTTCCCGGTGGAGGTAATAAACTCCCTCAACATGCAGCAGGTTGAATCACTGATGGTATACGAAGTGGGTTGGGTTCTGAGATAACAGACACATTACTTGGCAAATATTGACACTGCATTCAAAATCAAAAGTGTTTCAGTCATGGCATTGCGGTTCACCTTAGATGTATGACAGCTTACTAAAGGACTGTGTGGAATAGAAGAATGTTTATAGTTATTTTAGTTTATAGACTGAAAATAGTTACATTTTATTAAACAGACTAAATAATAAACTGCAAGTGGACATTGGACAAGTGGCTGTTGTTGTTCTGACTCTGAAGGGAAATCTGTACTACATATTGCAGACAGCAGTTTATGTTCGGCCCTCTCTAACCCACATGACAAGTGAGTGTTTTTTCAGTGAGGTGTGAAAGCACCTGCCTGGCCTGCCCAGAGCTCTGACCGCAACCCCAGACCACATCAGTGTTGGACCTCTGCATTCACACTGCACACCTTAGAGCTTAATTCAGATTCATTGTTCCCGTCAATGTTTTGATTCACAAGTTCCCAAGTCCAGTTAAAGCAGTGGCTGCTACTTTTGTATGGCGGCGTGTGGGTATGGAATCAGAGACAGGAAGGATAGTAATGTGAACGGCTTCACAGAAACAGGTCTCATCTAAAATTTGAGGGGGCTGAATGCTGCTTTTAATCTGTCAGCTGCTCTCTGCAAGCACAGAATTGTGACGAATCAATCAAGAGTAGCATAAACAATTTGCAAAAAATGATTTATGTTCATGTATGTATGTATGAGAGTGCGCTGTAAGGGAATCTGATTTGGAAAACATACAAAAGCGTTCCCAATCAGAATTGACAATTCTAAGATCTCATGTGATTTGTGCTGTTCATAACCATAGGCACTTTAATAGATGACCCTGTTGAACACTGACAAACTGATAATCACCAAAAGAAATTCTTTTGAACTAAGACATCTTTTAAACTAATTTTCACTTTTAACTGCTAAAGGTCAGTTGAAATTATTGAATACAGCGGGCACTAGCAAAAACCATTATGAACGTCAGTATTAACAAATACAAAATTTCAGGAAAATAGCAAATACAGATATCAAAATATTCAAATGCATAGTGGATCAAAACAACACATGCATGTTTAGTCATTAAAAGCTGCTGACTCATGCATTGAGTTACAATCACAATGCATCTATGCTCCTACAATCAGGACAAAAATATTATTCTAAATGTGTAATTTATTTATTGAGTTTTGCATGTATTTCACACACACAAGTAGACAATACTAATAACAATTAACCAATAAATAATGTACAATGCTCAGAGGAAATTAAACATTTCACATACTTCACCTGTTTAACAGAGACAAGAAAGAAAGGCAAGATAAGAGCCCTGACGTCAAAGAACCTTTACAAAGCCTCCTGACTTTCCTCTGGTTGTTCACTATCTCCAATACATGATGCTATCACCTTCATCCATGGATGCATTGAGGATCTAAAGTCTAAAGTGAATCAAAGCTAGCTCTGCTGGACTAACTTGTATTGCATTAGCCTCATTTGCAATTTAATTGATTGTTTTTGGGGGACGCTCTTTCCCAATCAGATTCTTGTATGTGCTCCTTGTATGTCATCATACCTCTTGCCATTTTAGGTGTGGAAGTGTAAGATTTCCAAGACATAGTAGTAGAGGTTCAGATATTATGTCCTGATAATATAAAGTGTTTCAGGTGGTGATGATGTTCACACTGCAGTGATCTCAGGGACTTTTGTTTTTTTTGTTATGTATTGTACAGCTGACTTGTTCTAGGGAAATGTTTTTTCCTCTATGTAATTCCTCATTGTTTGCACTGCTTCATGAGTCACACATGACAGTTTCACGTTCACTCAACAGGTGAGAATGTTCAGACAGTGGTTACCTCATATATTTTTTTTTGGGAAAAAACAATAGAACTCTTACTTCCACTTGGTCTGCTGGGTTTGATACAGCCATCATGAACATGGAATATCTTGCTTCTCTCGTCGTCAGTGTAACACATTTGTTTTTTTGCTTCTGCCCAGAGAGGAAATGACAGTAATGACTGTGCATAATGACATAATTTCCTTATGAGAAGTGTTCCACGCTGCAGTTGCTTAGAAATGTCTCTGTGAGTCAAACATCCGATGGACTGTCTGTTTGTGCTTTCTCTTCTGCAGCCATCAAAGTGAACTGCAATGGTTTCTGTGGTGTCACCACGAAGGTAAATGACACGGCATGGACTCTGGAGGAACAGTACTTCAACAGCACCGTCTCTGTTGCAGACAAAGGTATGCTGCTGAACAGCTGAAACGCTAAACTCATTAATCCATCCTGCAGTCAGTATCAGAACTGCACTGGACCATATCATGACAGTGTGTATGAGCCAAGTGTGCAGTCACAGATTAGAGAGCTCAGTTGGCCTTAAATCTATAATGTCATTGTGTATTCTGTTATGCTCTTATTTTGTTCATATTCGTTCTGTGAGGCACATTGACCCCCCCCCCCCCTCCTCCTCCTCCTCCCCCTCCTCCCCTGAGGCATATCCAAGGCCTGGTGGGAAACAGCGGGCCGATTGTTACTGTTTCCACTCATGGATGTTATCTGTGCTCTCTGTGTCCCGTACAGGAACCCTGAAACAGGGAGAACACAAATTTCCCTTCAAGTTCCTCATACCAGGTAGGAGCGTGGAGTGATGGGATGAACACTTGTCACTGCATTCTTTCCTATGTTTGTGTGTGTATGTGTGTGTCTCATTTCACAGCCTGACAGACACGTCCTGGCATGCTATCCGTCGTGATTCTCTTATGGGGAAGGATGGGACTCTTATCCCATCATTCGCTGGGGCTTATGACTGTTGTGGGAAACATTGCACTGATTTCCAGTATTTGTTTGAAGCAGCTCAACTTATTATACTAAGGCGGGTAAGGAGACAAAGAGGTAGTGGAGACCAAAAGAGAGCTATAAGAGAGAGGAGTGTTGTACTTGGATCAGGTGGACACAAACATGACCTTCAGTTCAGTGAATGTTCATGTTCCTCTATGCCTGTTAAGTGTGTAAACTCTTAGCTACAAGGGGTGGCGGTCACAGTCTGTCAGGACTTGGCTAGGGAACGGGAGAGTGGTTGGTTCAAGTCCAGCACGGAGCAATCAGTGTGAAGTGTTCACGGCAGTTTACTTCACTGTCCACCAGGATACATTTTCTCCAGAAATGATGATCTACTTTTCACCACTGTTATTCCAACAGGATTAGCGCTTTGACCTTCTGTAATAAAATAACTGATGAGGACAGTTATTGAAAATGTTCTTATTTCAAAAGAAGGTTCGTTTCTCATGCAACCATTTTTTGCCCTCAAGAAGTCATTTCACGTCATGATATCAGCAGCTGTCAGTTTGTTCCACTTACTAACTTGTAACGTGTAATCTGCAAGCACTCCCTGATGACACACCAGCTTGAACAACAAAAAGAAGACAATGACTGTAGGCAAACCATGAGTTCATTGTTCTAAGATACTGAGCTATTGATTACGTACTATTACTGTAGTGTTTCTAAGAATTGGTTTTAAAAAAACTGATGTATTACCTCAAGATAATGTGGAAGGCGGATCATGAGAAAACATGTTGGTGTCTTATGGGAATAACTTCTAAGAATTGTCTAACTTTTATTTTGGTAGGCATCTTCGGAGTCTTGGGAAACATGACACTTTGTGCCTAGCCTCCTTTGTTACCGTGGTTAATTACGATGGGCTCTCACGCACAAAGGGACACAAGCAGCGCTTGTGTTTAGCCTTCGTCAGGCCACTTACCTGCTGCATTTTTTCCAACATCACAGAAACTCAAAAGCAACCCAACCGGTCTTTTTTTTACTGTTGTTAATCTAAATCTGTCATTCGAAACGTGTTTGTGCTTTCATGAGTGCCTGCAGGTGTGTCACGGCACTCTCTGGAGTCTTGTTTTCATGTTTACATGAAAAGTCAGGAAAAAGACGTGTAGAATATATATGAAAATAGAAACTGCATAGTAAGCTTGTTGTAACAAAATTATATTTTTCTGTATTTGCTCTAATACATATTTGATTTTGTCCCCACAGACACTGCTCCGACATCTTATGAAGGGAACTACGGAAAGATCATTTACAGAGTGAGAGCGTTCATTGACACACCGCGATTTGCCAAGGACTACAACACAGAGAAAGCCTTCTACCTGCTAAGGCCTCTGAACCTGAACGAGCTGCCAGACATATGGGTGAGAGTCGTGATTATGTTCAACAACACTGAATCCTTCTATAAACAGAAGTGTAGTTTTTATACATTTTATCTGCTCAGCACTTGTGCAGTCCCTCCATGTATACTGTGGGTTGTTGTGGATGTTCAGTGAATGCAGATTTCTGATTTGGTCTGGTACAGGCACAATGGCACCAACAGATGTAGAAAGTCATTGTTTTGCAATTTTTTGGGCAAGACCAACAAGGCCAGCCAATCGCCATTTAATGTTGTAGCATTTAAAAGCAAAACCATCAGGTGTGCTTTGGTATAACACTGGGGAATACAATTTTTGAGTTAGATCTGACAGCTGTTTTTAACCAGTTTTTGGGTGCGGAATTTTTTGAAGTTTTTGAACTATAGGATCCCCATTTTCTTAAAAAAATATGAAAAATACTGTACTTGACAGATATGTGCTTGTTTTATAAACATTTTCAAATATTGATATACAATGAAAAATGGAAGAAACAGGCATGACTGCAATGTTTATTTAACACGTTTTACAATGTTTTTACAAAGGATATGGCTACTGTAATTATAATATTTAATATATTGTATGCAATTAGTTAAGGTAAAAATGCACTGTAAGAGGTAGAATGCAGAGATGTTTTCACTAAACAAAAGTAAGAGTCTGTGCAATGATCTTTTTGCTCTCGCCAAACCACGGGGATAGCAAATGCCAACTTTTCACGTGTTCCTTTGGTCCACATCCGTAAACTCTCGACACACTGCTTGCACACTTTGTGAGGGGCCTATGGCTTGTCTTGATCACTGAGTTTTACTTTAAAACATGCAAAATATGCTTGATGCTTGACAAATGCACTGATGTTTGCCCTCTGACTTGGAATGATGAAACTACCACAAATATAGCAAAAGGGGTCAGAGTTCTTTAGGCATTTACGAAAAGAAGTAGTAGGAACAGACATGATCTGGAACAGAGGAAATATATACCTAGGTAAATAAAACACTAAGATGGAATAGTTACAAGCTTTGGAAAACACAAAAAACAGCATAAAATAAAATAGAACTTACAACGGTATGCCCATGTTTACAAGGTTAAGAGAAAAGCCAGCACAAATCCTCTTAATTTCTACGATGCTAGCGTTCTGTTTGCAGACTTTGACAGTACTGACCTATTGGGAGCTGCACACACCTCTCACCGCACTGTTTCAGTTGTAACTGCACAAACAAGTTGCCACTCAAACAGTCCAATCGTAATCAGCTGGCAAGTCTTACTGCAGCTAATCAGTGGAATTTTGCTTATCTGGGGGGTAAGCTAAGTCAAACCCAAACGATTCATTGAGGTCTGAATTTTTTGAGAGGTTAGAAACACTTCAGTGTTGAGTCAGATGAATGGCAGAAGATATGTAATGCTGACTAATATGTACCTGACACTGAATACCAGAGGTCCTGATATATAAAATGAATGAAAGTTTAACTGCTTCCAACAGCTGAAACTGGTCTTGGTCTTGCTGAACCACAAAAACAACGTCTGATCCATGTGTGAAGTATTCCTTAACAAACGTCAGTCTTAATGAATGAATGAACTCTGTCCGTCTCCACACAGGGAACCTGTTCATCTGCAGTGACTCAGCAGTTCACTTACATGCTCATGAAAACGGGCACGGTGGTCATGAAGGCCCAGACCAACATGAAGGGTTACACACCAGGCCAGATCATCCAGGTGATGGCCAACATCCACAACCAGTCTGGGAAGAACTCAGGCAACATGGCGGCCAGCCTGGTGCAGGTAAACATGTTTTACAGCTTTTTGACAATAAAAAGAATAATGTAGAAATATTGTCAGCCATATTGTTTAATATCAAATTATTGGTAATGGTGCTCAGAAACCAGAATGCATCCAATGGAAAAATCCTGATCGATCAGATTCTGCATTCATATGCAGATATCTCTTTACACTGTGTACTACTACCGGGATACATTTCATTATGACTGGACCTGTATGACTTTATGTTTCCAGTTCTCCTCAGCTCTTTGGAGTTTGGTTCCAGCTTTCTGTTTCTGTTTTGGTTCCTTGTTTCCAGCAGCAGTTCTGATAAACTGTACAGTACCTGCCCATCACCAGCACACAGACAGACAGTGACCAACATCATAGTGGATATCTTGGTGGATATCTTGGTAGTCTTGCCCCCATTGGCTCCACCTGTTGGTGGAGACCAAACCAGATCTGAAAAACAGTGAATACTAGACTTACATTAGACTTTTGAATGTTAATGTTGCTCTTTGTCTGCCGGACGTATAAATAGGCATTTGTTTATGATCCAATAATCATGTCAACTTTATTTGTATCAGGTATTTTATGCCAGTTTTATGTCATCACTTAATGTGATTTATTTGTTAATAGATTGAGGATAAAAGATGAACTACAAACACAGAAACACTTTGATGAATGAGGCTTCAGACAGCAGCTGATTCTGTGTCTGCTGGAAGGGCCACACTCATAAATCCTTGTGTTTTACATCAATTGCCGTTGTGGAGACTGTTGAGAACTTGTACTCTGCAGTCACTGTGCACAGTTTATGAATCCCCGTGTCCATGTGTGTTTTCAGAGAGTGACCTATGAGACAAAGAGGCCCACCCATGACGTGAGGACAATCGCGGAGGTGGAGGGTGGTGTGGTGAAAGCTGGCAAGGAGGTGGAGTGGAAGGAGCAGATCATTGTTCCTCCTCTTCCTCAGTCCTCCCTCGTTGGCTGTGATCTCATAAAGATTGAATATTTTGTCAAAGTAAGATATGCTCAACCTGTTTCACTTTTAAATGTCCTGTAAAGTGGTTTGTGTGGTGTGTTTTTGATTGTAGCCCCTTTCATCCACATATCCCCTTTAAATGTCATGGAAGTTTCACATGTTGGTCTCTAACTAACATTCATTTTTACTCTGATTACTCAGGTCACTCTCAAGTCTCCAGACGTCATGTTGACGTTACCCGTCCACATTGGGAACGTCTCAATCGACAAAAAATTGCAAAACACAGCAGCTCCTCCTCCCGCTGCTGCAGCTGAAGCTACATCAGCCCCTACCTCTACCCCCGACACTTCAACCTCCACCTCTGCCACCACCCCCACACTGCCCCCACGCCCTGCCCCGAAACCCGCCCCCCGTCCTGCACCTCGCGCAAGGGTGTCCTCCCATAATTCCCCCAGCGCTCCTCCAGCTGAGTACCATGGAGCAGAGGGAGGGACTCCAACGAACGGCGGCTACCCCAACAAGCGGCAGTCTCAGCTGGTGTCACCACACGCTTTCAGCTATGCCCCAGGCCTCTTTTTCAACCAGAACCAGCAGAACAATGGGCCCGCCACTGCTCCCAGTGCACCCACAGGGGCCACAGTACCTTACCCAACTGAGGGCGCTAGCTCAATGCCACCACTACTCATCCTGCCACCCGACTACGGCACGTCGTCATATCCACAAGGTCAGTTGGCACCGGTTCATTCCATCCTGGCTCCGGGTTAGCACAATGTGGAGCAGCAGCTTTATTTCAGATGTTCAATGTATATTAATCGACCACAACCAACCAAAACCTTTTAGCTTTACTGTGTGCCAAATGTGAAGCCAGAGAATTTCTGGCAGACTGAATTTTAGTCTAATGTTTTCTTGTCTGAGTTGCTCAAAACAGTAGGCGTCAGAGTGGTGCGTGCCCTGGGTTTTACCTCTCAGGCTACATACTGTACAGGCTGCCTAACCAATTGGTGAAATTTGTTGCCTGCGATAAGTGCATTCATAACTCGGCACTAGAGAGTAGACATAGTAATATTATAAAGAGTATGATCTAGACTTGCTCTATAAAATTGAATTAAAGCACAGAGGACTGTCTTTGTAGGTAACACGCACATACTCTATATTATCCGTCAAAGTTTAGGGTCAGTGAATTAACTAGCATTTGCTGCAATCTGACAAAAGTTTGCCTGTGTACTAACCAGCTGGTCTGATGTTTCCTCACAGAGGCTCCTCCTTCTTATGATGAGAGCTGCAACACATGAAGTGCATGAAGAGCAGCAACCTCCCACCACCACGACATCCATCGATTCACTCCGGTATCAAACTAAATGTTGAACTAAAGCTGCGATTCATGTACCATGTTAAGAGTCCTGTCATTTTAAAAGGTTGTAACTAACTTGAACAAAATGGCTGCAAGACACAGAGTGGCGTTAAAAGGGTTAGATGGTTTCAGGCTTGTATGGAAGAGAATCAGTGTTCTGATTTGTAGTGAAAGTGGATCGACCTCTGTTGCCCAGTGAACAGGTACCTTTACTTATCTAACAGGATTATTCGCTTCTTCAGACCAGCCACAGCCAATCAACAGCCTTTTTTTTTTTTTTAAACAGTTTTAGTGTACTTTTAGCACTTTGAATGAAAGAGAGGGACAGGGTGCAGATTTTTTTTCTTTGCTGTTCTTTGTACAGTAACAAGAGTCGTGTTTTTAGTTGTGGGTTATTCACATGGCATCTGTGATGTCAGTTATGAAAGTTAGTTGTAATGAAAACCTGGACAAAACAAACCATCTCTTGTAGCCTGGTATTGTTATTTTATACAGGTGAACTCATTAAGCTTCTGGCCTATTTTTCATTTGTTTTGAGTTTTAATATTTAAGACTGGATAAAATGGTTTGTTTGGAAAGCTCTTGTTTTAATTTTCCTTTTGATCAGGAGTTATCAATTTTATGATGAACAATGTAGATATTGCTGTTGCAAGATAATTCAGTTTAACATCTTAATAGACATGTTCCAGTTCCAGGTCCTTGAACTGTGAATGGCTTCCTGAAAAAAAGTGTGTATATAGTATATTCTCCTTCTGCCCAACATACGTTGGTTTTCTACAGGCCAGACATCTCTTTGGGTCTGAATTGTTTTAGTAGTCGTACAAATGAGACACAATTTATCTTTAATCATAAAGTTTTGTGAATATGTTTTTGTATTTCTTGATCCAGTTAAATTCCTCAAACATGCATTATATTTATTTAATGTTTTGAATGTTTTCCAACTACTGTCTGGATTCCAATAAATCTGTTCAAGTCACTTGTGTCAAACCATTTTTACAATTTGTGGCAAGTCAAAGAAGGTTAGCCAAGAGGCTATTTTTTATCTGTAGATGTCACATAGTCACCCTAAAAACAGAAAGTACAGTTGAAACTGAAAGATTTTGAAGTCACATGTAAGCATGCAGAACAATAATAAAAAGAAATAGAATAGAAAAAGAAAAAAAAAAGAAAAAGAAAGAAAAAAAGAAAATAAGTTTAATAGTAACAGAGACAAAGACACCCCTGTTAGGTACAGAGGCTCAGAGGTTATACTAATGCATAAACAGAACTATAAAATGTAAATAGAAGTATGGTTCATACACAGATTTGGTTGGAATGGATTAGTAGTGTTTGCAACCGGGCTGTTAAACAGTAAGTGATATGGGAATCAATCAGAACTCCAACATACTTGAATTCAGATACACAACCTGTAGCATGTGGTGAAAAACATGAATATAATTCTAGACACATCCAGTTACAAACAACCACGTTGTTACATGAACCATGTAGCAGCAACACACTACTTGTGCCCTGCTGCTAGCCAAGTCAATAAATTACAGTGTCATCTGCATACATTTAAATATTGTGACAAGACATACAGGGCCCATCACAGATCCTACAGTTTTTGTAGAAAATATCTTTAGAACAGATTAATAACTTTACTTAAACACAGTCTTAAGGTGCTAATACTTTACTTGAGTCTTTCTACTTTTAGAAATCCACATCCAACATTGGGAAAAACAGAGCCCCACGTCAGACACTTAGATCGGGCAAACCTCCACAGACAGCCTGAAATGTCTCTGAAGCTGAGACTAAACTCTGATAATGTACCTGTGTGTGTTCTTACTTTGTTTATTTCATGTGCCAGCTTCTAAATCTAAGTCTGACTTGCAATTTACGCCGCAAAATAGTGACATGAAGAAGTTTAATTTGATTTGTGTCCGATGATGATGTTGATAGACTAACAATTAGAGTGAATTAGAGTCACCCCCTTACCACGGCCGGACAACCCTGCTACGAGTTGCCGGAATCCCTGATCCTGTGTGAAAGCGCGCTAAGGGCTCTTGTCAACACTTCAGATGACTTGTTAACAGTTCCACCCAACATTTCTCCTCTAAACAACTTGACACTTTCAGATGGCTTAATTATGTTTCACAGAAAAGCAAAGGTTAG
Source organism: Nibea coibor (assembly GCA_023373845.1). Taxonomy (NCBI): domain Eukaryota; kingdom Metazoa; phylum Chordata; class Actinopteri; family Sciaenidae; genus Nibea; species Nibea coibor. The sequence continues at coordinate 3,214,580 of CM041737.1, forward strand.
TGAAAAGTAGACACTTATTCTTTTCCACTCTATTAACTATCTCGCAAGCCCTCTGATGCATCTTGCCGCTCGTTGGAGAGGCCTATTACTGGAATAAACTGTATATAAGTACTGTATATAAAGAAGTAAAAATTAGCTGCACCTAAAGCAGCTACAACAGTAAAATACTGATACATCAGTATCTGATAATATCATATATAAGTTTATATTATTATTTTATAGTTACTGAAGAATGAGTGTAAGTACATTTTATGTATTTTTTATGTATTTGTACAGACTCTCTGATAATGTATATCTATCAGAGGGCGTTCACAGCTGATAATTAACACCGATATGTATTCATATGGATAACTTGTTTATTTGCTCTACATGGGCTCATCATCACAGTGAATGCTGGTTACTGCACAGATGTGCAATAGTGCCACTCACTGGCCAAAGTAGAGCACTGCGGCCTCGTGCTGATGATGGACCAAAGAGCATCTGCTGTATGAAACATTGAAAGTTTCATGTTAGTATTTTTTTTCTCTACATTTGTATTTTATATAGTCCATTTTTCATTGACAGGACAGCGCCATTTATTTCTTGGCTTATCTTATCTACTTTTCTTAGTAGTATCATAATAAACTAACTGTTCATTATGTTTCCTACAAAAAGGTGTCTCTTACTAATATGTGGTCTATTAAACTTTAGTCTATCGTAAAGAATGTTCGTGTAGAATTTAATTAGAGATATTGTATAAAATCACTTGCTAGCTAAAAGTAAATAGGGATTCAAACGTCATTTTTAACACTCACACATAATTAGTTAAATGGACATATCCTCTAAATGTACCCACTAAATGACTTGTTTAAAACTCCAAATAACAAAACACAGTATTGATAGTGAGTAATTAAGTACTTAATTAAGTAAGTTCAATTAACAAATGCGACTTTCTCGCACCCAGTGACAGTGTAAGAGCAGCCTTCGGTAACATTTTACAGCTTACACACAGAGCCAAGTATTATACCTCTGTCACATGAATCACACATGAAAATCACATTATGTAAAATGATGTTTACTCTTTGGAGCAGAAACGTCTGTCTGTCTTTGACATACTTTGTAAACGCTGTTTTTAAAAGGTGTTATACAAATACAGTTATTATTATTATTATTATTATTACATTTAGAAACGCAGTGCTTGAATTGTAAATGACCATAATCTAAACCTTAAATGTCACGTTTATTTCTAAATATGTTTATATTATTTACAAAAAAAAACACATATAAAAAACGATAGTTTCTCTTTGGTTGTTATAATGGTGGTTGAACATTAACATTTGATTAGTAACTATAATTTATGTTATACTATAACATGCTTCTCAAATAGTGGGGCGGGCGCGAGGCTCCGTCAAGGGGGGCGCGTTTGACCTCGGGGAACATGCTTTTTTATTTATTTATTTTTTTTTACCGTCCTAGAATAAAGTGCAATTGCACTTCCACTACATTAGGGGGCAGTGGCGCTCTCATCGGCAGAGTGTGCGTAGGGAGCATTCGCTCGGTGGTATAGGAGTTTTGTTTGCACTGAATATGCGCGCGAAAAGTTTGAGTATGAAATGTAGATACGAAGTGTAGCAGACCCTCAAGTGACACCATGAAAAAATATTTAACAGGGATGAGAAGACAGGCGGAGAGAGACGGAGATAAAGAGACAAACGAAAATCCCCCGAAAGCTAAGACGAGGAAATATGACGAAGCGTATGTAGCGCTTGGCTTCACAGTGACTACGGTGGGAGACGAGGAAAGACCGGTGTGCTTACTGTGTCTAAAAATGTTGGCAGCGGACAGCATGAAGCCCAATAAATTAAGGCGTCACTTAAATACATTACACCCCAATCACGCTGATAAGCCGCTTGAGTTTTTTCAGCGAAAACGTGCCGAATATTGCCGACAATCATCCCGCTTTGTGACTGCTACTTCAGTGAACCAGCGAGCGTTGATGGCATCATATAAGGTGGCGTACCAAATTGCTCAGTGCAAAAAACCCCACACCATAGCAGAGGAGCTGATACTGCCTGCAGCATTAGACATGGTCTCTGTCATGCTGGATGATGCAAGTGCTGCAAAAATAAAAACTATCCCTCTGTCCAATGACACTGTTGCTAGACGTATAAATGACATTGCTGACGATCTTAAAGAACAGCTGGTAGATAAACTCAAAGACAAACGTTTTGCCTTACAATTTGATGAAGCAACTGACAGCAACAAAGACTGTTTGTTTATTGCTTATGTGTACGTTTTGACATGACAAATTCCCTGTGTGAGGATCTACTTTTTTGTAAATATGTCAGAGACAGAGCCACAGCTGAAGAGCTCTTCAAAATGCTAGACTGCTTCCTGACTGAGAATGGGCTAAAGTGGGAGAACTGCATTGGTGTTTGCAGTGATGGTGCACAGACCATGGCAGGAGTGAGAAAATCATCAAGAAGGCCTCACCTAATGCTGAGTGGACACACTGTGTTATACACAGAGAAGCACTGGCATCAAGGCACCTTTCCTCTGAATTAAGTGAGGTTATGACTGACATTGTAGGTGTAGTCAATTTAATAAAAACCAGACCACTAAAAACAAGAGTCTTCTCTGCTATCTGTGAGGAGATGGGAGCTGAACATCAAGCTGTGCTGTTTCACAGTGAGGCAAGGTGGCTGTCACGAGGAAAAGTGTTGTCCCGAGTTTTTGAGCTCAGAGAGGAGATAAGAATGTTTTTGGAGCAGGAGCACAAGTATGAAGTTGCAAGCAAGTTTTGTGATGAGAACTTTCTGATGAAACTGGCCTACCTGAGTGACATATTTGGAAAGCTCAATGAACTAAATCTACAGCTTCAAGGGAAAGATCAACACCTCCCTCAGGTCACAGACAAGATCAGCTCTTTCACTCGAAAGCTTGCAATGTGGGGCAGGCGACTTGATGAAGGAAATACTGAGTCATTTGAGAACCTGCAGGAATTTGTTAACACTACTGACTATGATGCCACCTCAGTGATTCCATATTTTAAGCAGCATATTTCATCACTGATGGGATTCTTTACAAAGTACTTCCCTGAAAACAGTTCCCAGTATGACTGGGTGAGAGATCCTTTTAATGCACCAGCTCCAACTGGTTTCAGCTCTGCAGAGGAGGAGCAGTTCATAGACATCACATCTGACTCCACATTGAGACTAAGTTTCACATCCCAGACACTGAGTGAATTCTGGTTGAATGTGGAGAAGCAATATCCACTCTTAGGACAAAGAGCTGTGCACATTCTTCTTCCATTTGCAACTTCTTACTTGTGTGAGACTGGCTTCTCTGCTGTTGCTGCTCTGAAAAGCAAATACAGGTCCCAGCTACACATTGAGCAGGAGCTGAGAGTTGCTGTGTCCTGCTTCAAACCCCGCTTCGAAAAGCTGTGCATTGCAAAACGTGCTCATTGCAGCCATTAATCCAGACACCATCTTTGATTAAAAAAAAATCAGATGTTTTATTCTTCCTGGGGGGGGGGGCATGACAGAAAATAATTGAGAAGCACTGTGTTATAGTAACATGAAGTGAGTACTTACTCTTCGACTCTAGCTACATACATATATCATCAAGAGGTTTCACTGCTATCTAGTTCCGTTTTCGCTTTGGTCACTTTACTTCACCTTTCCCGCTCAAACTGGTATAAAAAGGTGAACTTTGTCGGTGCCGAAGCAGCGGACGTAGCAGCTACAGTGACAGTCACACGGCAGACAGCTACACGGAAGCTAACAGCTACATCTATCGACACGGCGAAGGCGCGTGCACACAGCGTCCGTCACGTGCTCGAGCGGGTGAGGGCGGAAGTGGAAACTGTTGTCTTCCTGTCCCATCCATCCCTCCATGATCCCTGAAGTTAGTGTCGGATCCAGCAGCCGCACAGACTGCAGCGAGGGGGTTGAAACTTAGTCTGGACTCTCGCTGATGTTTGTAAGTTGTGTACGGTCATTGTTCGTGTCCCATGAGTCGGTGCCGGGCTGCTGGGCCTGCGGGCTCGGCTGAACTGTGATTTACTCCCAGCTTTGAGCCTCTTTGTCACGCAGAGATGTGATAACTTTAGTTGTGGTGCGCTATTCATTGTCTGCATGCAGAGATGCACATAAAACATGTACTGTTATGTAATGAAGGAGTTCCTCGTGTTGTTCTGTACTTTGACTGACTATTGGTCTGACTTTTTTTCCACTGTGTCAGTTTTTTAAGAGTCTGCTCAAATTTGTTTCAACCTGCCAGGTGCTGCTCAGATCGTCAGTGTCCGACTGCTTTCAACAAACAGCCCCCCAGGAGAGCAATGAATCCCAGTGGAGCTAGTGAAGGGCCTGGAGCAGGCGGAAGACTGTCTGGGACACCCATGGGTGCCAAGGGTGGACAAGCTGCACAGGGTGCTCAGAGGCCCACAGTAAAGATCACCCCGTTTCACAGCTCCCCCATAGTCAAGAGTGATGGAGCTCTTCGCGGCAAACGACCAGCAGCAGCAGCGGCTTCTGGGAAAGCGCTCACATCCCCTGGCAGCCTGCTTCGGGACACACCTGGTCGACTGACCTCTCCACCTGTCAGAGAGAGACTCACTGCTGGTGTTACTGGGGCTGCTGGGAGATCAGTGGAGCACACTCCCAGTTCAGGCTCTGTAGAGACCACAACAGGAACAAAAGCACAGGGAAGTCCTCTTGTTGTCAAGGTAAACAAATACACTCAAATCATTATAAAACATCTACAAAATGCTTCAGATCATTTGTTTAACCACAACTCAGAATTCAGAATGGGTCATAAGGTAGAAAAGGATTTACAAAGTGTAAAATAAACTTTTTTTTATACACAGCCTTCTTACTTCAGGAGTTCAGGTGAAATCCGACAATTTAACATGATCATAAATAAACTGCTCATTTTTAATATTTTGTTGAGAATCCTTTACAGGTGGTTATTACTTTAAGTCTAGAGCCCACAGACATCAGCAAATGCTGCGGTTCCTCCTTTGTGATGCTTTGCCAGGCCTTTATTGCAGCTGTCTTCAGTTGTTGCGTGTTTGTGGATTATTCTACCTGAAGTTCTGTCTTCAGCAAGTGAAATGCATGCTCAGTTGGATTGAGATCAGGTGATTGACTTGATCAGTGCAGAATATTCCACTTCCACTACTGTCGCAGTACGTTTTGGATCATTGTCCGTGAAGCACCATCCAACTAACTTTGCTGAATTTGGCTGAATCTGAGCAAACAGTATACCCTGATACACTTCAGAAGCTCACAGCTGCTTCTGTCCTTAAACAATGGTGATCATCCCATGACATCACAGTGCCTCCACTGTGTTTTACAGTTATTGTGGCAGATTAAGAGCGGGTCCGAACCTCCTCCATACTATTTTTTTCAGTCATTCTGGTTCAGGTTCTGCCTCTGTTCCACAACTGAGCTGGCTTTTTAAAATGGTTTTTAACAGAGTCTAATCTAAATCTTTCCATTATTTGGGGTTATTAATAGTTTGTACCTTGTGGTGAACTCTCTGCATTTGCTCTCTTTATGGTAGACTTGGAGAATGTCATGAGAGTGTTCTGCACTTGGACAGATGTTGCAAAGGGGTTTTTCTTTACCATGGGAAGGGTCCTACGTCCACCACTGTTGTCTTCTGTGGACTCCTAATGGATTTTCTGTTTTTGTAGTCTAAGGATGGTCTGTTTCACTAGCTTTGAGAACTCCTTTGACCACATGTTGTGGGCAGCTTCCACCAGATATTCACCAGATCTGTCTCAGAGCTGTTGGCAGTAGAGTCGGGCAGCAGGCCTGGGAATGAATTGCAATATAATACTGAATTTATATTTCTCAGCCTTTCCCTGATCGTCACTAAACTATCCTGAAAGTTGGCAATACTGGCAGGGAGGAGTGATAATAATTATATTAAAATAGTCAAATGTTGACCCCCACATGATAATTTACCCCCTGGTAACATACTACATATAGTATATACTGCACATCTGGAATTCAATGTTCTTGACCTCTCTTTACTCATTTATTAAATAAATTAAGTATGTTGTCTTGTTTTAGTCTCCGAAGCCTCCTGGCAGGAAGGCACAAAGGTCAAGCCTGACAGACTCATCGAAGTCTGGACCACCAGCTAACACGACGCCTCGTCACAACCAGAAAGAGAGGACAGCTGCTTCCACGTCCAGCAAACCTCAGTCAGGTTAGTTGGTCCTTTTTTTCTATCAACCTCTTAAAGATCCCTGATGGAGAACATGTTGCTGCAGCAGCAGAGAGATTTAAGGGTCCGGTGTGTTGGATTTAGTGGCGTGTAGTTGCTGGTTCATGCTGCCCTCGCCCCACCCTCTCCCTCCCAGTGTGAAAGAGGAGAAGAGGAGCCATGAGCCTGATCCTGGCTACTATAGAAAGATGGCAGACCCAGTGAAAGATGAAAAAGGTTCATTCTAAGATAACAAAAACACAACAATTCCATTTCTGCCATAATCTGTAACAGAGCCCCCTAAATCTGACACACTGGTTTTCTTAACATGCATACAGTTTATATGAGATGCAGCACATATTATTAAAAATATCAACTTCTGTGCAAAAATACAGCAGCTGCAAAAGTTCCATTGCATTGTATTATATTGTATTATATGCACATTAGCTGCTTGAATTACTGTAGTAATGACATTATGACTCTTACACGAATATGTGTATTTTCTGGGCCTTGATGTAACGTGGTCTGTCGATGAAGTGTGGCCTCCATCTAAGCTCACTCTGTGTGCTTTTCCCAGCAGTGAAGAAGAAGAAGAGGAAGATGGGAATGTACAACCTGGTCCCCAAGAAGAAGGCCAAGGTGCTTAAACAGCAGGAGAAGGCAGGTCCTTTTATCAGTTTATTCCCGCACATCAGACCTCCTACCAGATGACTGTCGGTAAACCAGGAGAGCAAATGAATGCCTCAAACAACATGTGTGCTTTTATACAATATTGATTTTTCAAATGAGGTTTACAGCCTGTAGAGAGGGAACATGGAAAAAGAGACTTGGGCACGTCGTGTGAAAAAGATTTCATCTTCAGACTGGAGTCAGACATCAATTTATCTATTATTACTAGCAGCGAGCTTACATCACTCTCACATAAAGCCACTATGTTCTGCTGGGAATTGGGCCTTATGTGATTGGATGAAGCATTTTAAAACTATATAGCTGTTTGTAGTAGTAGAGTAGTCAGGTTTGAGCAGGTGCATGCAGATGGTGCAGAGAGCAAAATAGGTAGAAGGAAATCTACCTGGAAGAAGATTTAGCTTTTTATTAGCTTCTGTCTCCAGTTATGTGCATTCATATGCAGATAACTGTTCATAGAGTAATGTGTCTTTCTTGTCATTCTCATGTATCGAGCATCACATGGGACTGCAGAGGAAGGTTTTCGACATATACACTGGCCTGAAGCCAAGAAACACTGACCGTTTCCCCCAGAGACTAAAATGTTGTCAGACAGTAGCCAGTGGCTTCTGAGATTGCTATAACGTCTCACTGAAGTCATCTCATCGGCTCTTTGATCAGCCTTTTTAGAGGCCATATGTCAGCCAATAATGACTGGTCCTGCATCCGTACTCTTCCAACATAGTGCAATGGCCATCCTGGCTTAAAGAAGTCCGAAGTCCAGATGTTTAGTTTTTTTCCGATGTTTGATGATGTGATTGATGTTTCTGATGTTAAAGTCCAGGACAAACATGCAGAGGAATGTAATGGGACTTTGGCATTAAACATAAGATTTTTGAATGTCTTTTCCAGGAGTTTTGGATCTTCCCACAGTGAAAGACATAGAGTACGTTTAGAGCAAACATCTGGAATATTGGCAGACATAAGATACTACTGCTAACAAGAGTTCTATACATTCTCATTAACCATTTCTATTAAAGTAATAAGATATACTGATGCCATTCTTTTTGACAATCAGAAAGAGAAGCCAGGAGCCCGCATGGAGAAGAACCCTGCAGAAGATGAGAAGGCAGTGGTTCTACCAGAGACCCCACAGGCTGAAGAACCCGAATCACAGATGGAGGTGGAACCTGGAGAGGGCAGCCGTGTTGAATACACAGAGCTGACTTTGGACTGCCTGGACCTGAAAGCTCAGGAGGAGCTGCTCTCACCTCCACTGTCTGGTGATAACCGCATGTCATTGACCTCATAGCATTTATTTAAGATCACCTAAATTCATCATGTTTCTCTACAGCATTGGTTCCGTAGAGGCCTAGACCCAAGGGTCTGACTTTGAATTGAATTTAATATATTTATGAGATGTCTATAAAGTATGTGACCTGGTCAGGGCTCCTCAGTTCACTCAGTGATAGAAAAGGGCTCCCTGAAGGTCAAAGGTTAGGAACCAGTGCTCTACTGAATACATATTCATCCCGCAGGTCTTAGTAGAAATCATGGCCTGTGTGTTTGCAGGTGTAGCAGCGGATACTGAGGTGACAGAAACAGACCTGGCGGAGGAGTTACCACTCTGCTGCTGTCGTATGGAGACTCCTTACAGTGCAGGAAACCTGTCTGCACTGGATCAGACCTGCATGGCCATGGAAAGCACAGATGGAATGGTAACAATCATCAATAAATATGTGTAAGAGAACATGCCGTATACAGTACAGCCGGTTACTGGGTGAGGTCAGAACCGTGCTGGTTGAAGTGTTAGAACAGTATGGTCGGTTATATTTGTGATTTTTCTCTCCACAGCTGAGTCGCTGCCAGAGGCGAGTGATGAAGCAGGAAATGATGCGACCTTCCAACACGGTCCATCTGTTGGTTCTGTGTGAGGATCACCGGGCCGGCATGGTGAAGCACCAGTGCTGCCCCGGCTGTGGGCTTTTCTGCAGGACGGTGAGGAGAAACAAAGCACACTGATACTGTAGACACATCAAGGCCTGATATCAGCACTACACTGTATTTATTCTGATGATATACTTTTGAGGATTACCCCAAGAAACAGAGCTCAGACCTCAGCTATATTGTTATAAAATCATTCTGTCTTTTCTTTACTTTGTTGCCTCTCGTCCTGTTCCTTCTTTGTGTCTTACTTCTAAACTTTTCTGGTTTTTAATCTTTTAGTTTCTCCTACCTATTTTTTATTATTTCCATCTCTGTTGCACTCTCATCTTGTTTTCATGTTCCTCTGTCTCAATCTTCTGCTTCCTCCTCCCCTCTGTCCTCTCTCTCAACCCATCCTTGAACTCGACTCCCAACTAGGGATACTTGTAATAGTAATAATCAGATAGCCAGAGTTCATAAACAGGTAGCCAAAAGTTATGAACAGATAGCCAAAAGTAGGAGGTAAAAAGTTAAAAGTTGCAGGTAGAATAACTGATTGGTTGAATGAACTAAATTGAGTATTATTAGTTATTGATAAACAGGTAAAATAGTATTTGAAGCCATTTCAAGTGGAAGCAGTGTGAATTCACACTTGACCAGTGTTTCCTGCTCCATCGACAGGGCACGTTCATGGAGTGCAGGCCGTACGGCAGCATCTCCCACCGCTTTCACCGCGACTGTGCCTCCATCTTGAAGAATCTCAAGTTTTGCCCCCACTGCGGCGAAGATGCCAGCGGGGCGAAGGAGGTCACAGTGCTGAAGGCTGATCCGTCGCCCTCCGTACCCAAGTCAAGTCCGGGGCCGTCTCTTCCAGCTGTACCCACTGTGGCAACACTGCCGTCAGTACCAACCACACCTGCTGTCCCACAGATACTCAGAGCTAAGAAGACCAGCGAGCCACAGAGGGGCCGAGAAGAGAGCCCAAGCAGGTAACGTCATCTCATCTTCTCACATGGACAAGAAGGAGACACCGCTTCCTTCTTGACATCACTAAATTCACATAAAGTGGTCATATAAAAATCTTTCTGCTTGTCCAGGTTAAAGGGCGAGGCTGCCCAGAGACTACCTAAAGAGTCACTGGAGAACATCCTGATGGCACTGGATGACGAGAAGTAAGATTAACAACCATGAAGTGTTTTGACATCCGTTTGCAAAGAAGTGAAGTGTGCCACAATGTTTGCTTTCTTCTGTTTAGCCTGAAACCAAAGAAAGTGAAGTATCCCACCAGGCAGCTGTACATCTCTGCAAAACAAGGAGAGCTCCAGAAGGTCATCCATCTCTTAGGTAACTCAACTATTTTGTGTGTGTGTGTCTGTCTGTGTCTGTGTGAGAGAGAGAGAGTATTACATCACACTGACACCAAACTTTGTATGTTGCAGTTGATGGCAAGGACCCCAACTTTTTGATGGAGGGCCAAAACAAACGCACCCCACTTCATGCAGCAGCCACCGAGGGTCACCATGAGGTCTGCCACATGCTGGTCCAGGTGAGGAGACTGTGGCTTCACTATGGGCAGCACTTCAGCACCTGTATTTATCAGGATCAAATATCCGAATTAAATCAGTCAGCAGAAATTCTCAGAGTGATGTGTGTTTAGGCTCGAGATTACAACTCTCCTAACTTAACTTTAAGCGGTAATGAATCGAGCTGCATTCATTCAGATCATGCTTTCATCTACAGATGGTACAGTGATATTTAAGAAGTGGAATAAAGAGGTTTAGCACACCTATAAGGACATACAGGTTCTCAGGTGCAGTTGAAGAGTGAATCAAACAGAAGATAAATGACTTCAAAATGCAGCTGACTAAGTCACACAGGTACTACTTTAAATGTATATAAAGTACATATTGTCGAATGACACCTGGCTCTGCCACCCGCACACTCAGGACAATCCACACTCTTGTGTATATCTGTCCCCATTGGTGGAACGCCCTACCAGTTCCTACCAGATCAGAATGGTGTTATGCTTAATATGAATAGATTGAAGCTGTTTTTATGTTCACTTCACAGTTTTACATACATAACCTCGATAGCTTAGTTATCGTCTATACACATACTGTATATCTGTATCTATGTCTGTACATGTAAAGCCTACAAATAAAAAGAGCATTATTTTTTACATCAGTATGTGAACTCTCTCCTTTGAGGGTGTCAGGAGAACAGCAGCCTCGCACTCTCCCAGCCTCTCTGTCAGATTGAATCCATCTCGTGTTTAAAGTGATTTTAGGACGCTCCATCAGTGACTCTACTCCAACTCTGAGGCATTACTGGTTTTGTAGGTCAGGGGACACTTGATAAATACCAGCCTGGATCCATCAGAAGGATGCAGGGCCGGAACATGTATTCAACAATTAACAAAATACTTGAGCTAAAGTGTCAAAAGTCAACCATTTCCTTACCTAGTGTGGAGCAAGTGAAATGACTTACATGTTTTTAAAGCTGCAGTAGACAGTGACCTGTGTTGATCATCAGCTGTAACCAAAATGCTAAATCCTGTTGTGTGATGTCAGAGTGTTGATTAGCGATCCTGATGCTGTGCACACTCAGGCTGGAGCCAACCTGGACATGTTTGATGAGGAGCAGAGAACGCCGCTGATGGCAGCCTGTGAAAATAACCATCTGGACACGGTGAAGTACCTGCTGAGAGCCGGAGCAGCTGTCAGCCACAAGGTGCGTCGCCGGCACACACTCATCGTCTCTCGCTCGGTCAGCGTCAGCTTGTCTCGCCAGCCTGATGTGTGCTCGTGTCGACTTCTGCTTTTTCATTCATCACTCAGTGCAGTCTCACTACATCAACTGCTGCCACTGCTCAGTGCTTTTGTGCTGAGGCAGAGGGATAGTCAGGCCAGTGTGTCCCTAAACCACATCCACTTTAGTTTGGCTTGGTCTCACACACACGCACACATATACATTGAACTTGAGAGAGACTGAATCAAGTACAAAAATCACAAATCATGAAAGTTGCAGCTGATCATAGAGTTCAGAGGTATACCCAAAAATAGATCCAAAGATTTTTATAGCAGGAGATTGCTGCATTAGCTGCATTACTGCCTCCAACAATGATATGAAACATGTCATGGCTCCTGTGTGATCTCCAAACCTCATTTGGGAGTATTGTGAACACAGTGTTGATGGATGAACCAGACTGTGTTGTGTCAGAGATGTTCAGAAAGTTGTTTTAGTTTCAGTTGTTATAGATCATCTTTGGTATAATCGGACCAACGATTCAGCACCAACAGAGTCTGTCTGTCTGTCTCTGTGTGCTTTAATTCAGTGACAACGGGGCGAAAGAATCACTTATAATCTGTCCTCATGTTTACTTCCTCTCAGACCTGTCTCCTAAAGGGGAGTGGCACCAGTATTACCAGTACCAGTACCAGTACCGGTACTCCTTATACATAAATGTTCAGACAGAAGCTCTCACAGGACTAGTTAATGTGGATCACATCAACTTCTTGTGTAGTTTAGCAGAAGCAGGGCTGCTTATTGACCTTACTGTTTTATTTTAAAGGTGCAGCTTGTAGTCATTCTGGGTTTGTAGAAACATGGCAGTCTCATTAACATACACTAATGAAAACATTGCTGTGGTTATTATATACATTTCTACTGATAGTTCTTCTAAAATGTTACACACGGGACCTTTAATTAACAATGAACAGATTAGTTTTTAAAAACCACTTGTTCAACACTGGTGGTTGTGGATGTTTTAACTTCAGAAGCCGATGCAATGCCCTTTCTTTAGGCACAGTGGTGGCAGCAGTGCGGTGTTGTTCATTGTGAATCATGTTGTCATAACAGGATATCATGGGTTTCACCTGTCTGCATCTGGCAGCTAAACTGGGACATTATGACATAGTCCATCATCTGCTCTCCAAGGCATCCAAATACATCAACTGTCAGGTAAAGACGCACGCACACACACACACACACACACACACACCACCTTCATTTACTAACTGCTGCTGATGTTGCGTTGCATGTTAGCGGAAATCTTTGCAGGAGTTTCACAGGTTGTGTCTGTGCAGGATGACGGGGGGTGGACCCCCATCACCTGGGCCATCGAGTACAAGCACAAGGAGCTGGTCCACCTGCTGCTGGCCAAAGGGGCCGACGTGAACATCAGAGACAAGGTCAGGGCATGGGACACACTGTTGCAGCCACAACACTCTGTCGTCACACTTGAAACAGCATTGCAGCTATGCAAGGACATGTAGTGACTGAAATGTAAGCACAGGACACTGAAAGAGCTGAGAGGCTACATGATGTGTGGTGTCACCTTGAGCAAAGAATGATAAAAAATTAGAGGTGTTTCATAACTTCAGCACAGTACCTGGTAGACAGGAGTCAGTAAACCCAGTTTGGTGAAGCAGACAGAAGTTCTGGCACAGAAGTAAAGCAAAGCACTGCTGTGGACAGGGTCTGCAGAAAAATGAGTTTTTTCCACATCTGATGTGTCGGATGTACAGATCGTCTACATTTCTGCACAGACAGCCTGCGTGCTTTGTACCGTCCTTTCTGCTCCAGCTCCAGCAGCTGTCTCAGGATCTTTCTGCAAGTCGCTGTCTAGGATCATCCGACAACAGACAACCTAATCTTTAGTCTTCCATCTCTGACTCTCTTGTCACCTTGATGGTCTTCTGTCATGGATTACTTTCTTTTTAGTATCTAACTTCATTGCAAACTATATTATTTTATTAGCATACACCTTCTCATGACAGGTAGAATTCATCAAGCTGAAACAGGCAATCCATGACAACTTAGTGCAGTCAAAAGAGTCTGACAGTTGCACTTATGCACAGCAGTACAGTGAGCTAAATGCTAAGGGACATCAGCAGGATACTTATCGAACACAAAGTACAACTGAGGCTGGAGGGATGGTCATTAGTTCTGTAGTTATTTGGTCATAAACCAAGTTGAATTGAGTCAGGTTCCTCCTGATGATCCTCTGTGTCATGTGCTCTGACACCTCTGTTATTCTCTTACTTTAGCCTCTGTTAGAACACGCTATCAGCGCTGACCTCTCATCTGCTTCCTCGTACAGGAAGAGAACGTCTGCCTGCACTGGGCGGCTCTGTCGGGCTGCGACGACATCGCCCAGGCTCTACTGGATGCTCGGTGTGACCTCAACGCTGTCAACGTTCACGGTGACTCACCGCTTCATGTCGCTGCCAGAGAGAACCACCTGGAGTGTGTGATGTGAGTGTGTGTAGTCGAGGGGCACAAAGGTCACTGGCATTACACAGACCTTTATACACCAGTCAGGGCGTGTCTAGAAAATCACAAAACATGCTCACAGACACATGCCCACATTTTAGAAACAAGTATCCATGCATTACAATTCACATTTCTTTGTAAACTTTCTCAGTCCGTGCTGCGGCCGCCCAGGTTTCAACCTGGTCCGACCTGTGCATGTCATCCTCCACTCTCCTGTCACTCTCCAGCTGTCTCTGTCAAATAAAACTTGAAAAGCTCCAAAAATATCTCCCTGTCCTCCCATCCTCAGGTTGTTTCTGTCTCGTGGAGCTGATGTCAATCATAGGAACAAGGAGGGAGAGACGGTCCGGGACTGCTGCACCTTCGGCTCCAAGGTGTGGACGGCGCTCAACACCAACAAGAAGCTTACCGACGCCAGGAGAGGCAGGGACTGTCAAGGGGAGAGAGTGCTCAGCAGGTAGACAGCAGTATTGCTGTGTGTGTTGGCCAGGCTATAAAACAATATTAATGTTTATTTTCCAATATTACATGCACGTATAGAACAAATTAATACATACTGCTGCTGTCTGCTCTCATCTCTGTGGTTTTCATTGGCAGGGTTCCTCTGTGGGTCAAGATGTTTCTACTCTCTTGCTTATGAACACACACTAGAGGGCGTGTCAGAGAATTTGACAAATTCTGTGGGGAGGTCAAATTATTGCCTTTACAGAAATAGAAACATGAATGCTAACACGCTAACAGTGATAATACTAACATTCTAAGGCTGAGCAAGTATAATGTTGCTGTCACCATCGCAGTTTAGCTTGTTGGAAAAAGTTGTCCTGATGATGGTGTGAGAAGTGCCTGAGTCGGCCTCACATTCTGCTGAACTCAGACTGGTGGTCAGACTTTAAACCCCTACAGATAAGACCCCAAATACTATACGGCCAGAATTAGTCAAAGAGAATGTCTTTACCCATGTTAGTGTTACTGTCAGCATATTCTAGTCTGAAGAGGGATAGGCACAAAGGTGACAGAAAAAAGTTGCTTAAACATTGTAATAATAATAATAATAATAATCATAATCATAATCATAATAATAACACTTTTCTCATAACTTAAGTACTTTTGATAATCTGATGATGCATTTTAAGAAGTGCTGTTAAACTATCCATGTATCCATACTTTTGACATACTCATTTCACATACACTACTAGTTGTAGAATTAGTGCTGTGATACATGAAGTCTTGACAGTTTTTCCACACTGTTTGCAGCTGTTCACTCTTGTTACCGTACATATTTGAATCTGATTTTTAAAACAACATTTTTTCACCTCTTCTCTCAGGGACATTTCTCGGGGGTACGAGGCCGTTGCTATCACCTGTGTCAATGGTGTGGACAGCGAGCCGTGCCCTGATAACTTTAAATACATACCAGACAACTGTGTCACCTCCCCACTGAACATAGACAAAGACATCACTCACTTACAGGTGAGATCTGAACTCTCTTTATGTTCTCTGAAAACATACATTTAATATCTCTGTTACGAAGAAGTCCGGTCACATTCTACAGTTTTCTTATTGTCAACAAGCCGGATAGATTCTTTTTCTGCTCCATTAAAAAACACATCAGTGAGCCACACTGTTACACTGCTGCCACAAATACTCACTAGAGCACCAAATGTGGAACGCCGGTGCTGGTACCAGTTACAAACGGGCTCGACACACTAACGTGCTGATGGATTCTGTAGTTTCAGCAGTAAAAAGAATATTGCTGTGATGCTGTTTTTGTTCCTCGTGTCCACTGAGGCAGACTCCATCTAAAAATCAGCCTTTACGATGCTACTCATCATACACTACCTGAGGGGGCAATGTGAGGAGGAAAAGATGAGGAACTTTTCACTCATTTTATGTACATGAAATGACACCAAAAGATAATTCAGTGTTGTAAGACAAAAGCTGTAAACTGTCACATAATTTCTAATGCTCACTGATTGTGTCATTCAGCACTGCAGCTGTACAGACGACTGCGCATCCAGTACCTGCGTGTGTGGTCAGCTCAGCCTGCGATGTTGGTATGACAGCGTAAGTTCACGCGCACCCACACAAAGATTGTAAAGAATCTTTGAACGGCTGTTAGCAGTTTGTGACGTGTCTCTTGGTGCCTGTGCAGGAGGGCAGACTACCTCTGGACTTCTGTCAGCGCGAGCCCCCTGTGCTGTTTGAGTGTAACCATGCCTGCTCCTGCTGGAGGACCTGCAGGAACCGAGTGGTCCAGAACGGACTGAGGTGACCTACAGATGCAGCTCTCTCAATCCATCACTGATGTAAACCAAAAAGCACAGGGCTACATTACACATCTGGATAAAATCCTGCTGAGATTTGTTACACCACAGACATACCCAGGCCCCTTTTTCCATAGAAGATATTTCAGAATGTTTTTGTATGTATTTGTTTCTTTAATGAGACTGAGAGCAGCAGTGTGTTGCAGTGTAACTGAAGCTGCTGTTATCACAGGGGACAGACATTGAATCGCTGTTTTCACTTACTGACATAGCGGCCTCCACCAAAGTGCTCATGTTTTAGGTGCTGCTTGTTTGTCTGTTGGCAGGAAAACTACTGGCCTGATTTTCACTTACATGCACACGCTAAGGACTTGTCTGGCAGGTGGTGGTTTTGTCAATGGAAAAGGGACTCAGTCTCTCTTTCCAGGGAAAGCTCTCTCTACGTTGTGATCATCAGTGCAATTTTTCTTGCCTTAATGTTCCTGCCATTCCGTCGGCTGCTGGATGAGATAATTGCCTCGCTGTGTGTTTTCAGAGTCAGGCTGCAGCTCTTCAAGACACAGAAGATGGGCTGGGGAGTGAAGGCCATGCAGGATATCCCTCAAGGAACATTCATTTGCGAGTGAGGAGAGGCTGTCAGAAGAGAGACGACCAAATTCATTTCATTTTTTTTTTTTTTTTTTTTTTGTAAGGCATGAAATATTGAAGAGAAGCGGTGCTCTGAGCTCTTTCCCTCCCTAATGCTTCCACAGGTATGTCGGGGAGATCATCACTGACGCAGAGGCTGACAAGAGGGAGAATGACTCTTTCCTCTTCACCCTTGACAACAAGGTGACTAAACTTGGTTATGTAAATGTTTAACTATTGATACTGTCCTTTAGAAATGGCTTTAACATGCAGTGTGTGTAGAATCAGATGAGTTCAAATCATGCACACAATCTTTAATGAGTTGTAAGAGTGATTTAAAAGTTGGTTCTAACAGTGGCAGTGCTCTCACAAAGCTGTTGACGTCAGTTTCTGCAGAGGCAGCATGTTTTCCTCTCTGCACCTGCACAAAGTCGATGACAAACATAACTCAAAATGAGTTTTAATAAGCTCGGTGTCATCGTTGGCTCCCCCAAAACATTTTTTCCTCTTGCTTACTCTCTTAGAATGTCTCTGTCTGAACACCAGGCAACTGTTAACAGGATAGGACAGCGCAGACAGGAGGCAGTGACCTAAAAGTAGGTGTGTCAGTAAGAGTGAGACACTTCATCAAACTGATCTGAGTAAAGCAGTAACTGTACATGCTGGCTCTGTCCACTCCACCAGTATATCAAAATACCTGTAAAATATCCAACAACGTGGGCAGACGTAAAAAAGGTATCGAGTGCATGTGCTGTTATGTTGCTTGGTCAGGAAGTGTCCCGCAGTGAAGCTCATCCCCAGACCACTCAGCGCTGTCTGTCTTCTGTCAGCAGCATTCTTCATGCTCTTACAGACTGTGGCTGATCTCTGCCTGTTGATGGCAGCAGGCTGGAATTATTCTGTCACATTCAGACCACATTGAAGGGCGTCATTATGCAAACCCAAAGTTAGGTGCGGCTGTGACTCTCTCTGGTCATCGTCTTGTGCAGGTGGGAGACGTGCACTGCATCGATGCAAGACTCTTTGGCAACATCGGCCGCTTCATCAACCATCTCTGCGAGCCAAACGTGCTGGCTGTGAGGGTGTTCACCATGCACCAGGATCTACGCTTCCCCAGGATCGCCTTCTTCTCCAGCAGGCCCATCAAAGCTGGAGACCAGATAGGGTGAGTGGCGGAAAACCAGCCTCAGCCTTCTCCTCCTTTTCCTAAAATGTTCAAATAAAGATAATATGATGGACTGGTGTCTCCACTACCAGGTTTGATTATGGCGATCACTACTGGAGGGTGAAGAGCAAGTTCTTCAGCTGCCACTGTGGATCGCTCAAGTGTCGCCACCTAGCTGCTAGCAGATAGAAAGTCACCGCTGACCACGGGTCCCTCTGTCTGTCTGGACACATTCTGTGACCTGTCTAATGTCAGAAACACTGCCTTCCGAACCAGATCCCATGTACGAATCATGCTTTGATGAGGTATGATGAGGTTTGATTCATACGTCTAATGATACTTTTCTATATGAAGAAGAATGTAGTGTGTCACCAGCCAGAAGTAGAGAGTGGGTTGAACTCATTTTAAAGAGCCAGCTATCAGGTTAAACAGGAAACCAGGTGTTTTTAACATTCATGGGAGTTGTATTCATTGATTAATGAAGTGGAGTAATGTTTTCGGTAGTCTGATCTCATCTATGAACGTGCTTTTTACTACATGTCTAATTAGCAATTAAACACATTTTAAATCATCTTTTTTGTCTTAGTGTGGAATCATTGACTCAGCACTGAACTGACAAACTTCTCCTACGATCTGCATCTGAGATCATTTCTAGTGAAACAAATGAAACTATTCTGAGACTTCACTGAGACCTGCTGGAGTCCACTGAGGCATCCTGAACTCTGCTTGAACTGTAGTGTGGAAACGACATAATGCTTTATAATGATTATGATAACTGTACACACGCACAAACTAAATCTTTTCATAGTTGCATCAATCAGCCATTGATAGATCATTGAATGACAGATCACTGTGGTACACTTTGACAGGCTTTAATCATTAGAAATGTTATTACATCATTTTCTCACAAGCACAATCTGTGGGGGGAAGGAGACATGACATGACATAATGTGACATAATGAAACCTAATATGACATAATAACATAACACAACATAACAATACAATAACATCACAGCACAACATGACATGATAATGAAGTATAATAATGACATGACATATCATATACTGCATGTCTTTGATAGTCACTTTTCAAATGCATAAATGCATAAATAAATGTGTGTGTGTATATATATATATATATACACACACACACACACACACCCCTTGTGTTGTGCAGAGCTGTGTCCTCCCTGATGTTTGGTGTCATACAGATGATATTTCTTTGACGTTATGTCTGTTCTCAATGAGCCCCGTTCACAAACATGCTCTTATTTTGAAACTGATTACGGAAGTCAATTTATTTGGTGAAACTTAATCCCGGTGTGGCCGCGCGCTTTCTCCTCCCTGTTGCTATGGAAACAGGGCCGGTCCAGGTGGAGCCACTGACTGGCATGCAGTCACGTGGGGGTCTATGGATGAGGAGCGGAGGAGAAAAACGGATTTCACATTATTACCGGGAGTTTGTGGAGACGCCGCTGCTCGGTCGTGATTTGTGCTCGGTGAACGATAAAAACAAACGGACACTTTGTCTCACCTGGACCGCGGGGCGAGAGGGGGGGATACACACGGTCCTTCAGTGATGGGAAGGAGTCCGTAGGGGAACAGAGATGATGTTTGTGGAAGCTCTGTGGAGGAACATTTGTCTTCACGCTGACGGTTCGCGGTGTTTTGTCTGCTGCGGTGTTTTGCGTTAAACTGACTGATTTTTTTTTTCACGGGCATCCTGTAGCATGGACCGGAGGCGCTGACGCCAGAACACTTGTGAGAATCAGTCAGTCAGTCCGTCAGTCAGTCGGAGGAAGGAGGAACACCCATGGAAAATGATGCATCATGGATTGTGATCATCTAAACTTTGAAAGTGACAGCACCGGGAAGCAGCAGAGCCGAGGAGGTGAAGATGAGCCCCCCTCTCCTCCTGTGAATGTTTGACTCCTCTGTTCGTGGACGATACACGCACCTGAAGGACCTGGGGGACGGGACGACGGTGTGTGTTGTGATGCTTCTTCTCCATTTCTTTTCTGCTGTCAGTTTTGGTTTCTCCAGCAAGATCTGTGCTCTCCCGTCATGGCTCGCTTTGAAGACGAACTGTCCAGCCGCTATGGAGGCACCTGTCCCGCGGGCCCGGCCAGAGGGGCCAGCCGGCAGCCGGGGCCTCCGGGGGTACAGAGGATGTACAAGCAGACGATGGCCCAGAGAGCCAGGACCATGGCCATTTACAACCCCATCCCCGTCAAACAGAGCTGCCTCACCGTTAACCGCTCCTTGTTCATCTTCAGTGAGGATAATATCATACGGAAATATGCCAAAAAGATCACCGAATGGCCATATCCTTCCAGCCCAGTCTAAGACCCACACACGCCGTATCACCACACCGAACTCTGCCTGAAAATATGTCCTTTTAAGATCCCTTGCTTACTGCCAGAAGATACGCGTATCTATGATATGATGCACTGACAGCCACACATACAGCATGCAAAGTAGATTTTATATCAGCACAATATAAAACTTCCATCCACAGTTGGTTCTCCGGTTGTTTCCACAGCGGTAAAGGGAAGGGCGGCAGCTTGTGCCATAATTAGGAGCCCCTCAGTCGATTTTCTGTAGAATGAATGTATTGCTAGGTCATATTTCACCAAAGCCCCTTTTCTTCAATGAATGTCGGCTACAAGCAAGGGAGCCTTAAAGAGCCATATTTCTAATGGAGCTCTGCGTCACTGGAGCTTTAATCGATTAGTGATTAGTAAAGGGTAGAGCCTTTAGGAGTGCATGACATGTTGCATGGTGTGTTGATTGTTTCACTAAAGTTTATACATTTGTTTCATGGCAGGTCTTCTTTTACAGGTGGTTCTTGTCAAGGTATTTTATTTCCTTGGATTCTTTTCTGATAAAAATTGTCTCAGAGAATTTGAATCCAAGAAGATTAGTGTCTGTCTCTGTAGGCAGAGGGACCGTCCTGATGCTAGATTCATGAATTGGGGGGAATTAGGACATAAAACACCTCTAGACAAGGATTAAAGTTGATTTGTGGGCTCTGTGATGACACCGTGCTGTAGGTTTTTACTGTAGTCGACCGTCGTCTCGCCCCTCATTGAAGGCTGTCTGCAGATGGTGCTGTCCAGGGTGCTGAACTCCCAGCAAACAGCAGGCCTGGCCTCGGCAGACTGGCCTCAGCATCAAGGCGGTGGCAGTCTGCATGGGTGTGACACCAAACAAACAAGCTGCAGCGGTAGTAACACGCAGCAGGATGCAGCTTTGAAATGAGCTGCTGGTGCATTCTTTAATTGATTTGGTTTGCACTGAGTGATCATGTGAGCGCGGATGCCACCTGTTGAGTTTTGTGAAATTGACCGAGCGACAAAATAATTTCTCACTGGTGCAGATGTGGATACTTTCTGAGGGCAAAATCGATGCTGAAACACCTCGGCTGTTAATGAGTTTTATAGGTGTTGCAATTAATTTGCATTAAATTGTGTAACGGCCTCCATTACATAAGTCACCGGTTGGTTTCTCTCCACTGCTGAGCAAACATTTCTCATGCTTTGATGTTGCGGTGCATCGCTGAGCGCTTGATCCTGATCCAGAACAATCATGCAGCCGTACGAGGATCTGTTGTGGCCCAGGAGCAGCTGGTGGCCCAGTGGCTGGAATCCATTGGCCAGCTCCCTCTCTTGGGGGGGTGTCCCCCCCCCCTCCTAGCAGAGCTGGGACAGTCCTGAGGGGATGCTGGAGAGCTAATGACACAACAGGAGAGGGTGCACTGCACAGAGGGAGGATACTCAATAATCTGTACAAAGCTGTGTGTAATTTCTTACTCACTGCTGCAGAAATGTCGACTGTGGCCGAACAGTGATTATTGTACTTTATCTGATGGAGAAAGATTGTTTCTTTATATCATTATGGGCTGTATGTGATTATAGAGACTAATGAGGATGGATGTTCTAATGGGAAACACTATAGAGTTGCATTATGGGAAATGTATGATCCAGTATCACTGCTTCAAAAATGTATTTCCTGTAAAAATGACACACCATCAAACACCAAGCACCAATTCAGGCCCAGCAAATGTGTCCTCGTTTGTGTTTTTAAGAATGTAGATTATTTTCAGATTTGTATATTTAATGTTGTTGTCTGTGTTTGCATGTGTGAGTGAAGAATTCCTTAACACTCTCACTCCATTTGAGTACATGATCCTGGCCACCATTATAGCAAACTGCATCGTGCTGGCCTTGGAGCAACACCTACCAGCCTTAGACAAAACACCGATGTCAGAGCGTTTGGTAAGTAGCCACGAGTGCTTTCCATTTCCTCCTGTACAGCTCTTCATGTGTCAGACAATAGAAAACCACTGTACTGCTTTCTGCTGTGATTTTTGCTGCCACAGATTTTGCAGAGACATATTAAATATTTTAGGTGTCAGAGATGTGAAATAATTCTAGTAGAGACATGGTGGTCTAGTTATTTCCAGCTGCAGACTCTGACTGCTGCAGTCATGTAATAGATCTACTCTCTACTCGTTTTACAGTCCACGTGTTTGTTGATCTGAACATATCAGAGCCAAAACACGTAAAAACACAAATGTGTTTCCTCTGTGTCAGATAAGGTCCCTCATCCACAGAGCTGGAGCAGAACCCTGCAGAGCTGTCTCTGACCCCCCCCCCGTGTATCATTACCTCAGGTTACCCCTGCTGCTCCCTCCCCCCCCCTTACCCAACTCTCTTGTTAAATCATTCCATTAAAAAAGCAAGTGCTGTGAACCCTTCTGTCCAATCAAAGAGCTGTTGGGGCAGGGGCAGGGCTCTTTTAAGAATTAAATGACACTCCCCAAGGCAAGGAGGCTTCCAGCTGCCCGTTTGCATTGATCTGCTTCCTGAGAGGGGCTGACGCCTTGTCTGACAGACACACCACAGAGTTCATCAGGATTAGATGTGTCACTACATTATAAAATCGTATATACCGCTTTTCTCTTGTTACCCAGCTATTATATACCTCCAGTAAACATTCTGGAGACAAATTACTTGACTCTTGTCAAGTCGCTGTGTTTCTGTGTGTGCTAGAGCTGCAACTAACAAGAATTGTCATTACCAATTAATCCTACTATTATTTTCCCCATTATTTAATTATTTTTTTAAGATGGTACATGTCAAAAAATGAGGGTAACAAAAGCCAGTCAGTTCAAATCTAGCTAGTCCTCTCATTTTAAGAATCAGCAAAATGAAAGATTTTTTTTAATTATTTGGATTTTAACGGTTATGTGAACTGATCTTTATTTTTCTGAAAATGAGTTCAAAGCTCTCTCTACTCTCCCAGGTAATCTCCCAGATAATTCAGGTGGTTAAATAGTGAATCTCTCATCTTGTTTATTTAGTTTGCTTAAAAGGTGTCAAGGTTTTTTTTTTTTTATAACTGTAAGACAACTTCAAGTCCCATGATGCTTTTGACACTCCATGATTCTGACAAACAAATCAAAGGACATGATTTGCTGCAGAAGACCCTCCAGCTGTTGAGTAAAATCATACAGAGCCTTCATTTTATTAGAGGTTGATGACATTGATACTGACTGGCCAATATCTGATTTTACTGACAAGGCCAATGGAATCCTCCTCACTCTACTTTGCTTTTTCATAACAGGATGACACAGAGCCCTACTTTATTGGAATATTTTGTTTTGAGGCTGGCATCAAGATCATCGCCCTGGGCTTTGCCTTTCACAAAGGCTCCTACCTGCGTAATGGCTGGAATGTAATGGACTTTGTGGTGGTCCTAACAGGGTGAGTAGCACTGGCCTAATGGCTTGTACAGTTGCTAACTGACAGAGCTGATGGGCAGCAGCCATTAATGAGGGGAGGGGAGAGCGCTTGTGTGTGTGTGTGTGTGTGTGTTGCTTTTCTAATGATCAGTAGAGCCGAGCCATTCCAGATGGCGAGTGTTTTCTTCCTGTCTGAATAAACAGAGTCTTGATAAGGCGTTATTGTCCAGCAGCAGAGGAAAATGATTGTACATACAGTGCAGAAATTAATGCGACACAGGCTTTCAGGGAAATCTTCTTCGTGGTGTCACATCACACATTCTGAAATGATAAAAAACATACAATTGTTTTCCTTTTCAGTTACAATCACTGAGTGTAGTGAGAGTTGGAACTTGTTTCCTTATGTTGACGACTACCACGTGACACGACATGAAGGAAAATACACAAGCTCGTAGTGGACATTTCTCATTCACTTCATTCACTTCATTTCTCCATCACTTCACTTCTTCATCATGTCCCGAAGCTTCAAACCTTTTTTAGCTGGAAGATTTTATTACCATCTAAATTGTTTGGTCTATAAATTGTAAATATGATAAGAGCCCAAAGTAATATTTTTAAATTCCGTATTTCTCTGTTCAACAGTCAAAATGAAAAAAGTAACCAATCCTCCTTTTTGAATAACTCGAGCCAGCAAATATTTAATGCAGATAAAGCAAATATTTTACTTTGAACCTTGAAGCTGTTACTATTCCTGATTAATACATTGTTTAACTAGTTTATTAACTGAATCATTTCAGCACAATATATAAAGGCCGGCAGTGCAAGTGTTAACTTATGATTGATGTGGATTAATAATGTGGAATAAGATTATTGACTTTGATCCTCCCAGCATTTGATTGCACTCTCTATATCGTACAGTGTTGCCAGTTCTTGGTATGCATTGTAGAAATGTCCGTCAGCCTTGAAATGCTGTTTAACAGTTGTAAGTTGTGAGATCTTTTGTCATTCTATCATCCCAGATTGTCTGTGGAGTAAACAGAGAGGATCACTTGGTATTGAAGAAACACCAAGGGAGTACAAGGCTAGTATGGGAATAGTGCTGTTGGCGCGGGGGATGGAGAGCAGAGGAGACTGGAGTGTTGGGGGTTGGTGGGGAAGAGCGGGGGTAGTGACAGAGGATGCGGTTACGCTGTAGAAAGTCCCTGGGCGCTCGGTGGTTCTACCAGGGGGACGGCCCAGCCTCTCTCACATAATGATACAAAGATTTATTTGGCCCATCTATTGGGGCTTGTGTCAGGAACCTCATTGCAATAAACAGAGCCTCCACCAATTCCCAAACCCTTTGCCGCTCCTGCCGCTCCCACTGGAAGTCACAGGAGTCACGCAGCCTTTTTTCCTGTTGTCTGAAAAGAAGGGGAAGCAGTCAGTGGAAAATATAATAAGTGTCATCCACCAGAATGAGTCTGGCTTTGCTGGAATGACGCAGATATCTGTTTGTGTGTGTATTTAATGCATTCATAGAGGAACATACCAGCCTTCTGTGTTTCGTCCCCTTTTCTAAAAACCATTAGTGCCATGTATGTCCCAAACATAGTGATTTAGATATTGCTTTTATTTTTATAATTTAATAGATTTTCATTTATTTTACTAGAGTGAAGATAAACTTGTAGATCTCCAGCTTGTTCGAGGTAAACCATTACAAAGAAATGTAAGCTTTAGTTTGTTATGCAGATTTTTTAAATCAGCCATTGAATACAAATGTATACTTTTGATAACAGTAATCCTACTAAAACTAGTGTTATATAATGTATTTATTGTCAACAACTCCCATTAAAGACCAAACCAACAGTTATTGTCCAAAAAGAAACGCATTAATGCGACACATGGCTACACTGTCACGAGGAGGGAGACAACATGATGACATGACATCGGGGCTAAGAAAACCCGAGTGAGTCGACTGTGCTGCATGTAGGAATCAGTGTCAGTAATTTAGGTCATGTGTCTATGTGCGACGGCGTATGTAGTAAAGAAAACAAACAAAAAAACACATGCTGTCACCATGCTGCCGTGGGAGGTGGAGTCTCCCCTGAGATAGAGAGAGAGAGAGTCTGCAGAATAAGGGAGGTATTTTTTTATTTATAAGACAGAGCTCACCAGGTCCAGGTGTAGATCTTGCAGTTGATGACAGCGTCTTCAAAACACAAGCAGAAAAGCGGCAGCAGCAGGTATACCCAGGTGAAGAGGTCTGGGTTTGTCTGGCTGATGAAATATAGTAACCAAAAAACAAAAACTTCCATCCATTCACACTGTGAACTTCTCCCCGTACGCAATACACTGGCTATCTGTACTTTAGGCAGCCAGAGTCAGGGACGAGTGAGGATTATAAATTGTACACCTCCAGACATTACTGTTAATCATCGTGGTTGTTCAGGAGTGCAGTTGATAGCAACGAAAGGTCTGCTACCTGCCTATTATAACAAGTACTACAACAAAGTTCAGCAAAGGTGTAGAGACCACACAGAACAGGCCAAAGGTTGTCAATGCATCAATTCAGTTAACCTGAATCTTCCATAGGGAGTTACTGTATTTAGTCGTGGAACTGACCGGAAGATCTAAATACAGAGCAGGCTTTTGTTTGACCTAATCTGATCAGGTTATCATCTTACAAAATATGAAAATGTCTAACATGAGTTATTTGATTTCATTCTTGTAGGCTGCCTAATCAAGTACTTCACTTCATGTATTCCACTGTGAGCTAGGCAGTACAGGTGAGACAGGGAAGTATAGAATGAGAAGTGAGAGGAGGAAATGAGAGTGTGAGGGGGAGAGTCAAAACCAGCCACAGGACACTGGCTGTTTGGGTAGGTCTCCTCAGACACGCTAAATATCTTCTGGCAGTACTAAATAAAACTCATGCACCTCGGGCCGCTGCTGGAAAAAATCCAAGGTGAAACAATGATCCATCCATTTTCTGCCACAAAACCCGCCTCAGGATTGGTAGGACCTAAGGTAACCCAGCAACATTTCCAACTCTTCCTGGGGGATCCCGAGGTGTTCCTAAGCCAAATGAGATATAGAATCTCTCCAGTGTATTGTGGGTCTATCTTGGAGTCTCCCAGGGGACAAGGTCATAAGCCTTCTCCAAGTATACAAAACACATGTAGACTGGATGGGTATCTCCAACATCCACGAAGGGGTAAAATTCACATTCAGCAGTTAGTGGGAGCCTCCATTTCAACATCATGGCATAAGACCTTCTGGCTTCCCATTATCTTTCTGCTCCTTTGGCTGCTAGGCCAACCAACCTCCTTCTTTAGTTTGACTGCCTCCTGCTTTTCTAAAATAACCACAGGGTCATCAAAGTACGGCCTACAGTATTCTGGTACAAGTACGCTTATGAATCAACCATTTCTTGAACCTTGCGTTTGTTATGGTCAGGCCATAACCAACTCTAAAGTCCAATGACAAAGTAACACTCAGGTTTATCCCACCAGGTCTCTCTATCCATGAGCGTTTAAGTCCCCCAAGAGAACTATAGTTCCTAGGTGGAGGACTCCACCAGAGACCTAAAGTCATAGATTTGTGTACTTTCCCATCAGGTGCAACTAGTATGTAATTATTTTGGATTAGTGTAATGTATGCCCTCCCAGCATTATCTGTGCGTTGGTGGTCAGACTACCCTTCAGTGTAGTACGTATATACTTTCTCAATTTCTATCATGTCCTGAAAACCATCTCTGTACGAGCTTCTGGTGAGGATGTAGTGGAGAGTAGGCAGTTAGATGAGATTGTACAGCTGACATTGCTCCACTTGTTTCTGGTGCCTCTGCTGAGTCACTTCAGTTGCAGCAAGCAGGTATGTCCTTAGATTTGTTGTTGTCATAGAGTAAGACAGCTGCTTTTCACAGACAGCCTTATCAGTACTACAATATGTGTGCTTGATTAAGTATGTA
This sequence comes from Nibea coibor, assembly GCA_023373845.1. Classification (NCBI taxonomy): domain Eukaryota; kingdom Metazoa; phylum Chordata; class Actinopteri; family Sciaenidae; genus Nibea; species Nibea coibor. Next base: position 3,242,399 of record CM041737.1, read on the forward strand.
TGAGCTGTGGGTGGGTATATGTGTATATAGTCATGGATACAGCATCTGATCTGAGCAGAGAGTGCTGAGTGTAGGTCAGGCTTCTTGACAGGTGGTAAGGGCCTGTATGCAGCCAGAGTTGTGTGTGTGTGTGTTTGTGTGTGTGTGTTGGATGGGAGTGGCCCAAACAGATTGAATTGGAGCTTAGGCTGACATGATAACCATCATTTTATGGCCTGAGTAGTGGATATAGGCCCACAGTACGGTCAGGACAGTGCCAGGCTTCACTGACAGCATCAGCCATGTTTCAGGGTGGATACTGGATCGTTCATGGGAAGTGCATACATACAGTCGGGCACCCTTAAACACACATGCCAGCAAATCACTTATCCACCATGATGTCCATTTCCTGCAGGATGTGAAACACATAGCAATTAGGCATTAGCAATAACTCACTGATTATTCACTGTATTCAGCTCATTTGGATGTGACTTCAAAATATGAGTCAGCTCAGTCAGCTGTTTGTAATATAAGTTTGAGTCTTCACAGTTTTTTTTGCAGATAACCACTGCAACTACGCAAAGACTGTTAAACTGTTGTATATAAATGCCTTTATACTTTACACTGTCACTACTAGTGTTCTGTTTGCTCAGCCAGCATTGGCTGTGGATTCAAGTTAATGTTCTGTTAATGATTTCTCAGGCAAACAGGATAAAATACTACTTGTTTCTTTTGCTTGAACTAACTGACTAGCCTGCTGAGGTTGACTAGCTGGGATATTAGCCAATATTCCTGATGGTCCAAAATGTGACAGCAGGTTAAGAGAGAATAATGTGCTTTCAATGAATCCATGATCTGCTTTTGTTTGAGTTGAAACAATAACAGTAAGGTTTATGTCAAAGCTGCAACAATTCATCTTTACCCCCCTGGGAGGAAGAAGACCTCTATACAGGCTGACAGACACACAGGCCTTAGTGAAGTTTCTAATGTTAATATGTAAACATACCGTGCCTATACACATTCATTCAGCATGCATTTGAGTTCTTCTGCACCATGTAAACTAAAATAAATAGAAGTCCCCCATGTCTGTTTTGTTGTCTAGCAACTTCTTAGAGAAATATATGGTTGATTCACTGCAAGATGTTTGACTTTCATTACCAGCTAGCAGCTACCAGCTCTCTAACGGGGTCTGCTGTTTGGTTGTTGTTTTTTTTAAATTGCTGAGGCTGCCAGCTGCTGCTGCTGGATGTTCAACCTTACAATAAATGTACAGGCTACAAAGAAAGGATTGGGCTAATCTTAAAGGTAGCTAAAAAGAATTTAACAGAATATTTCAGGATCTCGGACACTATGAGAGTGAGATGAGAAAATCAATATTAATCCCAAATTCATGTGCTAAGCACAGAACTTGACTCAGGAAGTGATTAGCCTAGCTCAGTATAAACACTGTTGAGAGTGGTTACTCCAAACACATGCCCCAGTTATTTCTTGATCCACAACACCCAGCTGCAGTGACACTGAGTGTATTTCTCCAAATGTTTCTGATATTAAAAAAACATTGATTAACTGAGCTTTGAACTGGAGCTCACTGTATTTTAACAGCCACTTTCTTCTACCCATCAGTGAGTTGGAGTGTGTTGGACCTTGATTCCATTTTGTTCAGATGATTTTGCCCTTTACCCAACAAACTGATGCCTTTGGCTACCTCATTTGGTCACATGACCCTCACTATCCATGTATGCTGTTCCTTTGGGAGCCTTTGTTGCCCAGTGGCTAAAAGGTCTCCATTTCTGGGATTTTTTTAACCCATTGTGAATGTTTGGTATTCCTTGCCTGATGTATTTCATATTCCATTTTGTTTAATATACTCTAGAGCTTATTTCAGTCTGCCTTGCTTCTGCTTCAGTCAGTGTTTCCAGGGGTTTCCCACAGTGCCTTTTAATAAATCCCAAAAGGAGGTGAACTCTGCTGGACATTCAGCTGTTATTTATACACAAGAGAGGAGAAAGTGACAGTCATGGCACAGTAACAGGAGCAGAGCGAGAGTTTCTATGGAGAAATAGAGCGAGTCATGCTCCTTATTATTCTAATGTACTGAGGCTGGACAAACTAGTGTCTCTGTCCTTTTCTATGACAGGCCTTTGCAGATATGATTATGGAACAATATTTACTGAAGTTGTTTTACATAGTATCTGTAGTCATACTATTGAAACAGACTGATACAATAGGACATTATCTAACATGGATTATCAAAGAGCAAGAAAGGAAAAGAAAGCAAGGAGCGTTATCATTAATGGTATTTAAGTATTTTGTACAATTTGTATACTACATTGTACGGCAACATTGATGCAGAAGAAATCAGATTGGACAGCAAACTCAGATTTAACTAGAAGAGCCAAATATGAAATGAACATAATTTTTTAAGGAAGCCTTTGAGCAGACACAGACTCATTAACTGAGGCAGGTTTGGAGCCTTCCATCCACCTAGGAATCTTAACTTGCCTGTTGTTGGTGGGAGGAGTTGGGTGCCTAGAACACAAGCAAGACAGGGGACAAAGAAAAAGTTGGTTTATTAATGGGAATAGGTGTAAAAGAAGGTCTGAACTAATGCAGTGATTAGATGAATGAGATGCACATGGGAAGTTTAGAAGAGGAGGAGAGGCTGGTCCAGAGAGAAAGCTATGAATGAACCTGGCTTAGTCTTATTGCTGCAAGTGCAGTAAGATTCCAACCATTGTTTCCTCTCCAGTGAAGCCATCTTCTGCCAGGAATAAATGGCACAGACACAATACAAAATCATATTACTGGTAACCAGACAAAGCTAATAATTCTAGAAGTATAACTCAGCAAAGTGTTATTAATGATCCGCTACTGAATGAATTTACCAGCAATAGTCCAATGAACAGACGAGCATCTTTACTAAGATATAACAGATGTAACATTTAGACTCAAATACCTTACAAGACTACTAGAAACTGTTCTACCATGACAGAAATAAAATTCTATGTGACACCGGTCTACACAGCGGTAACTAGAGCTAAATAATTTATTGTGCTTACAGTATGTGAGGGGCAGTTCAGGGGCCGTCTCATTCTAATACCATTACCACTTTGAACATGCCATCAATTGATCTGGGTGCACATTGCTTGCGTTTGCTCTGAGGACATGGGCTTGAGCCAACATTCATGAGCTGCTAATCAGATCATGTGGTGGGCTGCATGAACGGAAGAGCCTGGATTTAGGTCCCGTAGGCCAGCCCCCGACCTCTACCATGTTCCAATAAGATGTAGGGAGTTGCTAATAAGAGCATATGTCTGCCTCCCCGTGCTCCCACCCAAATCAATAGTGTATTGAGCTGGGCGCAGAGGGAATAGATTCACTTCAGCACGCCTCTTTATAGCTGGCTGGATCAAAGCAGCTGCTGTTGGATCTCTGCAGTGGCTCGTTCCTACAGTACAGCCAACCCTCCCCACTGCCACACACACACACACATACATACATACAGCGTAGGATAACAGTGCTCGGTTCAGATTATCAGTGATTTCACTGGTAGTCTCACAGCAAGAATATGGCATACCATCTTTTACAAGCAGTATCACGCAAATTTAATCAATACATCATAACTATACTTGCTTCTCTAAACTCTTACTAAAATCACTCCGATTAGGCCATTTCCTGCATCTGAGCAGCATTTGAAAAGCACAAGTCAGCATCTTTGCCTCAAAAAAAAAAAAATCTTCATGCTGGTGCAGATGGAGTGGACTTGCACAGAGGAGGTTGTCATTTTACTGAGCACTAGTGAATATTTTTTTTTGTTTGACTTAATCTGTTAATTTCATCATGACTCAGCCTACTGCAAAAAATATACTTTGTAACATATGCCTGGTATTCCTGCAAGTGAATCAGAGTCTCGACTTGGATGGATTGATCCCCAGAACCATCTTCATTTTTCTAATTTAGCATCTCATTTGAGTGTCTTCCAGTGCACGGGTCCCTTGTTGTAGGGTCACAGTGCAAACCATGAAACCTTTTGTGCACTCGATTCAGTCGTTAATGCAACTCTGTTTATTGCATGCATCGAAAATGGTTTTGGAGACGTGAGGATCATGTATTGGGACTAGACTTGCCAGATTACCTCCCAAGATGAGGAGCTGGTCAGTGTCCATGATCACCATAGTGAGAACAGTCTTATGTTTGGCTAGTCCTCTAATTTACTACTGACACTATCTCTAATGTGTTTTAAAACCAAGAGATCTCTTTTGAAAGACAGGTCTCAGAGACAAAACCTTCAGACAGACCTGTAGATAAAGTTTATGTACACCATATATGAATAGATTTATGTATGCTGGGCTATGTCAAGCATCAAATTATGAAATGAATTTTGAAAAATGAAGAAACATTTCATTTTGATTTAGTGGCAGCTTGTAATTGACACTTATGGCGACACCATCATGGTTCAGGTTGGATACATATTGGTGAGATGTAGTACAAAATTCTAGCCAAGCAACAGAAATGTTTCCACAACCATGATTATATTTTCTGGTAAAAAAATGTTTTTTGCTGAAAGAGAAAAATCTGTGTTTGTATACCAGTAAGTCCCCCATCTGTTTTCTTTGATCACTCTAGTCTCAGATGTACTGCGCAGCCTTAGCAACAGGCATATTGATATGATTATGCCAGTTTGTGTATTTGCTGTGTAAATGCCTTGTGATCAACAGAGGATCCCGGCAGCATCCACACCTCCCCCTGAACCAACACCAGGGACTACTGGCTCACAGTGCCAGTGATTGTAACAGTGTGTGTGATACAGCACAGTGCTGAAGACCCTTTGTAGATCCATACTGAGAGGCAGGAAACCAAAACACAGGATGGCTGGATCCTAATCAAAGTAAATCCTCCAGGGATTCTCTAGTTTAAATCAATATTTCTTAAAATTGAAGGTCTAAAAATGTCTCAAAATATTTGGAATTTCACAGACAGGGACGTTCAATGTGATCATATTTAGTTCAAAGATTCCACTGCTCTATTTAAATCTCCTGCACTGAAGTCGTGGTGGTAGGCATTGTGTGATCTGATTTGCATTTTTGAAGAGGAAGAATGTGTTAATATGAAGCTATACTTGGCTCATCTTAATTTATGCTTTGTTACAACACTCCTTTCACAGAAAAAAAGGCATAACAAAACTGTAAATGCTCCTGCGTCACACAAATCAATACCTACTGTATGCCTTTGTGACGATTTCTGCTCCCTTGTCAAAAAATACAACCGTAGGGTGAATCAGTAGCCAATAGTCTAACTCTAATCTCTGACCTTGATTTAGCCTCTGGGGGCAACAGCTAACTTTTCTGGACTTGCGGTGTAGCTAGTGGATTTACACAAAATGGTTAGTTGAGATCCAGGCCAGGACTTCTTCCGTCCAATGAACAACTCTATATGCAAGAATGAAAAAAGAAAAAGAAACACTCTGCTAACCCGTATAAACAGTTGTCTGTATATGCAGATAGCTAATCAAAAGCTAAATCATCAGATGTTACATGATGTGTTCAGTGATTGCAGTTTGACCAATCCTAATGAGGCGTGGTAGCTCAAATAAGCCACCTGTGACAACACTAACCAGTCAATTAAAGCAGTCTTGCTCTTAATTCTGCACAACCTGAAGCCTTATAATATAATTTGAATGGGTGAGTAATATAAAAAATCAGTTGTCATGAAGTGGGTACACGTGTGTACAGCAACATTAGCTTTTATTCGGAGCTCCATTCCCTGTTCAATTCAGTATTCACTCTCCTTTCACCTCTGGAAGCATCTCTGGCTCTTTAGCTGCTAAATGTGTTCACCAGCTAGTCTCAAACATTGGTGCTTAGGTAGTGTACATTTAAGCTACAAGAATAAGTCCAATAATGAATTATTATATGGAGATTTCCTGCGTTTCTTTTTATAGCATAGAGTATAAAACTGAACATCTTTGGGTTTTGGACTAACTAAACAAAACAATAAAACACATCACCTCGGACTCTGAGAAACTGCAATGGATATTTTTCACTATTTTCTACCATTTTATAGATTACATTATTAGTCGATGAATCTGGAAAATAGTCTGCAGATGAATCAATAATGTAAATAAACATTTAGGCCAACATGAGACACAAAATGCTGCTGAAGCATATATCATAGAAATGACTTGATGCTACAGGAAATATTGCCATACATTTTACTTCTGAAGAATTGGTTCATTTCAAACATTATTGTTATTATTTAGTTGTTTGTTCAATGTTCCAATGAGTCAGCAAACTCATAAATGCATTAATGGATGCACACGTTATACCATCCAGTGTGTTTTCAGATCTGTGATTGAAACTCTTTTGTATTGATTCTTTTTACTTGTAGCATTAGCAGGTGAACACTGAACGCTGATAGCAGCCAGCCAATCAGGTGTTGTGGCTCTAGAGAGCTGCTTCGCCGATATAGAGAGGGCTATCACAATCTACACAAGACATTGTGATGATGACTCTGTGGTCAGGCCTAATGCACACAGCCCGCCACAAATCTCTCTGAGAAGCCAGACTGTGAGTTCCTCTCTAATCAGCCTCTCTCTGAAGAGAAAGGCTGGAGCAAAAGAATAAATAATTGATTAGGTTTCACTGTGGATGAATTAGCCCAGTTAGAGAGTGCATTTTATCCTCTTTGATAAGCGCTGTGCACAGTATTGCTACAGCATACTTTACCTAAGGGATATTATACATTTTACTATAAATAAAGTGTTGTCCAGTCTTGTCTGACATTATTTGCTGGAACAGTGAAAAGCATTAATTTAAATTAATAATTACAATTCATTCAAGGTCTCTTCTGTCAGATGTGAACGTGCTCCCTGATCTTTCTGATTGGTTTCATATTGTGCTATGTAAATGCTGTGAAAGTAACAAAATGCTCAAACTGCAGAAAAATGCAATCCGTATTCACAAACTGTGCCTCACACTGTGACTTCTGTAAGGTTGTGATGTCACAACCATACAGTCGCCTCCCTCAGCCACGCCCTCACACAGCTCATTTGGACACACCATCTGGATGGACTACAGTCAGAAAACAGTCATCCGAACAGGAGCGTTTTGATTGCATTACTGATGGCCAAAAACTAGGAAGTCAACAACTTTGCTGACAACAAAATTCAAGAACACAAGAAATGGCAAATATTACTATTAACAGCAGTCAGCCCAGCTCGGCGTCTGTCTTTCAGCTCACCAACCACTAAAGTCAGTCCCACATTTACTCATCTGACAGCTTCCTAAACTCCTGTAGTACAAACACGAACAATCCCCCAGTGCTCCAAGCTTACAGCCAAGGTAGCTGAGTCAACATTAGCTAACAGCAGCTATGGTTTACAGTAGTTTATTTGACTGTCCATCAGGAAACTCCCTAAATCACAGAGAGTTGAGGCTGAGCAGCCGGAGTGAAATCGGTGGTGGTGTGTGACGTTATTTACTTCTCGCGTCTGCACACTGCATGTTCGATGAGTCTGGTCTATTAGCATTTATTGGGGATTACATTCACATTTCATGGCTTAATAAAGTCTGTTATTAAGCAGCATTGGTGTGTTGCTCCTCGCAGTGTTGCATTGAAGAGGTCCGATGGGGACTGAGATGCTTGACCTGCAGCCATGATGTGCATGACTATCCTGGCCATTTGTTGAAAAGGACTTAAAAACATTTAAGACTTGGGTTCAAGCTCCATCTTGACAAACATTTGATAATAATAGGATAATAATAATCTATATTTATGTAGTACTTTTTCATATTTTCATGCAGCAAAGATGCCATTTAGTTGCATGTGGGGTCAAAATGCAAGACAGAGTAAGACAAGGAATGGTTAACAACAGCATTTTAAAATAATTTCCAAAAGTGATCTTATCAAATGTGGTTAAAAGACCAGTTTGTCCACAACGTACCACAACGTAATGCGTTTAAGAAGCCAGCTCTGCTGTGACCTCTGATCTCACTGTGAAGCATCAGATGATGGCAGAATACTTCACTTTACCATGCCTTATGTGGATGTCCTAGTTGACTTCAGTTCACGTACGTCATGTGGTTAAATTCCACTAAACTGTTCATTAGCTCATGTTTGGTGCTTTGTAGCAGGTGCTGTATGTTGTTCTGCCATCACTCTGGTTCATTCAGTCCTTCTGCCTGTCCTGCAGCCCAGCGAGCACCACATTTTGTTATAGACTCATTGTAATGGAAGCTCATATTTCATTGAAAGCCCCTGATATGATGCTCTTGATATGTTGATCCCACAGCAGGGATACTTCAGCGGGGCTTGTGTGATACTGATACAGGGCGCAGGAGAGTTCTAGGAGCGGTATCGGCCTGTTATATGAACACCTCGGGTTATTTCATGTGAGGGATTTTTGTGTTCATGCTTTCAACTTTGGTCTTCAAGTGGTTGGAGAAATGTAACGTGCACTGATCAGCGGGCTGCTTCACACACACACACACACACACACACACACACACACACACACACACACACACACACACGCACACACACATACGCACACACGCAGTCTGATGAGTTGAGTGTTGGGTGTTACACTCTCAGATGCTGGGTGTGGTCAGAAGCTTTGTCTGTTACACCTTTAACCACATGCTCAGTGATGTCACATGGCGACAGACTTACACGCCTGTCATGGCAGGAGAGGAAGAGACCTACGATTTCAGCTGCTGTAGAGTTTCTCTTTAATTCTGATTCTGTATTTAGTCATGAATATTTAATGTTGGATTTGAAACCAAGTTTGTAAAATATATGCAGACATGAAACATTTTAATAAAAAGTACTGAGAGCTCCCAGCGGGACCTTCAAGGTAGAATACAAAAGAGTTCTGTACTGATATGCACTAGTCACCTTGAAAACTGTCGTGTTGTAACAGAAGCACAGTTAGACTAAAACTGTGATTGTGGTTCAGTCAGAGAGTCTTGGCATGATGGTAATCATTACATTAGTTTACATCTGGACCAGTTTCCTTCTTGGACTAGTTCATTTAGCACACTACGATCAGACTGAGACTCTCCTGTCTTTGAAATGTCGGGATGATCTGACTGAACTCCCACAACAGTTTCCTACCCTCTACACCAGCTCTGGGAATTCTGATGAGTCAGATCACTTTATCACTCAAAGCAAAGCCACTTATGCTCATCTAGTTTTTATCTACTCAGCTGTTGCACACCATGCCCCTCCGTCAACACATATTTAAGTTATGAGATCTTTTATACAGAGAGTGAAAATGTCTCTCGCTGTAGTCAGATGATTGTAAAACACCGTATGCATGGCAAACTTGCTTTAGTAGGTAACCAGGCTTCCCCAGAGCAGAAGGCCTCAACCTGAGGATGAAATGATTCACTGGAAAAACAAAAAAAACAACAGAATCATATGTCTATGCTGAAACAAGTATTGAATTATGATGCAGTTTTCTTCCTCTTGTGTTTTACGTCATAGGAACAACTGCACAAAAAAGAAAAGAGGGGACAGCTGAGCTGAACAAGTTACAACTGTGTATAGTATGTGTGTTACATACAGCCTTTTCATGTCTACCAATAGTAGCATGGACATCAAATATGCAGTAAGACCAGTTTATTAAACCAATAAATCCACATGTGGGAGTATATTACACGTAAGGTCATGTTGTTATCCTGAATATAAATTCAGTTGTAGGCACAAATCCATTTATAAAGCAACCACTAAAATAAGAGTCGCTCTTGCCATTTTAATGAGATCAGACATGTTTAATTCTATTGGCAGGTAGGTGTGTTGTGTTCAGCACCAAAGAGAAAGTAGGAAACCAGATTGTTAGTTTAGTTTGGTAATGGATGTAAACCTCCTAAAAGACCTTCAGACATGTGATAGATGGCAAATTAATTATTAATTTGTTCAGAAATACAGTTTATCTTTATGAATTATGTTGATGCTGAATTGACAAGGGGAGTGTCAACATATAACGTCCTTTATCTTGTGTTTCTACAGTGATGTGTTTTTATGGACAGCATAATTCTTAAAGGGAGTTTGGTGTCATATTTTCGCCGGAAGCTTTAGTACATTTCAAACTGATGACATGTGACGACCATCAGTGTAACCTTAATATTAGAGCACCTGTAGTGATACATCAAGTTAGAATTCACAGTACTGTTGTGCTCTATATCAGCACTCATGGAATACCTCTTGATCAAATGATTCATTTTTGGGATGTTTAGGACCAAAACTAAGACTACGAAGGCGGTTTGGCTCTCCATCATTCTTATCAGTCATAGTGTCAAGACATAGCTGCATTGTCGTCATCACATCAGTTCCTAACTACAAGCAGTCAAACAACCACACATATTGAAATAAAGCAGCAACTCCTGCAGCTGAAATTAAGTCAACGCTGAAGGTGCCAAAAACTGCCATTTGAGGCTGGCCTCAGAACAAGTCAGTCTCCATAAGCCCCCGTGTTAAACCAATGACAGTATAAATAATGGACAGTGAGAGAGTGACATCACCCATAGATTTCCCATAGATTTCTGAAACGCTGTTTTGAAGCTGAAAATATGCTCTGCTGGCCGCCGTCATGTTGGATGTACTGCTCCGTCCGCCTCCCGTCTAAACCAAATATCCACAAAAATGTGCTGAATGACGTCTGGGTGGCAATAAGCCATCTGTAATGGCACATACCTGTCAATCAAGCAGCGACGCTATAAAGTATGCATGACTTCAAACCCCCCTCACTGTCATCATCTCATTGTCATGGACAGGAAATTTAGCTATCAAGACTGAACTGGGCTGTAAACATGTTTGATTCTTCTGTGAAGCTGGACACTTTAATATGACAGAGATTACAGCGATTGACTCGCTTCTGCAGCCTGTCTCAAGCGGCCGCTCGAGGAATTACAGTTTACAATTTAGAATTACAGAATTAGTTAAAACTTCACAGCAGATATGAACATGTTTACAGCCTGGTCTCTACCTCTATACTCTAAATATACTATGAATAAACCTGAAACTTGAAACCTCTAAATATAGTGGTTTAGATGAACTGGCTCATGTACAGCTCCTCTTTATTTCTCTGTTGGATTGATGTCTCCATGCTTCTACATTTCAGTAATTTGGCAGTATTGCTGAAGCAGATCTGTCTTAGAACCACATAAAGAGGGCGAGTCCCCTGAAGGTTTAGGTGCTCCAAAATGTCCAGTCTTACAGAGAGTTAACTGGTTTTTGGGAAATGCACCTCTGAAGCACATAATCAAGTGACACTGCTGTAAGGGTCTTGAGTTATGCTCTGCTCTATTATCTGATATTGAGCCTCTGTCTTGACATCTCCATGTAGCTATGTTGGTGAGTACAATATTATCAGAACTGAACTTGAGTTTTTATATGACAGCATCTGTTTCCTTGTGATACACATACTATTTAAGCCGAGGCCTTGTGTGTTAGGGAAAATAGGGACTTTTTCTTCTGGTCGACTGAACTTTGTTATGACAAGCATCCTGTCCTTTCCACCAGTACTACTAGTACTGGCTGCATTTGTCGTGTTTCTTTGAAGCCAGAGGCAGCTCACAGAGCTGTCTTTGAAACCCGACATCTGTCTCCCATGTATAGCGACTCTAACAAATGAGGTACAGACAAACAATGACGATTGAACTTTGGACCTTCTCAGAGCACATGTGGGACATTTTGCGCCCGTGTTCCCTCATTACTGTGAAGGGAGGAAACCACTGACACTCAGCATAACCGGCCTAAGCCTGTTTCAGCTCATCACACACATCACCGGGAAAAGAGAGTGGAGAATGAGACAGAGGCAGACAGACAATTTCTGATCGTTGATGTGCTTTTTTTTTTTTTTTCTGGACTGATGTGTCTGAGGCAGCCGATCGATGGTCTGGGAGGTGTCTCAAGCCCCTCCCCACCCCCCGACTCCATCAACACCACCTCCTCCTGGTTGATCTGAGAGCTGGTTGTCAGGGAGGATCGAGACTCCGCAGGCACTGCTGTCTCCTCTCAGCTAGTAGCCATGTATCTCTGCACGCTATCTTGCTTATACTCTCATCTGCAGGGGGAAGCCAGCCAGAGAGCATGCTGGAAGAATCAGTTTGTGGCCGCAAAGCTTGGATGACTGGATGTGTATATATGCAGAAGGATCAGATGATCTCTGTTTTTTTTAATGTATTCTGGCTGAGTGCCACGCCCAAATTACAAGTCTTGAATAGGCTCTTTGCAGAATTGGTTATTTTGCCCCATTCAGCCATGTTATGTCTTTGTTTGGATGGCAGACAGTGATGAGTGTACTTTATCGAGCATGGGCTGTCATTATGTTAAGCTGATGTCCATTACAGGAATACTGGTTTTGGCCCCAAGCTCTGACTGAACTCAAAGCATTGATTTGCACTTACTGTCCATCACAGAGACGGTCAAGTCTCATTTTATTGTACTAGCATAATATAAACAGTATGACATGTTTTACCAGACAAATATTTTAGTCAGTCTATAACAGAATGTTCCTGTGATAGGGCAGATTTTTCATCTGTGTGGACAAATATAACATCTATCCAATATTGTATACTGAACAATATTTTGAGGCTGATATCCATAGTCGAGTGTTAGGGAGCTGACACCGTCATATCACATAAAACCAAGCTGTATTTGATAGTGACAGCTGCAGAAAGACAGGTAAGGCAGGAGAGAGGGGGAGGACATGCATCAAAGGGCCCTGCTGTGATAAGGACTCGCCCCTTGATACTTGTTACACCAGGTGAGCTACCAGTGCTCGTACAGCTCCATTCACATGAATGAATGGTCTGCTTTTTTTTTTCATGCGTGACCTGAGAGACTATACAAGTCATGCTAGCAGCTCTGTGAGCCTGTGCTTGGAACAAAGAGTGCTAACATGTACTCAGTGACAACACTTGTTGAGCAGGTATAATGTTTACCATGTTCAGCAGCCTCTCAGCGTGCATTTGTTGCTTTAAACAGAGAGTGTAAATGTGTTATTACTGACCGTCCATCCTGAGGGGAACATGAATGTCTGAATCACATTTCATCTAATGGCTGACCCTGGGCAAAAATGGCTACTTGCTGACGTCCCTTGATTAACTTTATATGCTCCCCGATAGAAGTCGAGGAGCTTGTTACCCGTCCCCCGCTAAAACAGATTCTGTTTTTCTCAGTTATGAACCGTACCTGGAAAACTATACATAAAAAATTCAGTATTTTCAGTATTTTCTTTTTGTCTGTTGAGTGATTTCTTTCTGACATTTATCCTCCTGATTATTGAGATTCTTTAAAAGATGCTGATGAGGCGGTCCATTCAGAATGCCTGCTGTCACGCTGAGAGCCGCTATGCTGTCAAACGGTCTCACATCAGACGGGTGAACTCTCCAATTATATAGCAGCTTTAGGGTAAAATCATGCCTGACAGTTTAGTGTTACAACAGAAGCAATTTTCCCTTGCAGTTGCTAATGATGGTGAGCATTTGCTTGGGCTGTGCTTTGTGTGCGGGCTCGCTGATGCCACAACACCATGTGTGTAAATGTCCTTGTCAGATGCAGTTAAAGACTTAACCAAAGCAGCTGAGGTGCAAAACAGATGGAAATCTGGCATTTGACAGATGTAGAGTCAAACCTATCCAAACCATAGTAACCTGGACAAGCGCTGTACACCATGTTTTATTAAGATAAAAACTGGGGAGCAACAATATTCCTTTTCAATCCTGACCTTCTCTCGGCAACACTGCTGTGATCTCAATGGAACTTTTTTAATGTTTACATAACCCTCTGTCAGGTATTATTATGGCCTTATCCTCTGTGAAACCAGTACTTGGCCTGTATTCACGACCTGTCACACTAACTACCTTTGTTGGATGATATATTGTTCCAGAAATAGTTTTGGTAAACAATATTATTCTCATTTTATGCTCCTGATATAATGAGAATAGAAAAGCGCAATGTGGTCGCCCCAGTGTGTAGAATTTAATGGCATCCGGCAGCATACATCACTATTTCTTTCCTAACATGAAGGATAAACTATTGTGGCTGCAAAACACATGTCTGTAGCCAGTGTTTAGTTTGTGCTCCTGAGCTACTGTAGAAACATGGTGGTTCAACATGGCAAACTCTATGGAAGAAGACCTGCAGTGTCTGTAGATATAAAAGGCTCATACTAAGGTAACAGAAACATGATTTTTATTTTCAGGTGATTGTACACTGATGAAAATACAATTATGCATATTGTATTCCATATTCTGTAAATAGTTATAATAATAAATAAAAAAAAGTTTAAATACAAACCATAAGTAAAATGAACTGTTACGAAAACATCCACTCATATAAATATTAAACATTCGACACAGAGAGTCATGCATCATTTAACAGGCAGTATTGTTGTATTGTGGCGTGTCCATTTGGACTCATTCTTCCAAACTTTGTGCCTGGAATTATGCAGTCGTTGTCGGGAAAAACACCTATTGGCCTCAAGTAACACGTTATCTTCACTTCATCTGATTCCCTGTGTGTGTGTGTGTCTGTGTGTGTGTGTGTGTGGAGGAGCTGTTTCTCAGTGTAGCTTTGATTCCTTTTCAGTCAGCTTAGATGCTTTGCCGGATTCTTACACTTGTCTGATGTTTATTCTCTGTTGTCATGTTGGCTAAAATATTGGTGACATTCATATGAAAACAAACACACACAGGCAAGGCCAGACCTCAGCAATAAGGTAATAAGAGATCAGTAAGGCAATTATTACCTTATTATTGCTCTCCTCTATCCTCCAACCTCCTTTCAGATTCATATGTTGCCATGGAGATGAGCTGGGGTAATATGCACTCACTTATTGCACATTTTAATCTTCTGTGTGCATAAATGCACTCAGAGTATTAATGTTTTTTTAACTACAAGCCGAGCTTCCCCCAGTGTGTTAACAAAGAGGTGTCTGGTGAATTGGGACCTCACAAATGCGTCAGAATATACACACTTACACAGAGACGCACACACAGAGTAGAAAAAAAATGGCCATAACAAGATGAGATCACAGAGCCACTGTGAAAGCAGTTTGCCTCTCCCCTGAGGTCAGGTGAGCTTAACAAAGCTAAATAATCATACAGGCAGATGTTTTTTTTAAAGGCTAGCAGTTATGATGCAGTAATAAAGGCACAATGCTGCATTCAGAGCCAGACAATGAAACTTAATGTCATCTCACAAAAGAAGAAAGCAACAACTGTTTGTAGGCAACAGCCTACTGTATCTGATTACATGCATTGCACATATACAAAGTAATTCATGACTCAGCATATGGATGCAAAACTCAGTGAAATAATTATTCAAAGATTAATTCAGCTGTTTGGTGTGTAAATGCGCTTATAAATATTGAATTTAAACTAGACAAATAAATCAAAAACAAGTATGTTAATTGGTTGAATGTAACTCAGATTTCAGTTGTGAAGGACAAAATCAAGCGCTTGACATCTGATATTGATGAAGTATTAAATATCTTTACTGGTTTTGTCTCTTGAGACATTACGGTGTGGAACAACTAGCTTCTCCTCTCCATGAAATCCTGAAGCTTTCACTGTGCTGTCTGATTTTACTTTGCTCAGTCAAATTAACAAATGTGCTACTTCCTCCTGTTTGAGCAAAAATACTTGTATTAAAAATTAACCTATATGTTCGTGACTGAAGATTTAAAGAATGGACTGCTTATCTGTGACATAACCCACAGGTTTCTGAAGAGCTGTTTTGAAGTTGTGGATCGTCCGTGGCAAAGTGGCCAGTCTCTAATTTGTTATGGAATTTTCCATACTCACATTACACAAGGTCACATGTGGGCCTTAGGTCCGTGTTAGTATAAGTTATTTGGCTTTGACTGGGAACAGTAGGTCCAGTCCATCTCAACACTGTGGTGGTCAGGATTGTTGTCTTGCTAGACATAATAGATAGCTTGCCATTGACATTTCTTTAACCTAAACAGACAACAGTAGCTCCAGACTAGAATGTGCTGACAGTAACACTAACATGGGTAAAAACATTTTCTTTGACTCTGTATAGTGTATAGTATGAGTTGGGCAGAATTTGAGACCGACTCAGGCACTTCTGATGTACTTTGAGAAATGTTACAGCAAAAGACATCAGAGACTCCTGAACACCTTCATCCTTCCTGACCTCACCACTGACTTCAGTAATTTCTCCACAACTAAAGTTTGACTGACACATATTTTTTATGGTCGATAACGATTTTTTTTTGACACAGCCTTAGCCAATGATGTTTTGTGCTGCCGATGAACAAATGCACTTTAAGCAAAAAATTGTTGAAGTCTCTGCTCTAAAAATAAGCAACATGTTGCACCTATGTTTGGTGCATTATCAACGTTAGGAAGGATAAATATTCAACCATGCATAAACCATTTCTCCCATCATACTTCTAAAAGCTTTTCTTGAGGTGGAGCAGCGCACACACACCATTGTAATGGCTTCTCCGTCCCGCTCTCAGTTATTGAGAGAGAGAGAGAGAGAGAGAGAGAGAGAGAGAGAGAGATAGATAGATAAACACACACACCACTGTGATGGCTGCTTCGTCCCGCTCTCAGTCAGAGAGAGAGAGAGAGAGAGAGAGACAAACACACACACCACTGTGATGGCTGCTCTGTCCACTCTCAGTCAGAGTGAGAGAGAGAGACAGGTTTCCAAAACTTACAGCTGCAAGCTGCCAGTGAGGAAGGGGCAATGTATGCACTGCACTTGCTTACTTTGGCTGTAAAGTCGGGCATTTTAACATTGAGCCTGTAATGAAATGCTCTGCAGCCAGCCTCAAGTGGCCGTTCATGGAACTGCAGTTTTTGGCACTTCCACATTGGCTTCACTTCACATCCAACTTTTTGGTTTTCCACTGTGGGTTCCTCTTAACTTTTTTTTGGTATCACCTTGATCAGTGTTTCAACTGTGCTTAGATGATACTAAAAGGTGATGTGAAAACCCTGCAGATCACTGATTAGTCTTAGAGAATTGTCACTCGGATGACATGGGACAATCTTACACAATCCTGGCATTTTTAAACAGCTAAGCTACTGTCAGTAGCTACCCAAATTTAACACGAATTCAGCACAGCAGAGGAAAAGATCAGTAGTGAAGTTCTCAGATAAACACTAAAATGCACAGTGTAGGTTACCGCTGTGTAGTGAATAATAAATAAAATAAAGCTCCTGTGGGTTGTGTCCCAACTGCTGGAAAAGTGAAGTGGGTTATCACGTTGAAAATGACATCAGGCATTTTTTTCTGTTTTCATGATAAGACAGGAAAGAAACCCGAGAGTCTGATACATCATAATAGTAGTCCAGATAATATTTTGCACTGGGCAATTGTAAACATTTGACAGAATTACTAATCATCACAAGGTGCTCAGTCAATAGTTGAATTCATTTGATTAATCCTAAAGTGCTCCCTGGCTGTACTGTGTACATATAGACTTGAATATGTGTTATTGTTGGTCTCCTGGCTATTTGTCTCTAATGAGATCAGTGGAGCCTCCTTTGTTTCTATGGCGACACATCCAGTCATCTCCGCTGTGGCTTCTCCTCTCCAAGAATCCCTCTCTCCCTCCATCTGTGTCTCCTCATTTGTCCCCTGTTCTCCTCTCAGCTTCTCGTCTGCCTCTCCTCTCCTCTCCTCCCCTTGTTCAGACTCAGTGCTTTCATCAGTGTCACTGAGCTACTATAAATCTTCCTGAGGGGCATATATAAGAATGAATCTGTGTTATAGTAGTAAAGTCAAAGGTGGGAAACAATTCACTCTCCTGTGGGATTTTGTGATCATCATGATGTAACAACCACAATTATGAGCAAGTTGTACGATCAGATCTGTAGGAATATGGTTTTTGCTGCCACCCATAGGACAAGATATTCATAACATGTGGGGTAAATGAGGGTAAATAAGGTTGCACATATAAATGGTAAAGAACAGGTAGTGACATCAAAAGTGGTCCACCAGAGCGTTGGTTTCCAACTAGAGGCTGCAGGAAAAATCAAAAAAATGACACAAAGCTGGTTGGTTGAGCTTGTCACAACTGGCAGACTGAAGAAAAGTCATTTGTGCAGTCATTAACTTAAACTTGGAGGTTTCCTCCACTGTTGAAGGTAACTTATAGATTTCCTATTTTATGCTAGTACTGCACAGAGTATTTCATTATGTTTTTAATGTTTTCATGTTATATTTTTACTTCTACCTCACAGTGTTTCAGAAGGACTATTGAATATAAAAAGTTAAGATTTTTTTCTCACCAAATATGTCATAAGATTGATTCGATTAATGCATTTTTCATATACAGAATATACAGATTCATATCTGTATATTAATTTATTTAATTTATATTTAATTCTATAATTCATGACTGTTGCATGGGCCTTAGCTGTCTCTATTTGGCTGGATGTGTTTATCTCTATATTAAGTCTTGGAAAGTTGTGTGACAGTACATATCTCAGTCAATGAGTTTTAATGCATTGCAAAGGGGAATTTGTCTCATCTCCTCTCGTTCAGTTTGCTGTGCAAATAATGTTTGTTTCTATCTGCTTTACTGTTTTCATATTATTATTGATTTAATTATTTCATCTTGAATTCCTTCATCATTCCTTGTATTCACCTTCTCTCATATTTTCTCTGTCTTCCCGTCTCTACCAAATACTAGAAAAATATTCAAGGCATAAAAGAAAAGTGCAGTCAGAGCAAAGCAACAAATGCACTGTTAATCTGATTTGTCACCCAGTCTGAACCCTAGAACCCCCCCCCAAAACCTCCCCGCTGCTCCGGGATGATATATTCTGGGCACTGAGCCAAGTCCAAGTATGGCATTGTCATAAATATTCAATTGAATATGAGATTTGGGGGTCAGTGAGAACGCAGAATGCAGCATTGAGTGTTCAGCTCTGCTGAAACACTGCATCAAACTGGATCTGGGGATCTTTTTTCGTGAGTGTAAATAAACATTTTACTCAGCGTTCAGTGATGGAGGCTGATGGTCAAAATGTTCAGTAATTCGTTGTGTTGTAAGTCAGGAACACGACAAGTGCGTGCAGTCACAGAGCTATACAATATATGAAGAATCACTACACACTGATATCTAGGACATAAATGTCACTTAGGAGCTGCGTTTCTGGTGTTCATCGGGTTGTCTGCTGTTTGTTTTCAGTATTTATTTAAAAGCAACACTTAAGTAAGCACTGTAGGGGGCGGCAGCACACCTTTCAGCATCCAGTCTGCCAGAATTCCCAAACAAACCTGTATGGGATAACTGGGAAGAGTCTTTAATTTTGAAAAATATCCTGTGTGCGATCATACATGCATTTCCTCCTAGCCTGTAGACAAATGCTAAACTCAGAACAATCTAGAGATCCTGCTTTGGTATAACAAATACCCACTATTTCAAAAACAGGTGGATGGTGATGCAGTTACTGTTAGCAGAGGTAATGGATAATGCTAGCACAAACAACAAAGAGCAAAGTCTGAGTACCATGATGAATTTTCACTTTGTTCCCAGTTGACGTTGTTTTTGACAACCTGGGAATGATACTTAAAGGTCCAGTGTGTAGGATTATGTGCCACCTAGTGGTGAAGTTGTAGATTGCAACCAAATGAACAGTCTCCCACACCTCGCCCACTCCTTCCAAGCAGGTCAGAAAAACTCTGGCTGTGAAAATCCATATCTAGGTCAGTGTGTGGTTTCTTTGTTTTGGGCTACTGTAGAAAAATGGCGGTTCAACATGGCGGCCTCCATAAAAGACGACCTGCTCTCACTGTAAATATATAGGGCTCAATTTAAGACAACAGAAAAACAACAATTCTTAATCTCAGGTGATTATACACTCATGAAATGAAATAAATACTCCTCAATCTTACACACTGGACCTTTAACAATCAACTATCTTTCTCCATTAAGTATCATGGATCAAATCATTATCACTTGAGTTTCAAGTATCATTTTGGTAGCTAGTACTGTGATACTAAACATTTCAGTATCAAAGTGAGATTTATCTATTTTAAAGTGTTGCTTAAAATAACACTGACTAAGTATTAGGTTATCAGTATACTGGCGTAATAAAACAAAATAATTTCTTAGCACGGCACTGCAGGAAAGGTCTTCTCACTTCAACTCAAACTCCCAAACCTGTCCATAACTGCAGATGACCACATTCTTGTTCCATGTATTTCTCGACTCATGCTCAGTGTTTGCATTCATCCTTTACCTTGCTGATGCATGATGCTGTGACACCTCACCTGGCCGTCTTTCACAAATCTCATTCTGCAATGAAGCCTTTTGGGATGCTTTGGCAGTGTTTTACCAAATCAGTATGATTATAAGTACAATGTCACCATTCTGTGTATAATTTTATTTAATGCATTTAATCTGTTTTTTGCACTGAATGTTATTTTAAAACTGGGTTGTCTTTTGGTTTGTATAAAAAGCTTTTGCTGCTCTTACCATCTGCAGTCTGTTTGGTCTTTCCTGGGAAATCCTTAGTTTAAAGATCCTGCAGTTCAGTTTTCGGGTTTGTTTGGACTTCCTTTGTTTGTTGACAGCTAGAGTCAAAGGCAGTCCAGCTCCAGCTGCACAGTCGTAAATGGCCTGCTCTGTAAGGCAGCTTGGTGCATCACGCCTTTTAAAGACAATTACATTTAACAAATGTTATGTATATTAAAAATGTGTAGTGGTACGACAGAATATATGGGTATGTGTGCATGTCCATACAATCATGCCTGTCTACGTCTCTGCTCACGTGTTAGTGTGTGAGTTCTTCCGACATAATTGGCTGTTTTCCACTCCACCTGCTGCAGCCTGCTGCTAATGGAGCTCCCGGGTTGGGCTTGTGCTGACGCCGGCTTCGTTTGTGATGTTCTTTTCCACAGGCACAGTGAGGCAGTTATCCAATTCACCCTGACTGATACTTCCTGCTCGTCTGTCTCACCTATGTATGTGTCTGCACATGGAGTGTTCCTACGCAGCTGTAATTACAGAGTCAGTGAACCACTCCCCTGGAATGCAAATAATGGACTTGTAATTCATGTTGAATGGGTTGTTGGACAAACTGGCAAATGAAATCGAGAATGAGCCGTATATTAAGCACTTGTATGCCAGGGCAGCACTGTGCTGTGTATCAAAGCAATCAGCAGGTGAGGCCCACTGAAAAGCATCTTTAATGGGGTGTGAAGGATGCACCCATTCACTAGAAGTGCAGCAATAGGCACTGTTGGTGATGAAGCAGAGCTTTCAGACGACCAACAGATGAGAAAATTATTCCAGATATTAGGAATTTACATGAATCGATTGATTGCTAACACAACACAACTGTTGCATCTTTACACAGCCACCTGCTTTTAAAGCCCGCTGATTGACTTAAGTTGATCCTAGTGGATTTAAGCTGATTTTAATTCATTGAAGTTGATTTTTCAGTTCATTTGTCACTCCTCCTCCTATCTTGCTCCCTACATCAACCTAAATGTCGACTTGTGGCTTCTAAATCACAATTAATTAAAGGTAATTATATGTTTTTCCTCTTTGAAATAGACCCTAGTCACATTTATCAGGCACCAATTTGACAATTCCCAATATCACAATTGTAACTGTGTGAATGAACTTTTTCCAAGCTGAGACATACAGTGATTATACTGTAGGTCTGCAAATGAACTGTAAAAAACTAAGCTGAACAGTCAGAGTTTAAAGTTTCCAAACTGAATTTAAGAAGGTGACAAGTGGCATCATGTCCGGTCTCCAGTTAGCTACAAACAACTCATGTCACTCTGCTGTTCACTGCTCTGCACTGCTTCACTGTGCTGCTCACAAATAGAAAGGAACAGTTCAACAACAGGATGCTGGTTTCAGTAATCAAGCTCCATTCAGCCAGCCTCAGCCCCACCCTGCACCACCTCTTTGCCCATTTGGTGGAGTTCAGACTGCCAAGATATCGACGGCAAGAGCCACCACACTCTGGTTTTTGTACGGACTGAGCAAATGTCATATGACATGCCGAGACCTTCAGGCTGCTGGTAGGCAGACTTTGTTTGGACAGAAGCAGTCTGTTTCCAGTCTTTATGCTAAGCTACGCTAACCATCACCTTATTGTGTGCACCTGAACCCTGTATTGTGCACTTATTCTTCTTTCTGTTGGCTTGGACTGAAACTCATATTGTAAATCACTTGGGACAAAAGCAGCTACAAAGTAAATAAAAGTAAACATGGTTTACCTCGCGCACTTCTATTCCTGTTTCTACAGCAAGTGAGAAACCATCTCTTCTCTTTTCTAGTGGCATCGCTGTAAGGAGTGAAGTGCAGGCACATGGTGTGGAGCAGGAGGAATGGTGGATTTTGACCAGAACTGTTGAGTGTGCAGAAGCCCCCCTCGGGGAAACAGACAGAGAGTTACAGCTGTGTAGCAGCTCAACCAGGAAGAGTCATGTAAAGCTTATGATTAACATTTACATTTAGAACTGCTGCTCTAACTTTGCCTGTCCCCCCTCTCTGCTGTACAGCGCTCACTGCAATCATTGCTGCTCTGCATGTCGTTCCTCCTGATTGATGCACAGACTGCATCAGCTGTGGCTGACTTAGCATGGCACTGTGAATACATTAAAGTGTCATAAAATCATAACGTCCTGTCCCACGTGGGATTACATGACAGCATGTCAAATCACACTTCATATTCAGTGGAAACGACATAAATCATCGCTACATATATTACATACATAACATATATTACTTACAGTCTGTTCATTTTACTTGTGTCAGCTCCTCAGTCTGTTGTTCAGTTCATAGTTTCACCTTTGTGCATGTTTGGTTGGACTTCTGTGGGACTTACTGGACTTCTCAGTCACCTTTTGCCCTCTTGTGTTTGCCAACCTAAAGTTTCCGTTTGTTCACCACTGAATTTTAGTTAAACTACCAGTAGTGGATGTACATAGTATCTTCATTGACCTTCTGTCTAGTTTACCTGCGTGTCTTTCTGTTATCATCCATCCTGAACTAACCTCATGACATCACTATGACATCAAGTGTTTAAGTTTAATTAACTTAAGGAGCTGGAGGCTGCTCCACCCTGACATGTGACAAAATGACAACTATCTGCACCATTTTTGTTAATATCAGCCAGACTGTGACAGGACAGACTCTTACTGTTTCATCTGTCATGAGCAACAACACTGTCTGCTAAAATCATCATCTACGAACAAAATGACAAACAAAGTTGTGGTGGCTATTCCCTCACAGTCTGTTTCCACACTGTATTTGGCAGCTGGAAATTCATTTTATTTGTTTTGATATAGTAACTGTAATCCATGATTTTCACACTGATGATGTATCGTGCACTGTTTGCCAAAGTAAACAAAGATGATCTTTATTTTGTTGAAGTTGAAGCTAAACGCAGAGTGCTTTCTGTTCAACAACATGCATTTGTTAAAGTGATTTGATTAAAAGAGTTAAAAGCTTATTAAAGGCTTCAGGACTTCATCTTAAACATACTAGATCATCAAATAATATTCCAGGTGACACGCCATCACCACGTACTTTGTTGTGTGTGCAGGATCCTGGCCACTGTGGGGACTGACTTCGATCTAAGAACACTGAGGGCGGTGAGAGTACTACGGCCGCTCAAACTGGTTTCCGGCATTCCAAGTAAGTTAACTTTATATTTTCACATATTTTTTGCCTGATTACTGATTAGTGAGTAACAAGCACTGATAATAATACAGCACTACTTCCGGTTCATTCATATAGTAGCTGAGTGATTTATGTTTTGACGTGTTGCATGTCTCCCGACAAACTGCCACACTCCAGTGAGGCAAAAAGAAATAAATAAAATAAAATTGTGTCCTGTGTTTTCAAAAGCATGTCTATCTTCTCTCCATCAGGTCTCCAGGTGGTACTGAAGTCTATTATGAAAGCCATGGTACCTTTGCTCCAGATCGGCCTGCTGCTCTTCTTTGCCATCCTCATGTTCGCCATCATCGGCCTCGATTTCTACATGGGCAAGTTCCATCGCACCTGCTTCAGGAATGACACAGGTAAGAAAGAGGAGGACGAGGCATCCCCAGCGTTCTCTACAAATACCTCAGCATGTTTGTGATGTCTGTGTACGTGACGGTGTGTGAACGTGTGTGTTTGTATGTGTCTGTGGCTGTAGGTGAGCAGGCAGCAGATTTCCCCTGTGGCCTGGAGGCTCCGGCAAGGACCTGTCACAACGGCACCACCTGTAAGGAGTACTGGATCGGACCAAGCTTTGGCATCACCAACTTTGACAATATCCTCTTCGCTGTTCTCACGGTTTTCCAGTGCATCACCATGGAGGGATGGGTGGATATCCTCTACAACGTGAGTCCCCTTAACAGGGTTTAATGTTAAGCAGTATGGGGCACCAGTTGGATGGGGTTTGGATGGGTGTTGTTAAGTTGTGGAGGGACAGCTAACTAACTCTGTTACTTCTTGAATGTAAGTAGGTTATATGCACAGCCTGGATTCAGAAAGTCTGAATCACCACCTCATAGTTTTCACAGATTCAAAGAGTTTGGTGTTCTCCCTCATCCCCTGGTTGCACACGTGCAGATCAAATGAGGACACCATCTTCCTACATAGCTAGAAAGCTAGCTACATCCATTATCATACAGGTTGTGCCCTCTGACAGAATCACAGTGTCGGCGGCTTGATCCCCAGCTCTTCCGTGTCCACATGTAGATTTGTCCTTGAGTGTGAAACTGAACCCTGAGCTGCTGCTAGTGGTCAGACAAGTGCTTTGCAAGGTACCTCGGTGTGTTTGTGTGTGAGTGGAGGAGCAAAGCAAACTGTAAAGCAGATTGGATTTCTTTAAAAAAGGAAGTGGGGTTAGAGGAGGATGTTAGCAAAGCTGACATCCATCACCTGATGGCTTCCACCATGAGACTGTGGAAGCCTTAAACAGCTCCTTCAGCAACAGACTGATATGCCATGTAAGACAGAGATCTACCACAGGTTCTTCATCCTAACAACTATTTAGCACCAGCATGATTAAATTGTTTGCTATATATTTCTTATTTAGGAATTATTTATTATCAACCGTGTGTATATGAGCTCCTGTGACAAGTGAATTTCCCCAGTGTGGGATCATTAAAGTCTATCTTACCTTATTTTATCTTAAGTTGCAACATAATTCTTTAAATATCATGAAATATGACTTTGATTGATACAAACACGCAACAGACAGATCACTCATTATTGATTAGTCAGCACAAACAAAATAACCGACTGTCCTAAGTAGAAATCACCATCAACTGAAGCATATCAGACTAACTGAATGAAGTGAACTGGCAAAAACTTCAGATATGCTAAGACAAAGGCTAGACCTACCAATGTATATTTGTAGATTTGTGTGTGTATTATTTATTTTTGTGTGTGTATTATTTATTTCATATCAAATTGTTTCAGTGCTGAGTGATTACAGTGGCACATGTTTATATAATAATTATATTTTCATGATTAACTCGTAAAGCACTTTGGATTAAAGCATTATTTAAATATTCTATTAAATTTTAGCCACCATCTACACTATTGTGTTTTATCTCAATGTTAAATTTAATCATGTTTTTACCTTCAGAGCAGATATTTCAGTCCAGTACAGCCATATGTGCACTACGATATTCCATATCAATAAATTCATCAGTCAATCAGTTTTGGCTCAAACTCCTCAGTTTATTGACTAGCATCAAACACATTTTTAGATTAGCAATCCTAGTTGATAGTGCGCCTTTGAATGCCAACAGTGATGGGTTGGGAGCATTGCAGACTGTAAGAAGTCAGAAAGCAGTCTGTGTGTGGATGTAAAGGCTGGTCTGTCCTGTGCATCACTGCTGAGGCACAGTGCTTTTCCTCCTGACTGCTCCCTCCCCTCCCACCCTTCCTCAGAGGGATGATTAGAGGCAAGCATAAGAGCCTGCAGAGGATGACTCACACACAGCCACAGCTCCCATTAGGACCACAGCACCACAGCCTTACTGAAACAAATCACTGCTCTGTGCCATTTGCATAAATCCAGGATTATATCATGC
Organism: Nibea coibor; assembly: GCA_023373845.1. Lineage (NCBI taxonomy): Eukaryota > Metazoa > Chordata > Actinopteri > Sciaenidae > Nibea > Nibea coibor. The sequence continues at coordinate 3,268,436 of CM041737.1, forward strand.
CAGGGAAACAATTATGCAATAGGTTCAATTATTAAACAGCCGGAGTTGGAAAAGAATGTTGGCTTAGCCGTGTGAGATTCTCTCTAGCAGAACTGAAAGAGGGAAACTGTAAGAGAGGAGGGAGGTGGAAAGCAATCAATAGTAGTTTTGCTGCTGAAAGCAAGAAAAGGCGTGGTAGAGAGAGGATGCTGCTTCGATGCGTCTTAGATGTCAAATAATTGTTTCCCCACTGTAACAGTTACACAAATATTGAACAGAGGAACATGTAGAGCGGGACAGAAACTACAAATGAATGATTTTCCTTCCAAAGTTTACAGTTTTGAACAGTTACAGAGTATCAAACCAGCCATTTTTATGGTAGGGACTTTTTTGGCCACTGTTTTTATAGTCTGAAATTTACTTTACTTTATTAACTCTAAGTTTTTATAGTAAGCTTTGATCTGTAGTGTTCAAATACATTTGCCTTTACCACCAGTAACCGCAGATGTTGCCATATCAACCAGGAATTAAAGGGTGGCTCGATGACATGCTGAGGCCACCCTGAGCATACCCCTGCATCCCTAGCAGAGAGATAGAGATGAATTCATCTCACTCAGAGAATTTTCTGAACTCATCTGACACGTTTCAGTCGCTTCAAAATTGCTGCTTGACTGCTCCCATGAGTGGGCGTGGCTTTAGCACATTCAGAGGACACGCCCCCACAGCCCTGAAGCTGAGAATTCATTTTTACCTGATTTTGACACCTCATTTCATAAACCTGTTGATATTTTTAATCATTCAAATTTGGCTGGGTGGTCTGACAAACTCAGAACTCTCTTATATATTTATTCTTACTTTACACAGTCTTTAAATATCTTGTTCTTCCTTCATGCATGAGTCTTATGTTCGCCGTCCTACATAAGTCGCAACGAATCGGGGAAACTAGCCATTTTGAAGTGACATCAAGCACATAAAGCCACAACACAACATTATTTATGTATGGATTTATTGATATTCTTTTTGTATATTCATTATGTAAAAATCCAGGTTATTGCGTGGCTGTAAATTGTGTCAGTAATATCTAAAGTCAGAATATACTTTCTACCTGACACACAGGATCATTCAACCAGCCTAGAAACTAATATTGCAATATGTTTCAACTCCTGAAAATCAACGGTCACCCCCTGATTGTAATATAATCCCTGATATGGATTAAATAGGAAATGACTGAGAATGAAAAGCATTTTTCTGAAGAATGATTGTTCTGACGTATTTATCAGAGCCACAGTTACCACAGATCAAATCATTTTAAGCAAATGGTGAATCAGAATCAGTTTTATCTCTACATCCCAATAATTACAATCTGTACAGCATGTGATGCCATCTGTGCTCATACCCTGGAAAACACTCCTCCTTTAACAGGAAGAAAGAGTAGAATTATGATGACAAAATCACAAATACATGTAGCTTCAGTGTTTAGCTTGAATGAGGCTTTCAGAGAGTTCACAGTAAACCTGGTGTCAGGACACATATGCACTATAAGTACTAGCATTACAATTTCTTTTTTCTTAACCCTGTTGGACATCCTCGTTGTATCTTTGCTTAATGAGTTGATGGCCTCACTGGTTATGTGGATTTTGGTTCACGTTCTAACACTTTCCATCTTCCCTTCCAACATCCTTACAATGAATACGTAAAGCCTTTGCTCCATCAGCCGCTGTCGTCATTCACATAGTCTATCATAGCCAGAAAGGTGTCCAGACTCACATGTTTTATTGCTGTGCTAATGCTGGAGAAAGGTCTGGCCCAACAGATCATGTAGGAGCAAAGAAACTCAAAACGTCAACGTAATAGCTGATGAGGTGGAGAATGTATTCTGCCAATGGCAGGCTTATAGCGACAGTCTACTTCATGTGAGTCACTCTCATGATGAATACTCGCCATTAACCTGAGGTGTTACTCCAGAATTAGTCCATGAGGGGTGTAAGGGTTGGAGGGTTGAGGTCACTCTTTCATCCATCATCAGACAGCTCTTTTTCCTGTCTCCCTGTCATTGAAAGAGCTGTAATGCGCTCTGACTGTGTGAGCACAGGTTGCTGTTTTGGTTGAATATGATTGGTGGATTCTCTGATTGAGTTTTCAAGGGACAAGTGACGTCTGTCTCATTTCCTGCCACTGTGGGACCCGGCTGTGTCCTCTTCATCAGAGTAGCCATCCGTCATAGCTGGACGTGCCCTCATCTGTCTCTCTCAAAGCTGTGACTCTTTGATGGGGATTGAGGGCAGATCTCAGACTGTCACTTACTCATTAGGAGACCCCCGAAGACCTCTGAGTCATGAACTCTGGTTTCTGACAGGCGCTCTCGCTTTTTTATGCTTCGTCATAGCTCTGTGTGTATAAAACCTTTAAAATTCCACTCCTATTGGAAATGTAACATACAGTACAGTAAAATAATATCCAGCTTCGATTTAGTCATTAAAAAGCCACATACTGTAAATAATTGTATCTAGATGTGGCAACAGTTTGGACACAAAGCTTGGTCAGGGCCTTGGGGAAAGAAGTGAGAGATGTCAAAACTGTAAATCTGTCTCCATAAAACATTGTTATGATGTGGCCAAAATACAAGCTGCTGTCACTGCTGGCTGGTGCAACTGCAGCTCGGACAAACATGATTTCCAACCACACTGTATTTTTGATTTAGCCATCATTCCTGGTTTTCCTCGCTTCAGTGTTACATATGCATCCTTGTGCAGCAACAACGAAAGAGCTACTGGTCATTTCTAACCTTTTCTAGTGCTGTTAAAGTCTCTCTAATGCAATTTCATTAAGTCATGGGGGACAAAATCCACAGTCTGTAATCTTTGTAGAAGTTCAGCCAGAGCTGATAGAAAGGTTTAAAGTTCTGTTGGAGCTCCATATATAAATGCAATTATTAATTAATATGTAACCACATTCTTCCACTGAACACGTTGAAATGGGCTCAAGCTTCCTGTTAAAAAACTACAGATTCTACTACTGATCATCATCACCATATGTGAACTCAGCCTGTCAGCCTCAGTAAAAAGAATGCTTATTAATACCAGGCGTAAATACAGGCCAGTGATCAGATGTCATTATTTAGACAGTTTGCTGCTGGCCGGGGGTCAGGAAAAGCAGGACTGCAGCCGTTTCTCCTGTTTACTGTCACAGCACAGTCTGAAACACAACAGATTCTTTTTGAGATTTCGACATCCACATCTTTGAAGCCATGACTCATGATTTTATAAATATACTTGAATCCTTTGGTCGTCAACAATCTGCGAATGCCCTCAGTGTACTTTCAATTTTAAAAAAAGCCATTCTCTTTCTCCATCTTTTTGAAATCTTAAAAATAATGAGTCTGCATTACTGAGAATGACTAATGACCTTCTAGCTACTGATTCCACTAATGCTCCATCCTCTTGCTTCTAGTTCTAAATGCAACCTTTGACCCAGTGACTGTTCTCATTCATGCATTAAACCATATATTCATCCTGAGCCCTCATCTCCTGTGGTGTCCCCCAAAGTTCCGTACTTGGTCCAATCCTCTTCTCTTGGTCTAATCCTCTGTTTGCTTCCACTAGGTTTCTTAACAGGAGAAACTAGAGAGCTGGAATAATCGCTCACAACTATTGTTATTATATTGGCCTTAAAATCTGCTCTTGGTTGACATCTAGTGTCCTTTAAAGCACCTTGGAATAGCTGTATTGTGTATAAAGTGTTATATAAATAAAGTTGAGCACAAAGAAATGAACCACTTGCTGTATCAGATGATCTCTAATAGATTTCAAGTGAAGTTTGTCTTACATCACATGCCCATATGTACACAAATATCTTTACACCTGACATGAAGCACCGTCTGGGGAAACACTACTGAGTTTTTTACCCACACCGTGTTCTATCTACACGGATTATTCACTATCATGCAGTGCTGCTACAAACCCCTGTCTCTCCCCGTCTCCTCAGTGTGCTGGAAGATTTATTGGAACAGAACGGAGGAAATAATTCTTTAAAATGAAAAAGATCAAATGTAAAGCTATAGTTTAGTGTCAGGTCTTTGTTCATGTTTAAACATAAAGCTGGTTCGTGGTGTTTGCATGAGTCAGTGCCTGTTATTTCCCTCTTTGTCTACAGTGTCTCCGGCAGCATGGGTGTGGTATTACTGTTGAACTGATGGCTGTCCTCTGGCTAACGCTTGTAGGGGCAGAACAAGGCTACTAATGGCTTTTCTATTGCCTCATGCACTCCCTCCATTCTGTTAGCTAAGGTCTGAGGCAGCCTCACCCGACACCAGCTAATGCACTAATACACCTGGCCCTCTGCAGCCACTTCCAGCTCAGAGCTACATTATGACGGAAGATTCCACCCTTCTGATACAGCGCCTTTCATCATAGATCGTCCAACCCCTTTCCCTGTTACTGCCTCCGCCTAGTTTTCTTTGTCTTGAAGTAGACTGGTGGTTTCGTAACCAAACAAACAAATGTAGAAAACTAAATGAGTTCTCTGAAAGGATTTACACAGAACTAATGTATAATTTAGTACAACTATAGCCTGCTGTTATTGCTTCTAAGTGTGAATAAAAGATATGATTTGTAATAACCAGTCAATTAAATAATGTATACGATAGCATATGATATCTATATTTAATGTTTAATTTGGAAACTAGATGCATAGATGAATAATTTTTTTCTTTATTCTTTACAGTTCCACTTCCAATGTCGAGAATTTAGATTAGATTTACTTTATTGTCATTGCACTGAATATTACACTAAATTCCACTTAAGTTATTTTTTCAGACCATTAATAACAATAAATTGTTGACACCAACACATCTATTTTATCTTGTGAATTCAACTGCTGTGACAGTGAATTTCCCCAGTGAGGGTCTGTTTTGTCTATCTCTTATCTTATTATTAGACCCTTCACTGACGATGAGAATGATGCTGTTGCAGTGCATTGTGAGATTGATAGTATAAATGGTGGAGTGCGATTTACCGGCGGGCCATTAATAATATATGTATGAAATTATCTCGCTCTTTGACTTTGACATGTCTGCCATGTCTGCTGAGCCTGGTTACATGTTTACATTACATGAAAAAACACATTTGATGGGAAGAGCTGCATACTGCATACTCCACTGTTTACCATAGTGCATTATTTTTTACCCTGTTGGCCATTTTATTTGATGATGGTGCTACCTGAAAAGTCAGTGAGTTCATTTTATCTTAATTAATTATATCCCCCAGCATTGTAATAGTAACAGTAACAGTAATTAATTCATTAATAGTTTATAACTGAATTAACTTTAAACAAGAAATCCTTGAAATTAGCATTTGACAACATACTGTAGTTGGACATCAACCTGAAACATCAAGTGTTTTCACATATTCACATTTCATAGGACTTTTTCTATTGATTTACGATCATATCACCGAGCCCTGGTTAGCACACAGGAGATCCACAAGACACAACCACTGGATCAACATTCAGTTTTCCAGAATTATCAATCAGATTTTATGGCTACAAAGGGATAGGGATTTGCTGTGGTTCCACTGCTAGAGTGGGTGGACCATTAATCTAAGATTTGTGGTTCAGTCCCCACCTTCTCCTGTCCACTTGTCAAAGTGTTGTGTATAAATCACTCCCAATGTGTGTGGGTGTGAGCAAAAAACTGAGAAACGTCACTTTAGACACGTGTCTGTCGATTAACCTGACGCAAAAGAGCTTTATCCATTTCAGACACGTCTCTCCAGCGATTCCTGGAACAACTGACAACATAGTGAACAACATGTACCTGTTGCACAAGAGTAGTTTGGTAACAGCCGTTATGACTTTCAGAAGCACACACTTGTGTGAGAGAGACAACACACATACACACACACACACCTCCTATCTGCAAAAGGAAAAAAAAAACGTTGGGGAAAAAAATGCACATCTGTATTTGTGAGACTCTAATACCTAGTTGGTATTTGTTAACATAATAATGTAGTAGTACAGTCCAAAAACAGTGTGTGTGGTATTGGATACACTTGATAAACAGCATTCTGCAAAAAAATAAGTATTTTTTGTTTGTTTTCTCCAAAAAGTAAAATTTGCTGATAGGAGGTTTTGCGTTTCAGCCATCGTTATATATCATTATCTTTGCGCTGAAGAAAATCACAACACAGCACTAAGTTGCGTCCACATGTCATCCAGTTAGTTCTATTTGTCTTGATTAAGCTGCAGGTTTAATGTCGGCTGCACTGTGGCTTTTACAGTGAACTCTTAAAATCCAGCTCTGTCAGCCTTAGCTGGGCTCCACCGGGCTGATTGCACTATTGATAGAAGAGGTTAAATGTTTAAAAATAGCTCTTTGGGGAGCAGAGATGGATGATGAGGCCATGCAGGGCTGAGACTCTGTGTCTCTCTGTCTTCATGGTAAATTATGAGCTGCCTAATATGATCATGATGACAGTTTCAGGTTGTGTAAAAACTGTATGAAATGCGTTAATTCAGGACAACATACCGATAAAACATTTGGACACAGTTTGTTATTGAACGGATCACTTTCAAGATTCCATCTGGTTTGAGCTTAGTAGGACCATCATTCATTTTTCAACAGGACCGTGACCTGGAACAGTCCTCTAAAAGTAAATGTAAGGGTTATAAGTAGTGACCAAACTGGGAGTGATTCACTCTTATGAATATTTTTGTCCAGTGAAGGACTAAAAGAAACATTAAGATTTGACCTGATTCATAACATCTCTGAGGTGCTTTATGTTGACTTTCTCTTGACTTTCAGAAAGTCTGACCAGACTGTATGCCACAATTCATAGAACTGCAGCTGTGACCAAAAGAAAAGGAACTAATGATTTAAAAAGAAGGGGGTAACTACCTTTGTAGCTTTCATAAATCTGAATGTGTTCATATCTCGATTATTTATATTCTCACACGGTTGAACCTCAGTTGGGGCCTTTCTGTGTAGAGCTTGCATGTTCTCCACGTGTCTGTGTGGGTTCTCTCCGGGTACTCTGGTTTAAGAAATGCTCATTAAATACTGGTGGTGCAGGGTGAGGAACTTATCTATAGAAACAACTTAAGTTTTATGTCATGTCAAATGACAGATTTTATCCCCTCGTGGCCTAGAGCCTAGAGACTTGATGACTCATGATGTAAGTGAATAAGTCACATTATCTATGATAGAAGTCTGAGGGCTGAGCTTGGATATTTGGATTCAGTCTGTAAAGTGACAGTAATGTTAGTAGAAGTTAAATAATCACCATGAGCATTAGGATAATCCTCTGGGGAACTTACAGTAGATATTCACAAAATGAATGATGGAGAAGAATGGAAGTTGCTGACTTAACCACTTGAGGCAACTTAATCCAGGCTCTGCAGCTGCAGCCTTCCCACCAGAGACCATAATCCTGTTATCTTGGATACTGGAAGTTTGGGTCAATATGAACCCCGGCACAAGAGGATCAATCTTAACAAGTCATTTAAAATTTGAATTTTAAATGCATTCAAGCAGGCATCAAAGTCAGCAGTGTGATTCAGGATGCCTTATTTGAGCTGCGTTAGCTGCATCCTTGCTGCTTCTTGACAGCCACTCTTCAACTCACCTCCACCTTAACTCTTCCTTTTCATGCTGTATCTGATTTAATCAACGTCATTTCTGTTGTCATTGATACCAGCTTCTTTCTTTACCCTATGGGAGGATCTCTGCTGCTGTTCAACCTACTCTAGGCTTTCACTGTAAGCATATGAAAGAGCAGGGAGGTCCCAGAACAGAGCCATGTTGCCAAATATAACTTACTGCAACGGTAAATAAAGTCTCTCAGACAAAGTGGTCCTGACTAAACTGAAATTGATTCTTCAGTCATCTGGAGTTGTGTTTATCTGTCACAGCCTGTGTTCTCATAGTCCATGCATGGAGAAATCCCTTCTGTTTAATTCTCTGATTCGTGTGTTGCTTCCAAAGAGTGAGATAAAATGACACTGCCAAATCATTAAGGTCCATCCATACAACCACTTAAGCGGATCTAAGTTTGCAGGGCAGTAGGCTATGCAAGGTAACACAGTTTTCCTCCTCCATCTATGTTATTCAGCTCTCCCTGCTGAGAGAGGCACTTGCAAGGCAGAAAGATATGTAATCTCTCCAGTATGTTTCTGGGTCGCAGGTTCACCCAGAAATCTTCACATGTCCTAATCAGAGGTCCAAACTCTCTAACTGGCTCCTTTCAACATGAAAGACTCTTTGAGCTCCTCATCCTGTGAGAAACTTTACCCTGCAACTAAACATTTTGTAAAGAGGCCAAATATATCAAAACACTCAGCAGTTTGTTTCACCTTTAAAGTAGCGTAGAATCTGTGTCTTACAATGGAAAAATGTCTGACAGTAAATATGCAGCTGTTTGCAGGTGTTTGTGAACACATTAGCCATAGAAACTTTACAATATCATAGTAGGTCAGTGCATGCCATTCTGTGAAAGTTTTAACCAATTACACGGCCTAATACCTCAACTATGTGGAAGCACAATTATACTAATAAGTGCTAGTTCAAAACACAGCAATGAGACTCTTCCTTTATCTGAGAAAACAATGAGCAAATCTGTGGATGGAAAATAAGAAGTTCACACATGCATCATAAGAAGACATCACAATGGTTTTCAGTAAATGAGTGCATCACCAGACAATTTCCAGCAATCAAATTAACCTCGCAAAGTAATAATCTGAGTGTGAGTGCCCGCTGTGAAGAACATTCATACAGTAGAAAGCCCGCAGGCGGGGTGGAAGTCACAATGGAGAACATGAGCCCCAAATTGTGTCATTACTGCTTCACCAGCAAACCGCACACACAAACAAACGCACCGCTAATACCTATTTCACTGTCTTGTATTTCTAAAGGGAGCCAGTGAGACAAAGAGCTCAGTGCTTTGCTCTTATCAGCATCTTTATGGTTGTGAGTCTTTCGAGATATGGATGTTATATCCACAATGTCAAGATGCACAAGAAGTATGTAACGCTTTACAGTACTAAGTCACAAACCACCAACCTATATCACCGATTTGGTGAAACCTGATCACATAGGAGAAAATGTTTTTTGGTGTTCCCTCTGATGTCCTCCGGTTTCTGTATGTCTGGAAAGACATAAAGTAATAATGCAATAAAGTAAACTGCTGCCAACTGTTGCTGCTGTTAGCTAATGTTAGCTCAGTTTTCTAGCCAGGCTGCTCAAACTGTGAGCTCATTGGCGGAAAGTTAGTGTTTGTACCAGAGGCATTTTGGGTTAGAGCGAAGAATGCTGATGAACCGTAACATGTCAGATCTGGAGCTGGGCAAGTGGGAAATGTAACCTGGCTCAGTAGCCTCTGTGACACAATGGCAAAAGAAAAGGCCAAAAGACTGAAAGCGACATTGATGGAGGAAGCTGACATTTGTGTCTTTTCTTGGAATTTGTAGACATTAAGAAAATGTAGAAAGGTACCAGTCTTGTCCTTTAACTGCAACAACAAAAGGTAACACAGCATTAACAGTTGTGTTATTTGTCTGCCTGTTTGTCTCTTTAGGCCAACGATGCCTCTGGGAACACGTGGAACTGGCTGTACTTCATCCCCCTCATCATCATCGGCTCCTTCTTCATGCTCAACCTGGTGCTAGGTGTGCTGTCAGGGTGAGTACAAACTACAAAGGATGACCTAACCCACTTCATACAAAGTGGTACCAATTTTTCCAATGCTGTAGTGTTCTAGTGCTTGTGATCTTTTTTCTTTGTTCCAGTTAAAACCTTGGTAGCTGAGGTTGGACTAGGTTTGAGATTTTTGGCAGATGCCTGATAGGTGATAAAAGGCATGATTGACAGCTTTAAATGGGAAGAAAGGTTATAACCCAGAAATGTTACATCATTATCAGTCTTACATAATTACAGTTGGGAAGTGTCAGCGTTATTGCAGTGTATCTTTCAGCTACCTGTGGCAAAGAGTGTCTCACCTGAGAAGTTCACCTTCTAAAGTATTAAACTGCAGAAACTGGTCTATCACCATGATACTGTTCCATGGTACAACAACAGCTGCTGAGTATTATTTTAACACTGCTCTTGTTCCTGTTTTTTCTTCATCTAACTGAGCTAATTCAGATAAATGGATGAACACAGGCTTGTATTCATATTCACTGTCCCGTGGTTTAATATTAAGGCAATTAATTTTTCAAAGAAGCCAGAGTACGCAACATTCCAGCTGGCTGCTCTGCCCTTACTGATAAGCCATGTTTCTTCATACTGGTGTGAAATCTATTTCCTCACTGTGCTTGTTTTTTGAATCAAGGTGAGAGACTCACTGTCCCTTCAAGTCATTTGTGGAACATCCTTTTTTCAGACCTTAATTCATGCAGCTACTTTCAGAATGGCAATAATGAGTCAACTTTTTCTTGTTTACTTAATTTGGATGGTGATTAGAATTAAGTGGGTGCTGCTGGGAGAGATGTCTAGGGAACAAAGCTGAGGCAACTCTACAGAGCCATTGCAGTCATTTTTCTGTTCTGTTTTTTCATGTAGGCTTTTATGTTAATGCTCTGTTAATGTTACTGCTTATCATACATTTTAAAGCACAAAAAATGCAATGTTTCAATGTTCAATCTAAGATATAACCCTATATGAGCAATGAATGATAATGACATATTAAAAAAAAATCAATATGTGTCATAGCACAGAGACTCTTAATATAAGAAAAGCTTCTTCCTCCACTTCTGATCTGTACCACAAGGCTTAGTTTTAGATCCCCAGTTATCTTCTTTATACATACTCCCTCCCATTGCAATTATAATATATAATATATTTTTGTTCTGATGATGACACTCAAGCATAAGGCCCAACACTACCTGACAAGGCTTGGTTATTATGACCATAGTCTTGGACTGATTGGACACCATACATGTTGCCATTATGTTGATTATTCTGGTATTATTTGGCATTAGACACATTTCAGTTCTGTTTTTCTCTATGCATACCATGCAATGCATTATTTACTACATACAGGGTTAACCACTCTAATATCAGGTAATTAGTTTATTTTAACATTTGTCTGCATATTAGTGAATTTTAGCTTGAACTTTATTTTATTATCTTTTTTTTATTATATATAACTTTTCATATTCTTTGCACATTCACACACCTACTGTAAATCATAATCCATCATCACATGTATAAACAAAGAGAAATACTTGGCAAAAGCTTCAGAAGGCAGGTAGCCTTTAGCCGCCCCCTCTGTGGTTATCTTGTCCTCTCTGTTTCCTGCTCTCTCCACAGAAGTTGTCAGATGGCTTTACAGTTACTAGGGAGGTGGAAGGTCACTGATGCTGTCTGGCAGGGCCATGCGGGGGCCATGGTAGTGTTTAAAGGCCATGGTCTGAGCATCAGAGCAGGCAGGAGATCAGTCACATGCAGGGTTGAGAGGCTGCAGATCCCCAGGGGAGTCGGGGCATTCACTCAGCTTTTATCCCATCAGCGTGGGTGGGATGAAGATGTGGCTGTGATCAAAGTTGAACCTCCACCCTTCTATTCTGAAACTTCTCACACATCTCCAGTTTGTCTAACTTTTACGATAATCTATCTGACAGTAAGTGCCTCATATGACAAATAAAACAATATTACAATAGGATGATACTGTTGATCTGTCTTGAATATGCCATTAGACATTAATCACTACTGAATTACTAATGCTACTTTATATTTACCTCTGACAATACCCATGTATCTTTGCACATCCTTAAAATTACGGTCGTGTCTAGGTGGTGGCACTAGATAAAAACTCTTATACTCTTGTGCACATATCATTGAGTTTGCAGCACATCTGCAGTCAAAGCATTTAGAAGTCAGATGATGTAGAATAAAAACATCCATTTAAGGCGGTGGCTGCGATGGATAAATGGATAGCATACAAGAACAATGAGGTTTTGAATTGTGAATTCAAGTGGCGCTCTACCTGCCTAAAAGACACCTATGTCAGATGCTACAAAAATAAACTAGGAGAATCTTTAAGGATCCCAACAACCCAGATAACGGCCTTTTCTCCCTGCTGTGATCAGAAGGAAGGTTCTATGTTGGCTTACTATTGATATAGATGCTGGTTGTTCATATACATAACATAACTACATGCATGTGTGTATGTAGACGTATTTAGCCCTATGTTCATGGCAGTGCAGCCACCAGTTCAAACAGTGCTCTGACAATTTCTGACCTTGAAACTCAAACTAAATACTTGAAACAAATGTGAATGAAAAAATTAAAATGATGTTTAATGTGGCTAAAGTGGGAGCGCTGCTGAATCAGTCTGCATTGACTAATACATTAATATGAGTGATTCTCCAGCTTCCACAGCTGCTTAATACAGTATGAAAATGTTGTCCTTCAGTTTATTAAACCCCTGCAGCATCTAAAGGTAACAGCGCCGTTACACCGTACGGCTGTAAAAACCTTGTAAAATCATGTAGAAATGACACCAGGCTGCCACAAACTTCTAAATTCATCAGACAGGTAGGGCAGGCATTTAGCTTGTTTATGCAGGAGATGTCAGATTACTGGAGTTTATTACTCCTGAGCACTGAAGCCTCCTTTCCAACTTAAAAAAAATATATATATCAGCGGCTCATGTTTTGTTCATGACATGTATTATGAGGAAAACGCTGCTGTGCCCTATTTTGAGATGTGATGCAACAACTTGCAACATAAAGGAAGAGTAGAATTATGACTTCAATAGCAATCATATTAACCGCCTCACCCATAATTTATTTCTATCTTTGTTGTGCTAATTAATTGTAAAAAAAAAAAAAAAAACCTCACACTGTGTGCCTCTTTGGTGGAGTTTTCACTCTGCTGCTCTGCACTGTCCATGGCTTCCTGGAGAAACTGATGCAGAGTAATGTGATGAGACGAATGATGTGATTGGTTGACAGTGTATTTAGTAATCACCACACTGTCTGATCTGTATTTGAAGCTTTTTTTGCACTTTACTGCTCATGCATGAACCAGAAAAACAGGTGAACTTGGATTGGAAATGACTTCCCTCACCACTTGCCCTCGGCAGAATCCCCACCGCCAGCATGAACGTAAACTAAAAAGCTGAAAGGGACTTGAGGGACTTGGTGAGATCAACCCTCAGAGGGTTGAAGGAGTGAGTCAACAGCCATGATCACTCCAGAGGTGTATATCACAGTGCACAGCTGTTCTGCTTTTGGTATGAGAAAATACATCAATGCTTAGATATTACTGGTTTATATAAATCAGGGAGTCAGATAACAAGCATTCATCTGTATGAAAACAAATTCAATTCTCAGTTTTGTTTTTTCTCTATACACGTTCAGACAGATTGATATTCCATTTCAAAAAATGCAGTTGATTGTTCAATGTGTAATATTTAGGATATATTGTAGTGTATGGCAGAAATGGAATATAATATATGTCATTAAGCTTTTATTAGTGTATAATCACATGAAAATGAGACTGGACTCTCTATATGTACAGAGGGAGTTGCCCATTTTGCACTGCAATGTTTCTACAGTAGCCCAGAACAGACAATCCAAACACTGGGTATAGAGTAGCGTTTCATGGCCACTGTGGCTTCTCCTACATGCTGGTATGGTTATGGTGAGGCGAGCAGTATTCAGTCGGTTGCAATCTGCAACCTCACTGCTAGATGCCATTAAATCTTGAGCTGCTGGGCCTTTAATATTTACTTACATTGTTGTACCGATGAGCCTCTGTTATTATTTTATTCTCAGTATGATCTGTAAACATATAAGAAAACACAAAATGATTGGTTTAGATATCACAACCATATATAATGCATGCACAGGTTTGTGTGTAACATGTACACAGTAGGACAACAGAGACATGGTATATTGTATTGTACTTCAATGCATTTGAATGCTGTTGTGTCTCAATGTGTTTCTTGAATTGGTTTCTAGAGGAATAAAAAGTGTGTACTGTGTGTGTGTGAAAGCTTTAATGATTTCATTTAGTGTGGATCGGACTCTGTGTGCGCTGTTTATGTTTGTGCTTGCGCTTGCATATGTATCAGTATCTGTGTGCAAGACTGTATGAAAGTGTGTCTGAAAGCTGCTACAACGCTGGGAAATCGTAGCTGCCACAATCTCTCCCTGTATACACACACACGCACACACACGCGCACACACACACACTCTGTACTCAGCCCGGCAAACCATGGATGCACTAGATACACATTATAGATATATAGAGAGAAAGATATGTAGCCACAAAATTGGATTTAGGCACACTAGCAGGCACATATACGCACACACACACCCTCAGGACGGCAGGCAGACAGCCACTGCAATGCAGAATAGAGCTTCCCCCTTCACTGTGTGGGAGACACACCAATCACTGAGCGGTGGGGGTGGACTGGAGATCCCTCCCTCTGTTATTTCAATAGTCTGTCTTCTTCTCTGTCTGTCTCTCCGTCTTTGTCTGTTGGTCTTCCTGTCTCTCTCTCACCTCCTCTTCTTCCTCTCTTATTCCCCCTTCTCTTCCACATGTCTCATTTCACAGCTCATTTAAATTGAAGACTGGTTCATTGGCATAACATAACCCTAACTCTTATGTCAGCAAGGCAATACAGTGGCAATGGAGATGATGTGATCTGCTCTGAATATGAGTAATATAACAAAAATAATGTCATATTATTACAAAGACACGGGGGACATACAGTTTGTAGTGTGTTTATCCTGTTTGGGGTCAACAGCATATTAACATATATATTTGTTTTTGTTCCTCTTTATGCCTGTTCAGGCAGCTGGCCTCAGCTGCACTGTCATCACACAGAGTCCATGTCTGTGTCTGCTGTGCAGCCTCGGGTCTCTTCAAAACACAGACGCAGATATTCAAGCTACAAGATGCTCATCACACACTGCTGCCGGCCATGAGCCTCAGACTGGCCTGTTATTTAGATATTTTTAAGTAACAGTAACATTCATATTTATATTTATATTGCTAACATGTCTACCAAAATTATTAGTCATGGTTGACAACTACTATGAAAAGTACTATGAATAACACCTATGTCCTGAGAAGGTCCCAAATCAAGTCCTAAACAAGCCACAACAGAGTCTTCCCAGGGTGTAATGCTCTTTTAAAGTATCTGTTAAATTTACAGACTTTTACACTGTCTAGTGCATTATAGCCTCCATAGTTAATTACAATTCATTCATAACGTTTTATGACAACGCTCATAAACACACTATAATGCTTTCTGATGCACTATATCAACAGTCAAAACACCATTCCTTCAATGTATGCCCATACATGACCAATAAAAGTGATTCTGATAATGTCACATTATTTCTGTATAACAGACTGTTTCTATGGATACAGCTCTGATTCATAACTCTGGAGGACGACAGTGGACACAATGAAATCATTTTTTAATCTATAAAATCATCATGAATCAATAACAGCCTTTTCTCCCTACCTCATCAATAATTTAACACAAAGTATTGATTCTTCAGTAAGTAGCGGGATATGTGAGGTATAATGTGATGCATCATGACGCTCACTGTACATTATCCCTCACATACAGTAGATGTGGCTGATGATGAATTATAAATTCAAGTGTCTTATGTATGCTCTCCACTAGTTATAAACTAGAGGTTGACTGATGGGGTTATATATAGTTATATATAATTATAAAAGCTTATACTCACCTATACACACACCTCAATCATCTGCAGTGAGGTCTTGTGGGTGTAAACCAGGGAGATGTGACCCATACTGGTACCCTAACCAGACCGTCCCACTCATCTTTGTACTTCACAGGGTTGATTCACTCTGATGTCTGGATGTTCTGTATTTAGTTCTACAGTCAGTACAACAAAAACAAAACAAAAAGTAAAGTCTATCACTGCAAGATAAATCTGTGTATTTCGCAGTGCATCTAGTGTCTGTGGCGACATCAGAAAAGTTTGATGCTTCAGATGAAAAAATAAAGTCAGAGGAGTTCAAAAAAGCGATCAACACATGGACATCGTAAGCACACATCACCAGTGTTTGTATGAAATTGGAGACAATACTTCCACAGTGCAGGCTTTACTTTTGAAAATTTTCTAGAATATCTTGACTATGTTTCTGCAAATTATTATGTGATGTGATTCATATGCAAATGAACCTCCCACTCAAGCTTTTTAGCTTCTTTTAACTGAAAATATGACTGAACAAGATTGTATAATTTGTCATTTTGTATGCCAAATCAGTGTTTCCCCTAGAATTTTCTTCAGCAGCAGTGCAGCTATGTGCATGTCCATGAGAATGCGACCCATATTCATGCGTGTGTGTGTGTGTGTGTGTGTGTGTATATATATATATATATATATATATATATATATATATATATATATATATATATATATATAAAACACTGCAAATGCACCTTTCCTTTGTGTTGTGTCATGTGATTGGCTGTCTGTTGTTAGGAGGATGATGAAGCAACTAACGCTTATACAAACGTAAATCTCAGGTGCAGCGAAGTCACAAGTCATTACCGTTGAACTGCAAAGCTTTCTTGATTTTGGTGAGTCTGGTAGATTCATTACTTCAATCTGACTCCATATCACATGACTGGGCACATCAAGGTTGAGAGGAAGGATAAGGGAGTGCCTGGTTGGTTCGTTGTAGACAGGTACTGGTTACGACCATTCTGCTGCTGGTTCAGCTGTTCCACAATGTGACAGGACACTGACTCTGCCTTACCTGCTGGAAGCCAACCTGCTATATACCTGTCAACGGGAGCTGCTCCCGGGTCTGTGTGTTGGCTTGTCAGATCTAATAAACGTGTGTGTGTTTGTGTGTGTCTGTGGTGTCTTTGTGGTTCCTTCAGTGAGTTTGCCAAGGAGAGGGAGCGGGTAGAGAAGAGGCAAGAATTCCTGAAGCTCCGTAGACAACAGCAAATAGAGAGAGAGTTAACTGGCTACCTGGAGTGGATCTGCAAAGCAGGTCAGAAACTATTATCACACACACACACACATGGGCTACACATGTGGGCTTAGCTCTCACTCACCATTGTTTAAATATAAACTGTAATTGTAAAAACCTAATCAAGTTTGACACCAATCTGAAGTAATTATGACGTGTTGCAGAGGAGGTGATGCTGGCTGAGGAGGACAAGAGCGCAGAGGAGAAATCTCTGGATGGAGCGTGGTACAAAAGGAAAAACAACAACTCTGGTGAGGACCGTCTTGTTTATTACAATTTAGTGCCACATTAGCAGTATAAATACAGAGATAGCTTCAGTCTTAAGAAAAGTGTGATCCACATTATGAGACTAAGAGGAGTCTTTTCTCTTGTCATGGTATGTTTGTCTCCTACAGTCTGTTGAAAGAAGCTGGCTGTCTTTCTTTTCTTCTCCTCTTTTATTGCTGTGTCACGACAGATATTCTCCTCTGCTTTACTGCCATCATCATAACCAGCTGTGCTGCCATCCACAGTCAGCTGAACTTTGCGCCGCGTCCCTGCCATGCTCCATCTGTGCGTCTTCATGCTGCTAGAACACCAGATTTAAACAACACCGCTCTACTGTATCATTAGTGGTCGAAATCTCCACAGAATACTTTTAGTGCACTTCAGTTTCTCTTGGATGCACAGACGGAAAATATTATCTGATGTTCTTTACAAATGCTGTAAACATAAGGTTATAAGGACTTCACTGACTATTCAAGTCATTATAAGAGATTAAGAGATTTAAGAGATTAAGAGACATCTTTCCAAACCTAACCCTGGTTACAGAGGCTGTGACTTGTCATAGCAGGAAAAGCGTAAATAACAATAATAATAATGGATCCATGCCAATAAGGGCCCAAGTAAGCTACGTAACAATACCACAGAGCTGAAACTGGATAACCTAAATGGATTGCAGCCATCTTTAATGCTTAATAATTCAATCTGTACTACAGCGAGAGATGGACATGACACAAAAGTGTAGGGAATGATGGGAACACTGTGACAAGGAGGAGGCAAAAAGCCTCAATCACAACAGGTTCAGACCGCTGTGAGCAGCCGCCAAGTTAGAAAAAAACATCCAGGTTAGGACTGTCCATTCCTGGCCTGAAGGTGGGCCAGTACCTTCTCCTGCATCTACCTGCAGGATAATGAACTGCTAGATTATGTAGTCTAGATTACTCTCTCATGTTTTTCGTAACACCTATACTTTGTCAAGTCACAGTGTGTCCTGTCCTGTTTAGTCCAGTCCCAGAAGCTCATCTAGTACTGTGTTAGTATATATGGGTATATTCATACATAGCATACAGCATACGGTAGTCCAGTCTGTTAGACCTACTACCAACCTTGCTGAATGAGTAGTCGATATGCGCCTGATTCAGATCATTTTACTAGCAACCCCCTCCGAGTTCTGTGCGAGTGTGCACAATACGTTCTCCTCTTATCCAGGCCATGCTGCCTCTCATCTGCAGCCTCACCCAGGGTAACAGTCATAGTGATTATGGGTGCCGGGGTGGAAGGGTAATGAGATTAGAATGAAGTGGAGAGATTTCAGAGGCAGCGTGGGAGTACGAGGGCTCTTCTCTTCTCTGGAGTTGAAATACTCTCCCTGATGTTTTTTTAAATAGCGCTCAACATCAAAACTGAACTGTGTTAAGTTATGAAACAGTGAGCTGGGAAGAAAATCTGCACTATAGTTTATTACAGAAAAAAAAATGATTTACAACACACATCCTTTATACCTGGCACACATCGAAGGCCTCTATTTCTGTTCATAATAATATTTGTATTATTATATTTGTATTTGCACCTAATGATAATTTTCATTGTCTGTTCACAAATGTCACTGTTGACTTGTCAGATCTACTTTTGCTGACCAACAGTCCAAAATCTAACAATACCAAAACACAGATTTTCTGTTGATCAAGTAATAAATAAATATCAGAATAGAAACCTCCATCTACTGTACACAATCAGTTTCTATAGCCATATATTCAGGATCCATCGACTTTCTGTAACTGCTTATCTTCATCAGCGTTGTGGGGGTTTGCAGCTGGAGCCTATCTCATCTGACTTAGGGCGAGAGGTGGGGTACACCCTGGACAAGTCGCAAATTCGTCACGGGGCACGTAGAGACAAACAACCATCCACACTCACATTCACACCTGCGGACAGTTTAGAATCACCAATTAACTGACTAGCCTGCGTGTTTTTGGACGGTGGGAGGAAGCTGAGGTACCCGTAGACAACATGCAAACTCCACACACTGAGGCGCCAGCCGAGGTCCGAACCAGGAACCTTCTTGCTGCTGCCCATATTCAGGATCCCTTTGAGAATGCAAACAACAGCTGTACGCTTGGTTGATTTATGGTCCATACATGTAACCCCATATATCAAATGATCTGAGCTTCTTCTTGTTGTTTTGTGGCTGGTTTTTACCTTATTATATACTGATTGTGTCGAGAAGTGGTACAGTATAATCCAACAAGGAAGAAAGAATTGATATGAATTACTGGATAATAAAGATGGATAGTAAATAAAGTAAACTGGTCAGATATAGCAACTTAAAAGCATGGTGAAGAAGAGATCAACCTCACTGAACTTGATCAGAAACTTTGTGAGTTCAATGAGATTGCAGCGGCTTTCTGATTGTCTGATCGTTTATCATTTCCCATATTGTATTTGTAGTGCTGAAGAGGACCAAGAAGAGTAAGAATGACCTCATCAATGCAGAGGAAGGCGAGGACCACTTCACTGACATCTCATCTGTTGGTGAGGACGATACCTGAGACACAACATCTTCATATTACTGCGTGTTAAAGGCAGCATGTTGATGCATTGCTCACTGGTACGAAACAGTTTTTTCTGCTTTCCTGTCCTGATCCTGATCATCTGCTGATTTATCTTCTGACCTTGGAGGAATCTTGACTGCCAAGTTAGAAATTACTGGAATCTCACGATGTCAGAATATTGTGCTGAGGCTTCAGACTTTAAACTGATAAACATCGATTGTGGCTGCCCTGCCGCTGGTCATTAGTCCAATTTAGGTCCCGCTGTTGACATTCGACATAACAGCTGCCACACTAGTGAGTCCTGCTAGCATGTAGATCTGTTAATAATGACTGCTCAGTTCACATGAGATAGTCTTCTATATACAGTATCTCTCCAGTAAACCGGGTGAAAAGCTTTTTAACGCCGTTGCTTCTTGAGAGAGAGGGAGAGAGAGAGAGAGAGAGAGAGAGAGAGAGAAAGGGGGGGGGTCTTCAGGTGATATGAGTCAGATGTCAGGCTTAAAATAGATCAGGAAATGATGAGCCCACTAGTCTTCCTGTGCTCGTAATGAAACTCTAATAGAACAATTCTTCTCTTTCACTTTTTTGTCCAGTCCCACTTGACATTTGGGCTTAATTTAAGTTACAGAAGGTTTAATATAGTACAGGCTAATGGCAATAGGAAGGGGAGGAAGTGGTGAAAACTCTGGCACTGTGATGTGAAAGAGCCGGTGTAGTGCCGAAAAGAGACTGTTCACCGGCGCGGCGTTTCACTCAGTCAGTAGAGTGGCCGC
This sequence comes from Nibea coibor, assembly GCA_023373845.1. Lineage (NCBI taxonomy): Eukaryota > Metazoa > Chordata > Actinopteri > Sciaenidae > Nibea > Nibea coibor. The sequence goes on from CM041737.1 coordinate 3,288,973, forward strand.
CCCATATGCAAAGTCTCACCGCGGGGGCCTAGGTTTGAATCCCGACCTGTGTGGCCCTTTCCCATTTCCCATTTCTCATTATGTGTTAAATGATTGCTATCTAATATGAGGTTAAAGCCTTCTGCATTCTTTTGTGCATTTATTTCCTAATCTTCATAAAATCATTGAAACTGAGGTATTGAAATATAACTTTATTGATAGATCAAAGTGGTCAAGCAGTGCTCATGAGGTGAACTGGCACCTCTAGCCTACATTATGGAAACATTGGGTTACTTTTTTATCTGTGCTGTTCTTTTTCCGTAGCCTCTTCACTTGGGCTACAGGACATTTCTATTGCACAGTAAAAAAAAAAAAAATCTCTCAGTGCTGTGCCTGCCAGCTGACCCGTATATTAAATCTACGAGTAGACCTACACTCACTTCCTGTGAAATGATGCACGTTCCCATCGCGGCCAGTCATTTTTCCATAAGCAAAATGACTGGCCCCGATGCCCCAACTGCCTGGGGTCTTTACTCTATGTGATGTCACAATTAAAGCTCATCAGAATATGGAAAAGCTCCTGATGATATTGTATAAATTTGTCCTAGTGGTCCTTCTCATTATTTCAGCCGTGATCTGGCGAGATGACCTCAGTGTTAGACTTGATCACTTTATTGCTGTTTTGGTGTGTTTTGTTCCAACTGCCCCCCCAGGGTCGCCGTTCGCCCGGGCCAGCGTGAAGAGCAAGAACGAGAGCTCCTCGTACTTCAGGAGGAAAGAGAAGAGGATTCGCTTCACCATCCGCCGTCTGGTCAAATCGCAGAGCTTCTACTGGACTGTGTTGTGTCTGGTTGGCCTCAACACGCTGTGTGTAGCCATTGTACACTATGACCAGCCCGAGTGGCTCACCTATGCACTATGTGAGTGTACAGTAACATTTTAGCATTTAGCATGGTGTTGAAATTAGCACTACATGCAACTGTAATTGCAGCAGTATCATTTTAGGATGGAGCTATGACAGTCGTAGAAGAGTATGCAAACTTATTAGGAGGTGGTGCTGGAGGTTTGAAGTACCATTGTACATTACACACACGTGAGCAAACATCCGTGTCACACACTCCATCATGGGAGAACACAGCAGTTATTTCCTCCAACAATAGACTCTGTGTGTTGAGTTGTGGAAATCAGCAGGGAGAGCCTTTCTAACCTATGACACTGATCTGTGTGTTGTCTCATTGTCCCTGGACAGACCTCGCCGAGTTTGTATTCCTGGGCCTGTTCCTGGCAGAGATGTCCATGAAAATGTACGGCCTCGGACCCCAGAACTACTTCCACTCCTCTTTCAACTGTTTTGACTTCGGGGTGAGTCGTCCTGTTCGGATGGGAGTTCAGTCAATCCACAGTGTGGTTTTTAGAGTGTGAGCATTGTGGTGATGATTCAAATGATTCAGGACTTTTGTCTCAGTGTAAAATCTGTTTGATTATTGTCAGAATAACAGAGAACAATTGAACTGATGTAATGACTGTATAATGATATTTGGAGATGAAATCTGCAGAGGCCTGTGTATATTCATCAGACTCTGTTCACAGGTGATAATTGGCAGTATTTTTGAGGTGATCTGGGCTGCCATCAAACCTGGGGCCTCATTTGGGATCAGTGTCCTGCGGGCTCTGAGACTGCTTAGGATCTTCAAAGTCACCAAGTGAGTCATTAGAAATGTCTGTCTGTGTGCTAATGAAGTCATAATTATTCTGCACATCAACCCTGTGTGTATCTGTGTGTGTGTGTGTGTGTGTGTGTGTGTGTGTGTGTGTGTGTGTGTGTGTGTGTGTGTGTGTGTGTGCGCAGGTACTGGAACTCTTTGAGGAATCTGGTGGTATCCCTCCTCAACTCCATGAAGTCTATCATCAGCCTGTTGTTCCTCCTCTTCCTCTTCATCGTGGTCTTCGCTCTGCTGGGCATGCAGCTGTTTGGTGGCCAGTGAGTTATTTGTTTGTTTCTACTGCTGCTGATTGTTGTGAAGAAATAAAACACAGATACTGACAAGATCAGTGGCTCTTTTGACTCAAGAAGAGTCAGAACTCTGAGCACACGGATACGCATATTCTTACAATCAACACAATGTACTCCAGTGACAGCAGTCTATAAATCAGATCCTAGAAAAGTGATCCAGTCCTGCCCATCGTTATATGTATTCCATATGATGATCAGTCTTCCCCAGCCACAGTGCTGCTGAAGACTGCTTAGCTTCTCAGTCTTTGCAGGACAAACATGGACTAAAGCAAACTGATTTTTTCAGATACCCTCAAGTAAGACATCATATTAATCTGAAGAACAGACCTTCAGCCTTAGTTTCAATACCAAGCAACTCCATCTCTAGACTGTACAGCAGTCTTTTATATGCAAAACATGAAAACACATTACATTAAAGGATTTCTGAAGAGGCTTGGGGGGATTTACAGCTTTCAGTGCTTCTTAACTAATTTCATGGAATGGAGAGCACTGCTGGAAAAATAGACCCGATACCAGGAGACCAGAATACAGAAAATATGAGTTTGAATACAAATCATTATCACATATTCTGGGACTGCACCAAACTGAGTTTGTATTGAAATGGCATTCAGAAAGCCTTGAGCACAGTGTTATGGAATTTTCTGTCCTTAGGTTACACAAGGTCACGTGTGGGCCTTGAGATCCTTGACAGTATTAGTTGTTTGGCTCTGACTGGGAACAGCAGGTGCCAGTCTATCTCAACACTGTGGGGGCCAGGGTTGAAGAAATCGAGTGCTGCCTGCCTAGTCATGATAGATAGCTTACCATTGACGGTCCAATCTGCACAGACATCTGTGTCTGTCAGACTAGAATATGCTGACAGTAACACTAACATGGGTAAAGACATTCTCTTTGACTGATTCTGGCCGTATAGTATTTGTGGTCTTATCTGTAGGGGTTTAAAGTCTGACCACCAGTCTGAGTTTGGCAGTATGTGAGACCGACTCAGGCACTTCTGATGTACTTTGAGAGTGTCTCTAAGTCTCCTTGATCAAGCATCAATAAATATTACAGCATAAGAAGTCAGAGTCTCCTGAGCACTTTCCTGACCTCACCACTGATCTTTGACTTCAGCAATTTCTCCACAACACACAGTATTGAAAACTCAGATACTATTGAACTTGGACACTCTTTATCTAGGACACTTTTTTTTGAAACAGAAAAAAGATACAAAGCTGCTGCAGGCCCTCAGTCAATCACTAGAAAGTGTCTAAGTCCAGTACCACCTACAAAGGATGATTGGTATGGAACAATTTTGGGAATATTTAAAATGGAACTCCACTGCATTTTCAGGCTACTTCCCTCTTCCTGATGCTAATAATAGAAATATAAGCTGCCTTGGTTCTCTTGTATATAGTTAGTCTTGAATATCCTGTGAGATGGATATATGTAAGCTATTTGAAGCTAAAAACTACTGGTTGATTTAAGCAGTACACGTAGATGTATACATAAAGTTATACATGGATATATGTGCCTAGAAGTGAAGATGGAGGGCAGAGAGTCTTCCCATGGACAGACTTATGGCCCACAAGAATAACTGGATGTAATACCCTTCTGTGTTCATGCATAAATTAGATAAGGGTTCCATGTAAGAATTTCAAGAGGTCAAGCGTTAAAATAACATAACAGTTATGGCTTTAAAATTTTGGAACAGAACTTAAAGAAAAGAAAAACATGTTTCTCAGTTTTCTTTGCTACTTGCTGTGGTTCTCTTTTAATGAGATCCAGACCAAAAAAAAAAAAAGAAGCTCTCATGGATTTTAAGAAGGCGCCAGGCAAATTCTGCTGTCACTCTGACCTCCTCTATCTGCATCCCTCACATTGGGGGGAGATGTAATTAGGTCCCAGCAGACAGACAGAGATACAAAATGTCAGCATTAGCACAACTCATCCATTTGAGAAGAATAAACACTCAGAGATCAGCCACAAGGTCGCACAGACGAGCCACTCAGATGACTCAAATGTAATAGGCGTATATTGTGCTGGAATAATGTGCAGCAGCTTAATGGGGAGAGGACAATAAGCTTCTCCATCCTCCAGCAGGTGGAGGAGTGAATGTAATTGTGTTGTCTCTCTGGAGCTCCATCACGTTCTATTTGTCTCCTCCCTGCAGGTTTAATTTCGAAGACGAAACACCGACAACCAACTTTGACACATTCCCAGCAGCCATTCTCACCGTCTTCCAGGTAAAAGTCAACTCCATCATGCTTTTTTTTTTTTTTTTGTGTTCTCTAAACTGGACTCAAAAACCAGCCTGTGTCTCTCCTGCAGATCCTAACCGGGGAGGACTGGAACGCAGTCATGTACCACGGGATCGAATCACAGGGAGGCGTTCACGGGGGAATGTTCTCCTCCATTTATTTCATCGTTCTCACTCTCTTTGGAAACTGTATCCTGCCCGATTGATCCAGAGTGATTCAACTTTGTGGCTGTCAGGCGGCTGTATAACACTGTGAAAGAATTTATCATTGATTTGAAGAACAGCTGCAATTGTACATATTGATTCTGTGTTCATCAATCATTTGATCTTTTCCTGAGAACACAAATAACTAGACACACTCCTCAACGTGTTCTTGGCCATCGCTGTTGATAACCTTGCAAATGCCCAGGAACTTACTAAGGTACAGTATTATTTATTAGATTAGATTACATACGCTGGCTTCATAGCTGCTTACAGTTAGAGATAGGAGAATGATAGTGATCCTGCCCACAAAATGCATCAATAAAAGTCTTCTAATCCCACGCACCGTCTACCAGTTCACCACTGAAAAACACAGCTCTTGCTTTAAGAAGTTGTTCCATTCTTTACATGTCTAGTTTCAAATCGTAGCTGATACTAATTCAATCTTATTCATAAAAAAGGATCAATAAAATAACTTAAATCGTGCACATCACAAACAAATAGCAGCTTGTTGCTGGTAAAGGCTGGCTAAAAGAATCCTTGCAGGGTTGTGGAATCACCTGTTCTTTAATAACTCACAATAATGTTATCTCACAGATAACATAACACTCCATATGCAGCAGACCCAGACCATACTCTTTACAGTATTATCTACAGAGACCCAACAGTATTATATTCCATTACTGCTATATCCTATAAATAGAGTCCCCTGAATCTTACACACTGAGACTACCAGCAAAGGGAGAGATCATGTTCATTGAAAGAGTTTTAGTGTGAAACATCTGTGCAGGAATTCTTGCGTTTCACAGAAATAATAGATAATAGTAGAAATAATCAGTGAATAAAAAATCAAAACAAGTCAAGCAGTGAAAATAAAGGCCTGTCTCAAAATATCAAAAATAATTCAGCTGTGTTTTTCTAGTCGGCATGCACAGGAAGTGTCCACATATCAGCTGAACTCAGATATGTGGACATCCTGTATCAGTGAGGACAGTGTGGATGATAGTAGTAATGGTACAGTATGGTGTATACTGTATGTATGCATGTATGTTTGTTCTTGCACATGCGGTCCAGGATGAAGAGGAGCAAGAGGAGGCCATCAATAAAAAGCTTGCGCTCCAGAAGGCCAAGGAGGTAAAGGAGGTCAGCCCCATGTCGGCCGCTAACATCTCCATCACAGCGTGAGTCAACCTCTTCTAATGTTTGTTCTGGCTTCTGTCTGAAAACTCACACACAGCCACAGCTAACCTGCTAATGCTAAAGATCAGTTCACCAATAAGCCCATACACATGACTCTGCAGGGCACACGTATAAAGAAATGTAATTCCATATTAAACCCTATTAAATATTAACACCTTCCCCATTATTCAGTGCACACACTTGTTTTTTTACTCCTAAAAAAAAATCATAAAACAGCTATGCATAGGATAGTTCAGTAATGAAGTATAATTATACACACATGAAGAAATCCATGACTGTAGCTAATTCTGTTTATAACCCAGCTGAACCTCGTCAGAATTCATTAATGCCTCCATGCATGGTCTCTGTTTGTAGTTCTGAAATGTGATGATGATGACAACCTGTTGTTGAAGCACAGCATATTGTTCCCTCACAGAGTCAATGTCACAGTGAAAGTCAGTATTAATCTCCTCACCCACGCACATTCTGTTCTTCACTTGTTTTCTTCACGAGGCAGATCCCTGCCAGGTGACCTCTGCTTCAGATCTCTGCGGTCAGAACATTAACAGACAAAATGTGAAGTGATAGATGCTTAGACTGTCTTAAATAGCCAGCATGTTCATGATTTCCCATTATATATTTCCCATCATATATTTGACACACAACCACACGGGCCACTTCAATCACACACATACTACATGTATGATGTAACTGTATCGATTCACAAGGCTGACTATGGACTTACACACAGTGCCAGTTAAAATTATTATTATTTTCTACAATGTAGATGAACACTGAAGACATCAACACTCTGAAACAAGATGCATGGAATGAAGCTTAAGTATGTTTTATATTTTAGATTCTTCACTTTTTGATTTAGAGACAGACTTTGTTGGTTTTTGAGGCTAAACTTGAAGACACATTCAAAGTTGTTTATTTCAATTTATTTCAATTGACTGACCCTCATTTCTTAAAGTAATGATGGACTGTTGTGTTTCTTTACTTATTGCGTGGTTCTTGCCATAATATAGAAAACTACAGTAGTCAAACAGGGCTATTGACTCTATGCCAACATTACCTCTGAACAGCCAATGATGGTCTCAAACACATTAACAAGGCAGAAATTCCACTAATTAACTTCTGATGTTAATTGAAAATTATTCCAGGTGACGATCTTATGAAGCTCATCAAGAGAGGAGTGTACAAAGCTGTCATCAAAGCAAAAGAATCTAGGATATAATTTTACTTTTTTACACTTTTTTTGTTTACCGCATCATTCCATATGTGTATTTCAGAGTTCTGATGTGTTCATCTTCAGTGCAGATAAAAATAACAGAAATAAAGAAAACTGGATGTGAAGGTGTGTTCAGACTCTTGACTGGTCCTGTATTTATTTCTCCAGTTATTTAACTTAGTATATCACGCTGGGATTGCGTTTCACAAATTTTCCTTTTGCATTCTTAAAGAATTAAAGATACTGTTCTGTGTTCTGCAGCAAAATGTGTATCATACATTAGTTTTTAAGAGTGCTGCTCTGGAGACAGTAATAATCTTGGTGGAGACGAACCTTGGCGCCAGAAACAGAGTGGCAAAGAAAAAATGTGAGACAATATACTGCAGATCTTCAGTCTTAAGGAGCTGGATTATACACATAACATTTAACTTTTTAATTTCAAGATTGTCAAAAACTTGGTTTAAAGATGAGAAACGGTAGTGACCTTAGCTTCATTCATTCTGCTCTTCAAAACTGCACTAATCAATATTTCTATATATGTAACAGATCCAGTGACCGTGTGTAATGTCAAAGGAGTTGCTCTTTGGAGCATCTACAGGCTGTTTTGGTTTTACAGGCAACAAACGAGCATTAAGCTGTGACTGTTTACTGCCAATCATAACTGTATAGGGTGGCCAAGTAAGGGCCCGCCCCATTGTTTACCTACTACTAATACAAGGGCTACTACACTACTTTAGTGTCAGTGGATAGCTTGACCTGTTTAAACCACCTCTGAGACCAGTTGCACTAAGTTAAACAAATTGTAGTCTAAGCACAGCAGTCCAGTATTGGTCTACTGGATGCTGTTTTTGGTACTTTATCTCAATATTGAGCCAATATTTTTTTCAGCTCCACTCATGATATTATTCTTGTATCCAGAGTAGCTTTACAAATATCTGTAAAATTCAGTTTGCCTTTCGCATCACTAGTTAAACTGTAGAGGGACTCAGCCTGTTTATAAATTGCCCTGTAACCCTACTCTGTCACATCTGGGTTTAATAGTATTTGCCTCACTCAGGGTAGCTAAGAAACTGAATGAACTGTCACTATGGCAGTCAAAATGCCCCCAATGGTCTATTGTGTGACATTTCCTTTCTGGTTCAGTCTTAGTTTTGTGTTTCTGAGCTTTGATTGCCCATTGAATTGAAAATGTGACGAGAGGCTTAAGGCCACAGAGAAGGCAGAGAAATGTCCACTGGTGTCTGGCTGTTTCTCTGACTTCATCCTATATGATGTTCCCCCCTCCCCCATTTTTGTTTTGTGCATGTGCAGTTTTCTAACACGCAGTCGAGGTAACGCGCACTCTAGCAGCTCATCCATCTGCAGCGTTAACTCACTGTGAGTTATTACCTCTCCGTTACAATGTTTAAATCCTGCCATTACCCCTCTCTCAGCCCTCTTCTTCTGCTGCCAAACCCTGTCTTCTTCTCGTGCCGTCATTCTCCTCAGTCTGTGAATTGTCCTTAAGAACATGGCAGCTCTTCTGTGCTCACACAGAGCTGGATGTGTGTTTCAATATCTCCATTCCTGTCTTTTATTTTTATTATTTCTCTGTGATGGGAAATTGTCTGTGGCCATGATCATGGTATCTGACGTTTGTGATAGATATCATTGTTCATACTGTATGTGTTCATGATGTATATTTGCAGCTGTGATTCATTTCCACAAGCTCAATATAAATATGTATTGTATGTTATCACCGCTTTGTTAGCTTTATATTTGTGTGACGCTGTCTTCAATAGGAACCAATGAGCAGGTAGGAAAGTAAAAAAAATCGAGGTGGACTGTACTGTTGTTAGTTTGGGATTTTTCATTGGATTTGTTAACAACAAGAAAAATCTAGAATAATGCCAGCTCATCTCCAACAGTCCATCCAACAAAAACACTAAAGGAAACCTTCCTGCCTTAATAACATGAAGAATGAGTAGAAAGCCACTGAGTAGCTCTTCTTTGGGACGAGGTTTCTTTGCACCTCGTCATGTGATTGTGCGTCCACAGCGATTACCCAGTAACAATCACAACAACACCAGATTTCTTCTTCTTTACTACCCTACATCCAATAGTTTGTAGCACCTATAAGCAATGTTAAGACAACCCACTTAGAGTTTGCATATTGCAGCTGCAAGAATTCCTGTAATATGCAGATAATATGCACTTCATCACTCTCCAATTACAAAGCTGTTGCTTGGCAGATACTGTAGGTCTAACAGATTAAAGGCAGAGTTTTAATTGGCGGTGAAATTCGATTTGTGTACCATTTTTAAGGGTTCATTTGACCTGTAACTTTATTTGCATAAATTTAATTTTGAAAAAATTAAATCTCTTTCCTCTGAGACCGAGGCTCAAAAAGCAAAAGCATTCGTAATCATGACTGTGACTACCTCCATCCACATCATTCTCCTGCTTCTTCTCAGCAAAAAAGCAATTTCTTTTGTTTTTTGTATCATTTTACAGAGCACGTTTCTCCGTCAGTTCCCTGATGTTCTTTGCTCCCTCTGTGCTTCTGTCCGTAACCTCTTTCTGCCCCTTTGAAGTTCCTTCTCTCCCTCTGTTTGTTTCAATGTTGCTCCCTTTATGTGTTCGTAGGAGTTATGTCTGCACCCCAGTCCATCACTACTTGAGGTAAAGCCAACCGCCTGCTAGCAAGGTGGTCGATTATGATGATGATGATGATTACATGCATAGAAACATACATAATCATATACTCATTTTTTACATTCTTGAAAGTAAGACGGCATATGAAAATCATGTTATGGGCCTATCTGTTCACTCAGTGAGCCCAGTCCCATGTTGTCCATCCACCTCTTAGCAGGAGTTCCTGTGTAGTGCACTGTGCTTGCTCTTAATGTTTTACATGTGTAGAGTGTACAGTATGTATGTTGTGCATATACGTAGATGGTAAGTATGAGGAATACAACTGCAGGATGCTGGAGTGTTGAGAACATGGGATGAAGTTATTTTGTGTTCCTGATCCATGAACAGATTTGTTTCTGTGATGAATTGCCACATTAAGAAATGGCATTGTAACGCATAATGTCGAATCAGGTGAAGGGAGAGAGCACTGTTTTTTAGTTCATACAGTATCAAAAGTGCATGCATCCAACCATTTCAAAGTACTCTATGACAGAAGACAAGAAAAAAGTAGCATGTCAACATAGCATGGTAATGTGGCCATGCTTGGCCTTTGTTCAGGCATATCCATGGATGAGCTCTCTTCACAGTACACTGTGAGAAATACACCCAGTTGTCTGCTGTGCTGAAAGCTCCATTGCACCTTGGTCATACTGTTATCCATTGAGCATACAGGGACAATGTGTACCATCATGAGACAATGTACAATGAAATATACTGCTGGTTTTATGTACCATGAAGTGTAAAGTACATAAACGTGAATGTTTTGTGACAAACTATTGTGACAAATTGTTACACTGACGTTAAAATCGAGGGTTTAGAAAATGATTTACACAAGATTTTATACAGTAATATCAATCTCAATGGTTTTGATTTGTCTGGTTCTTCTGCCCCTCCTCTAGTAAGGAGCAGCAGAAGTCAGTGAAGACGATGTCGGTGTGGGAGCACAGGGCCAACCAGCTGAGGAGGCAGAACCGGGCGAGCTGCGAGGCCCTCTACTGTGAGCTGGAGCCCGAGGAGCGCCTCCGCCTGTCCACGGCCCTCCACATTCGGCCCGATATGAAGACCCACCTTGACAGGCCGCTTGTTGTTGAGCCTCATGATGGTCCCTTGCTGGGCGGCCACCAACACCATCATCACAAGCCCTGCATGCCAGAGGAGGCCGAGACTGCCGCTGACCCTCTTCCACCTTCTGTGCCTCACCAGCCCCGTCGCCACCACCGCCACAGAGACAGGGCCAGGGTGCGAGAGGAGACAAATGATAACGGCGACATCAGTAAAGACGGGGGCCACCATGTCCATCACAGCCGCTCCAAAGACCACGACGGCAGCCGTGGCAAAGAGGGGAAGAGTGAGAGGTCCCACAGCCGAGAGGGAGGCAGGAAGCATCACCATCAGAGCTCAGTGGACGACAGTGGAGGTGGAGGAGTCACGAATGAGAGAGAGCATCGCCATCATCATTCACACCGGCAGTCCCGAGGGGGCAACGGGACTGTGAACAGTGGAGGCAAGGGAGAGCGTAGATCCCGTCACAGAGATGGACGTTCATCTAACAGGGACGGGGATAAGAATTCCAAAGGAGAAAGTGGTGCCAACGGAGCAAGGAGAAGACATCGGAATCATGGATCTAGGGGCCAGTCTGCAGTTGAAGGAGAGGAGTCCAACGGGAGAGAGAAGACCCACAGCAACAGGTAAAAATTCAAGCTACTGGGGAGGCAGGTTAGTAAAACTTAAATATGCCGTCATATTTGGTATTCGTCTGCACCGGTGCTGACAGAAAATTTAGGTAAAGTTTAATGATGCCGTGCCGGGCCGAGCTGTACCTCCACAGACTAAGCTCTGACCTGGCGGCTGACCCGGCGTGGTAGAGGAGGAATGTGTACACAGAGAGCAAACGTGTGAAAGTGATGCGTGGGGAGAGTTCACGTGAAGTCACTACAAAATATCATGGCATCAGGCAGGCGGGTCAAGTGATAAAACATTGTTCCAGGTAAGTTATTAATAACTTAGAAACATTGTTTTTGCACCTTCCACCTTCTCTCCCCCGCTCTCTGTGACTTTCTGTCTTAAACACACACATGCTGTTCACAGTGCAGGAAACAACAAGGGCACTGACACTTTGCTCAAAGTTGAAAAAGGGGCAATTCTGGAACAAAACAGACAGTACGGACATACAAATGTTGATGTGGTTCTCTGTTGGCTGGTACACAGTGGAACAAGTTCCCTTTTAGATATAATAGAGTGACAGTCACACTCCAGCTCCAAAAGCTGATGTTTAGTCACCTACATTATCATTGCCTACTTCACTCCACACTTGCAGTAGGCCATGTTCTCGGGGTGTGGTTAGGGTTAGAGAACTGAACTGTTATACAACGAATGATGGGGAATTACTTTTTATTTCTCTGATTCACTGGCTTTCCCTCTATTGGTGCTCTTTCTCTCTCATTCACTGTTGAGGTCTCTTGGCCATAGCTGTCTGTGTATTTTTCAAAAGAAATGAACACAAATCAAAGGAAATTTTTTTGGTGTCACTATTGACTGGAGGCTAGACACAGATATACAAGCTTTTGGCTGCATACCCTGCAACCTCCACTGCCATAGCTGAAATTCACTATCCACATTCACTACACATGTATAATAAACATAACCGCTTTCATTTTTGCACGATTTGGTCTGACTCTGTCCTTATTTTACGTTGCCCCTTATAAGGGTTCCTTCACATTTTGTGTTTCAACAATACATTAAAATAAGAATTCAATGCCAGTTTGCAAATGACTATATTTACAGTTTTGGTAAGAACAAGGGAAGTTAACCACTTAAATGATGAAATCCCTGACAAGTGTAAAAATACATATAGACTGGAAACAGCTACCCAGGCTCTGTCCACAAACACTGAGGCCATCACAGCAATCGTGTTTTTTCTTTTTTTTTTTGTTTTACTTGATCAGCCTGCTGCCTTTGTATGTAGTGTACAGATATGAGGATGACATTCATCTTACATCTAACCAGAACTCCTATATTATTTATCTTTATCTAGTTTTCTAATTTAGTTGTCCTATTTTTGAGTTCTCATTGTCTCCCAATATCTTCTTTATATTGAAGTGTGCTGACATTGACCTGAGCCAGAGCCTTTTTTTTTTTTTTTTTTTTTTTAATACTTTATTTATAGTTTACACATTTTTAAGACAATAACTGGACATACAGGAGAGGAAACAAACACCACAGACACCAGAAAAAAAAAAAAAAAAAAAAAAAAAAAAAAAAGGGGAAGGGGGCTGCCAGACCAATCACAAATCAAAAATCGCCGTATCCATATATCCATGTCTCAAGAGCAAGGCAAAGTGCCTGAGTAAGTTACCCCAGACCAACACTTTACTGCATAGTTATACAGCCAGATAAGTCCCTGTGGTTATCAGGTGATGTGACAGTGTGCCAAAAAAGGTCCCCATATTTTCTGAAATCGATTTTGTGCGTTGGGTTTATGCATACAAAGTTTTTCCATCTGTATAACAGACAGCATTTCTCTCAACCAGTGGGTAAAACAAGGCGGAGTGGTGGACTTCCAGGTCAGGAGAATGAGCTTCCTAGCTACCACCATTCCTGTCCGCCAAGCCATCTGCACATTGCGTGGTAGATGAGTAGTTGTTACAGAGCATCCAAAGATGGCCAGGTCGTGGTTAGGCTGAATGTCCGTGGAATACGCTAGTGACAGCCACTCAAAGATTGCAGTCCAAAAACTATGCAGAGTTGGGCAGAACCAGAATAAATGCGCTAGTGATCCCTCAGCTGAAGAGCACTTGTCACATACAGGAGACACCGATGGGAAGATGCGGTTTAGCTTTGTTTTTGAATAGTGTAATCTATGAATCACCTTATATTGAATTAGCCTATAGCGGGAATTGATAGAGCAAGAATGGACCTGAGACATTGCCTCCTCCCAGAACTCTTGTGATATCTCAGAGTTCAGGTCGCTGGCCCAAGCATCCCTAATATGATCTGAGGGAATTGCAGTGGTAAAGCATGTCACAAACTTCGACACCAGCTGCTTCGAGTCCGGAGGGAGCAAGAGATTTTCAAGAAAGGGATGAGTGGTAGGAGTGGATTCAAACTTTGGGCAATTTTCCTTAACATAGTGTCTGACTTGAAGGTATCGAAAGAAATGGGAATTTGGAAGATTGAACTTAGTCCGTAAATCAGTAAAAGATGCAAATTTGCCGTCAATGTACAGATCTAAAAATGTTTTAATACCCCTCTCCCTCCAGACCCCAAACACCCCGTCCTGCAGTCCAGGCTTGAATGAATGATTTTGACATATTGGAGCATGAATGGAAACCTTAGGAATCTGGCAGGCCACCTTTATCTGATTCAATATTCGCAGAGAATTCTTTAGGGTAAAATTTTGTTTAATTGACTTGTCTACCGGGGCAGAACCAGAAAAAAGAAGGGCAGGAAGTGAGAAGTCTCTGGCCGCGGAGGCTTCTAGTTGTAACCACAAGGGGTTCCTATCAATCAACCCCCCCCCACTTTTCCAATAGGTAAGAGCCCTGGAGTTAGCCGCCCAATAGTAGTGTTTAAAAATAGGGAGACCCAGGCCACCCTTGTCAAGAGGTTTGTGTAGGTGGGCCTTGGCTATCCTGTGTGATTTGTAGCCCCACACAAAGGGCAGTATAATAGACTCAAGCTTTTTAAAAAAGGACCCGTTTAGATACACAGGCAGATTCTGAAAAAGATAAAGAAACCTAGGTAGGCTCAACATTTTAACAGCATTAACCCGTCCAATCATGGATAAGGGCAGTGTCCTCCAGGACTCAATATTCGCACTGAGTTTCTCTAATGCTTCGGTGAAATTCAATTTGAAAAGGTGCTCTGAGTTCCTGGTCAGTTTCAGTCCAAGATAAGAAAAACGATCCTTCACTACTCTGAAAGGCAACCTACCCAGGAAGTCCTCGGTAAAATGATCCACTAGGGGCATAAATTCACTCTTTTGCCAATTAATGGTGTAACCCGAAATCTTCCCAAAGGAGTTTATGTAATCCAGGAGGGTGGGGATAGAAACGGCTGGGTCGGTCAAACAAATGAGGAGGTCGTCCGCATAAAGGGTCACTCGAGTCTCAATGTCGCCTAACCTGATGCCTTTTAAGCCTGGATGACCTCTAATACCAAGTGCCAGCGGCTCCAGTGCGATATCAAACAGCAAGGGAGACAGTGGGTCCCCTTGGCGCACACCACATTGCAAGGAAAACGGACTAGATTTATCTCCATTTGTAAGAATGGAGGATTTTGGATCAGAGTATAATATTTTAACCCATTCTATGAATGTTTCGCCAAATCCAAACCTCCTTAATGTCGCGATTAAATAGGGCCACTCTATCATATCAAACGCTTTATGAGCATCTAAGGATAATATGGCAGCTCTATCGTTTTTGCCATAGGTGGCATATAAAATATTGAGGATTTTGCGGACATTACAGAAGGAGTACCTGCCTGGGATAAAACCAGTTTGGTCTGGGTGGATAATACTAGCTATATGCTTGCCCAAGCGGTTTGCTAGCACTTTTGTGATTATTTTTAAGTCATAGTTTAAGAGAGCAATGGGCCTGTAACTGCCAGGATCTGTTTCATCTCTATCTTTTTTTAATAGAACACAGATGTTTGCTTCACTAAGAGTGGATGGGAGCCTCTTGTTTTTAAATGTGTCCTGGATCATTCGCAGCAAGATAGGAGCAAGGAGATCATAGAAAGCTTTGTAAAACTCTGGCCCAAACCCGTCTGGTCCAGCCGCCTTACCAGTAGGAAATGCTTTGATGGCATCCTGTAACTCAGACAATGTAAAATCCAAGTCTAGATTTTCCTTGAAAGCATCGTCCAGCTGTGGGAACTGAAGCAAATCAAAAAACTGGTCAAAATCTGCCTGAGTAGCTGTTGATTTCGAAGTGTAAATTTCAGAGTAAAACTCTCTAAATCGTCTGTTGATATCCTTTAAGTCAGTTAGCATCAGACCAGATTTAGATTTAATTTTATAGATGGCTCGTTTTGCCTGTTCTCCCTTTAACTGCCTAGCCAATAACCTCTGTGGTTTGTCACCAAGCTCAAAGTGTCTGTGTTTAAGTTTTAGCAGCATCTTGCCAACTTGTTCCCCTAGAATGGAATTGTATTCGTATTTCAGCTTGAGGATGTTGTTATAATCTGTTTGAAGCAAAGAGGTTTTATAAGCCTGTTCCGCAGCCAGCAGCTCCTTCTCAATCATATCCAACCTGCCCCGCCTAGACCTTTTCAATGTTGCTTCATAAGCAACAATTTGACCCCTAATATATGCTTTGAGTGTCTCCCATAGTATTGAATCATTCACCTCCCCATTGTCATTAATTTCAAGGAACTGAGAAATATGCAATGTGATGTATTCCTTAAACGCCTGATCTGTGAGCAAAAAAGGGTTAAAACGCCAATTGTAGGCCTGCCTAGGAAGAGACAGTTGAAGTCTAAGGGTGATCGGGCTGTGATCCGATATTATTATGCTGTGATACTTGGTGTGGTCAATATTTGAGATTAATCTAGAATCCACTAAAAAGTAATCAATTCGTGTATATGATCTGTGTACGTGAGAATAGAAAGAATAATCCCGATCGGATGGATGTTGTAATCTCCAAATATCCACCACCTTCTTTGATTTCATTAAATTGTTAAGAGTTTGTACGGCAAGGATTTTAGGTGGGGGAGCGGAGGAGAACCTATCCAAATACGGATCTAAATAACAATTAAAGTCACCTCCAATCAGTATATGACTCGAATCATCATCCGGGATAAGGTCAAACACCTTGCGAAAGAAAGCTGGGTCATCCGTGTTCGGTCCATAGATGTTTACGAATATAATGGGAAATGAATTGATATCGCCAGATAAGATTATGAACCTGCCATTCGGATCAGTTATACAAGAGTGAAAATGGAAGGGCACAGATTTACGAAAAAGGATAGCCACACCTCTAGCTTTAGATGTGAAAGGTGACTGGTAGACCTGTGAAATCCAGTTAGCTCTAAGCAATCTATGCTGAGTGGCTTGAACATGTGTTTCTTGCAGGAATATTATGTCAGACTTCAGCGACCTCAAATGAGCAAAAACTTTACCTCGCTTTATCGGGTGGCCTAAACCACGGACGTTCCAAGAAACCAAGGATAACGAATCGAGCGTGTTATTCATTCATGATGCCTAAGGAACGACGGGCTTAAACAATAGGCAATAAAAGACATTGTAATAAAACATAAAATCAACGTTGAGTCTGGCAGCCCGCCACAAACAGAACAAAACAAAAAAAGGCAAGTAAACAGTTAACACATAAGTGAACAAACCCCCTAACCAGTGCTTCCCCAAACGAAGCAAAGTTACCCTCATCCACTTCCGGGACCACCGGGCGACGAAAGAGAAAAAAAAAATTGGAGAAAAAAGAACCCTCCAACTCACAGCCCCTCTATGGCACATACGTTGCAGAACATAAGTGGGAAAGAAAAAAAACGGCACAATAAAAGTTCACTCAGTACTCGTTTAGACTCTCAGAATGTAGCGTTTCAAAATTTTTGGTTGACAAAGTTCTTAGCTTCCACCGGGTTGCTGAATACCTTCACTTGATCCTGGTAATGAACATGGAGCCTGGCCGGGAAGCGCAGCGAGTGGCGAATCTCCTTTTCCCTCAGCAGCTGAAGCACCTCACGAAAGCTCCGCCGTTGCTCCATCACCTCCGCCGTGTAGTCGGGAAAGATGAGAATACGATGACCGCCGTAATCCAACGACTGCTGTCTCCCGAGCCGCAGAATCTTTTCTTTATCCTGTGCGAGGTGCACTCGTGCAATTATCGTGCGGGGCTTGGAGCCTTCCGATGGTTTGGGCTGTTGCGTGCGGTGCGCCCGGTCGATGACCACCGGCTTAGGAAAGATGTCATCCCCCAACAGTTTGGGAATTAAACTGGAGACAAACTCGGTCGGCCTCCCTTTCTCCTCGCCTTCGGGAATGCCGACAATCTTTATGTTGTTCCGCCTGGATCTCCCTTCCAGGTCCGAAAGCTTGGCCCGGAGCTTTTTGTTTTCCTGCTGCAGCCCGGCGACTGAAGTTTCCACAGCATTGATGCGCTGTTCGTGGTCCGCGGTCTGGTTCTCGTTGACGGACAACCTCTCCGTGAGTGCCTTCTGGGCGGACAGAAGATTCTGGAAACTCAGCTCAAACTTATCGAACCTCTCGTTAAATGACTGCAGCAACTTGTCCGAAATTTTCTGCCACATAAGTGGAAGCTCGTCATCCTCCCCCGCCGACGCCGTGTCCGCATGCTTCGTGCTAGCTTGATCGCGGCTAGTAGCAGCTTCTGCTAGCGAGCGAGTTGCTCCCTTTCCGCCTCGTGAGGTTTTAGTCGACATATTCGTGTTGCCCTTCTCGATAGACTCAAAGATGAACGCAGGGCAAATGCTTTAAAACCAAAATGGAGAGTCTGGCATGCAAAATTGTGCCTTAAATTAGTATAATTTGATGTGCCACGAGGAGCTCGAAAAAAACGCGTCTACTCTGTCCGCATCTCACAGCGCCCCCCCTCGAGCCAGAGCCTTTTAAATGCCATTTGATATTTGTAGTCCCTTTAATATCGCAGGTATACACAATGCATCCAAGCATGTAGATACCCCTTTAATAACCCCAGAAACAAGATGGCGGTGTTTCTGTGTTGTTCTGAATGGCAAAGTGTACTTTGACACCTCTCTAGAGGAGCCTGGGATCCAACAACAGTTTTTTTTTTAAATTGACAATGTCTTTGTGGGGGAAACCTGAGCACCAGGAGAAACCCCATGCAGACACTTGGAGAACTAAACACAGAAACAATGGATGGATGGTGGAAAGAGGAGGGATGTAGGAAGGAACAGAGGGAAGCTGCAAAGAGATGAAGGGGTGAGAAAGAGGAAGCTACTGTTGTGCAACCACATTCGAAGAACAAGGAGCCTCCTCCCCCCAGTTGCCACTTTGGAGAAATTCACTACTGACCTTTGTGAGCTTGTGAGAGAGATCTTCATTGTTCTCCTGGGCCAGGTATTTCAAAACTGATCTGACAGGATTATCCTGGTCGGATTGGATTAAATCTAGATCTGATCTGAAAACTGGGTATTTCAACACAGATTCAAAACCTTCAATCAATTTTGGCAGGTGAAAATGCCCATTTTGTGTTGTAATGGTCCTTTACAAAAAATCCAAGCTGTCCTGTGAGCTCAGATCCTGATATCATGAAGCTCTGGAATCAGATCAAGTCACATTCAGACAGAAATCACCTTTCATTAACTGCATATGGCCTTCAATAAATTTATGGCAGGTGAAATGCCTTCAATCAATTTTCAGCAGTTGAAAATGCCCATTTTGTGTTGTAATGGTCCTTTACAAGAATTCCAAGCTGTCCTGTGAGCTCAGATCTTTATATTATGAAGTCCTAGAATCAGACGAAGATATATTCAGGCAGAAATCACCTTTCATTAACTGCGTTTGGCCTTCAATCAATTTATGGCAGGTGAAAATGCCTTCAATCAATTTTGAGCAGTTGAAAATGCCCATTTTGTGTTGTAATGGTCCTTTACAAGAATTCCAAGCTGTCCTGTGAGCTCAGATCTTTATATTATGAAGCTCTAGAATCAGATCAAGTCATATTTAGGCAGAAATCACCTTTCATTAACTGCATTTGGCCTTCAATCAATTTATGGCAGGTGAAAATGCCTTCAATCAATTTTGAGCAGTTGAAAATGCCCATTTTGTGTTGTAATGGTCCTTTACAAGAATTCCAAGCTGTCCTGTGAGCCCAGATCTTTATAATATGAAGCTCTAGAATCAGATCAAGTCATATTTAGGCAGAAATCACCTTTCATTAACTGCGTTTGGCCTTCAATCAATTTATGGCAGGTGAAAATGCACTTTTTCAGCAGGTGAAAATGCCCATTTTGTGTTGTAATGGTCCTTTACAAGAATTCCAAGCTGTCCTGTGAGCTCAGATCTTTATATTATGAAGTCCTAGAATCAGACCAAGTCATATTCAGGCAGAAATCACCTTTCATTAACTGCATTTGGCCTTCAATCAATTTATGGCAGGTGAAAATGCCTTCAATCAATTTTGAGCAGTTGAAAATGCCCATTTTGTGTTGTAATGGTCCTTTACAAGAATTCCAAGCTGTCCTGTGAGCTCAGATCTTTATATTATGAAGTCCTAGAATCAGACCAAGTCATATTCAGGCAGAAATCACCTTTCATTAACTGCATTTGGCCTTCAATCAATTTATGGCAGGTGAAAATGCCTTCAATCAATTTTCAGCAGTTGAAAATGCCCATTTTGTGTTGTAATGGTCCTTTACAAGAATTCCAAGCTGTCCTGTGAGCTCAGATCTTTATAATATGAAGCTCTAGAATCAGACCAAGTCATATTTAGGCAGGAATCACCTTTCATTAACTGCGTTTGGCCTTCAATCAATTTATGGCAGGTGAAAATGCCTTCAATCAATTTTCAACAGGTGAAAATGCCCATTTTGTGTTGTAATGGTTATTTACAAGAATTCCAAACTGTCCTGTGAGCTCAGATCTTTATATTATGAAGCTCTAGAATCAGACGAAGATATATTCAGGCAGAAATCACCTTTCATTAACTGCATTTGGCCTTCAATCAATTTATGGCAGGTGAAATTGCCTTCAATCAATTTTGAGCAGGTGAAAATGCCCATTTTGTGTTGTAATGGTCATTTACAATAATTCCAAGCTGTTCTGTGAGCTCAGATCTTTATAATATGAAGCTCTAGAATCAGATCAAGTCATATTTAGGCAGAAAACACCTTTCATTAACTGCGTTTGGCCTTCAATCAATTTATGGCAGGGAAAAATGCACTTTTTCAGCAGTTGAAAATGCCCATTTTGTGTTGTAATGGTCCTTTACAAGAATTCCAAGCTGTCCTGTGAGCTCAGATCTTTATATTATGAAGTCCTAGAATTAGAACAAGTCCTATTTAGGCAGAAATCACCTTTCATTAACTGCGTTTGGCCTTCAATCAATTTTCAGCAGTTGAAAATGCCCATTTTGTGTTGTAATGGTCCTTTACAAGAATTCCAAGCTGTCCTTTGAGCTCAGATCTTTATATTATGAAGCTCTAGAATCAGATCAAGTCATATTTAGGCAGAAATCACCTTTCATTAACTGCATTTGGCCTTCAATCAATTTATGGCAGGTGAAAATGCCTTCAATCAATTTTGAGCAGTTGAAAATGCCCATTTTGTGTTGTAATGGTCCTTTACAAGAATTCCAAGCTGTCCTGTGAGCTCAGATCTTTATATTATGAAGCTCTAGAATCAGATCAAGTCATATTTAGGCAGAAATCACCTTTCATTAACTGCATTTGGCCTTCAATCAATTTATGGCAGGTGAAAACGCCTTCAATCAATTTTGAGCAGTTGAAAATGCCCATTTTGTGTTGTAATGGTCCTTTACAAGAATTCCAAGCTGTCCTGTGAGCTCAGATCTTTATAATATGAAGCTCTAGAATCAGATCAAGTCATATTTAGGCAGAAATCACCTTTCATTAACTGCATTTGGCCTTCAATCAATTTATGGCAGGTGAAAATGCACTTTTTCAGCAGGTGAAAATGCCCATTTTGTGTTGTAATGGTCCTTTACAAGAATTCCAAGCTGTCCTGTGAGCTCAGATCTTTATATTATGAAGTCCTAGGATCAGACCAAGTCATATTCAGGCAGAAATCACCTTTCATTAACTACGTTTGGCCTTCAATCAATTTATGGCAGATGAAAATGCCCTTTTTCAGCAGGTGAAAATGCCAATTTTGTGTTGTAATGGTCCTTTACAAGAATTCCAAGCTGTCCTGTGAGCTCAGATCCTTATATTATGAAGCTCTAGAAACAGACCAAGTCATATTCAGGCAGAAATCACCTTTCATTAACTGCATTTGGCCTTCAATCAATTTATGGCAGGTGAAAATGCCTTCAATCAATTTTCAGCAGTTGAAAATGCCCATTTTGTGTTGTAATGGTCCTTTACAAGAATTCCAAGCTGTCCTGTGAGCTCAGATCTTTATATTATGAAGTCCTAGAATCAGACGAAGATATATTCAGGCAGAAATCACCTTTCATTAACTGTGTTTCGCCTTCAATCAATTTATGGCAGGTGAAAATGCCTTCAATCAATTTTCAGCAGTTGAAAATGCCCATTTTGTGTTGTAATGGTCATTTACAATAATTCCAAGCTGTCCTGTGAGCTCAGATCTTTATATTATGAAGCTCTAGAATCAGACCAAGTCATATTTAGGCAGAAATCACCTTTCATTAACTGCGTTTGGCCTTCAATCAATTTATGGCAGGTGAAAATGCCTTCAATCGATTTTCAGCAGGTGAAAATGCCCATTTTGTGTTGTAATGGTTATTTACAAGAATTCCAAACTGTCCTGTGAGCTCAGATCTTTATATTATGAAGCTCTAGAATCAGACGAAGATATATTCAGGCAGAAATCACCTTTCATTAACTGCATTTCGCCTTCAATCAATTTATGGCAGGTGAAAATGCCTTCAATCAATTTTGAGCAGGTGAAAATGCCCATTTTGTGTTGTAATGGTCATTTACAATAATTCCAAGCTGTTCTGTGAGCTCAGATCTTTATAATATGAAGCTCTAGAATCAGATCAAGTCATATCTAGGCAGAAAACACCTTTCATTAACTGCGTTTGGCCTTCAATCAATTTATGGCAGGTGAAAATGCCTTCAATCGATTTTCAGCAGGTGAAAATGCCCATTTTGTGTTGTAATGGTTATTTACAAGAATTCCAAACTGTCCTGTGAGCTCAGATCTTTATATTATGAAGCTCTAGAATCAGACGAAGATATATTCAGGCAGAAATCACCTTTCATTAACTGCATTTCGCCTTCAATCAATTTATGGCAGGTGAAAATGCCTTCAATCAATTTTGAGCAGGTGAAAATGCCCATTTTGTGTTGTAATGGTCATTTACAATAATTCCAAGCTGTTCTGTGAGCTCAGATCTTTATATTATGAAGTCCTAGAATCAGACGAAGATATATTCAGGCAGAAATCACCTTTCATTAACTGCATTTCGCCTTCAATCAATTTATGGCAGGGAAAAATGCACTTTTTCAGCAGTTGAAAATGCCCATTTTGTGTTGTAATGGTCCTTTACAAGAATTCCAAGCTGTCCTGTGAGCTCAGATCTTTATATTATGAAGTCCTAGAATTAGAACAAGTCCTATTTAGGCAGAAATCACCTTTCATTAACTGCGTTTGGCCTTCAATCAATTTATGGCAGGTGAAAATGCCTTCAATCAATTTTCAGCAGTTGAAAATGCCCATTTTGTGTTGTAATGGTCCTTTACAAGAATTCCAAGCTGTCCTGTGAGCTCAGATCTTTATAATATGAAGCTCTAGAATCAGATCAAGTCATATTTAGGCAGAAATCACCTTTCATTAACTGCGTTTGGCCTTCAATCAATTTATGGCAGGTGAAAATGCCTTCAATCAATTTTGAGCAGTTGAAAATGCCCATTTTGTGTTGTAATGGTCCTTTACAAGAATTCCAAGCTGTCCTGTGAGCTCAGATCTTTATATTATGAAGTCCTAGAATCAGACCAAGTCATATTCAGGCAGAAATCACCTTTCATTAACTGCGTTTGGCCTTCAATCAATTTATGGCAGATGAAAATGCCCTTTTTCAGCAGGTGAAAATGCCAATTTTGTGTTGTAATGGTCCTTTACAAGAATTCCAAGCTGTCCTGTGAGCTCAGATCCTTACATTATGAAGCTCTAGAAACAGACCAAGTCATATTCAGGCAGAAATCACCTTTCATTAACTGCATTTGGCCTTCAATCAATTTATGGCAGGTGAAAATGCCTTCAATCAATTTTGAGCAGTTGAAAATGCCCATTTTGTGTTGTAATGGTCCTTTACAAGAATTCCAAGCTGTCCTGTGAGCTCAGATCTTTATATTATGAAGTCCTAGAATCAGACGAAGATATATTCAGGCAGAAATCACCTTTCATTAACTGTGTTTCGCCTTCAATCAATTTATCGCAGGTGAAAATGCCTTCAATCAATTTTCAGCAGTTGAAAATGCCCATTTTGTGTTGTAATGGTCCTTTACAAGAATTCCAAGCTGTCCTGTGAGCTCAGATCTTTATATTATGAAGCTCTAGAATCAGACCAAGTCATATTTAGGCAGAAATCACCTTTCATTAACTGCGTTTGGCCTTCAATCAATTTATGGCAGGTGAAAATGCCTTCAATCAATTTTCAGCAGGTGAAAATGCCCATTTTGTGTTGTAATGGTTATTTACAAGAATTCCAAACTGTCCTGTGAGCTCAGATCTTTATATTATGAAGCTCTAGAATCAGACGAAGATATATTCAGGCAGAAATCACCTTTCATTAACTGCATTTGGCCTTCAATCAATTTATGGCAGGTGAAAATGCCTTCAATCAATTTTGAGCAGGTGAAAATGCCCATTTTGTGTTGTAATGGTCATTTACAATAATTCCAAGCTGTTCTGTGAGCTCAGATCTTTATAATATGAAGCTCTAGAATCAGATCAAGTCATATTTAGGCAGAAAACACCTTTCATTAACTGCGTTTGGCCTTCAATCAATTTATGGCAGGGAAAAATGCACTTTTTCAGCAGTTGAAAATGCCCATTTTGTGTTGTAATGGTCCTTTACAAGAATTCCAAGCTGTCCTGTGAGCTCAGATCTTTATATTATGAAGTCCTAGACTTAGAACAAGTCCTATTTAGGCAGAAATCACCTTTCATTAACTGCATTTGGCCTTCAATCAATTTATGGCAGGTGAAAATGCCTTCAATCAATTTTGAGCAGTTGAAAATGCCCATTTTGTGTTGTAATGGTCCTTTACAAGAATTCCAAGCTGCCCTGTGAGCTCAGATCTTTATAATATGAAGCTCTAGAATCAGATCAAGTCATATTTAGGCAGAAATCACCTTTCATTAACTGCGTTTGGCCTTCAATCAATTTATGGCAGGTGAAAATGCCTTCAATCAATTTTCAGCAGGTGAAAATGCCCATTTGTGTTGTAATGGTCCTTTACAAGAATTCCAAGCTGTCCTGTGAGCTCAGATCTTTATATTATGAAGTCCTAGAATCAGATCAAGTCCTATTTAGGCAGAAATCACCTTTCATTCACTGCGTTTGGCCTTCAATCAATTTATGGCAGGGAAAAATGCACTTTTTCAGCAGTTGAAAATGCCCATTTTGTGTTGTAATGGTCCTTTACAAGAATTCCAAGCTGTCCTGTGAGCTCAGATCTTTATAATATGAAGCTCTAGAACCAGATCAAGTCATATTTAGGCAGAAATCACCTTTCATTAACTGCGTTTGGCCTTCAATCAATTTATGGCAGGTGAAAATGCACTTTTTCAGCAGGTGAAAATGCCCATTTTGTGTTGTAATGGTCCTTTACAAGAATTCCAAGCTGTCCTGTGAGCTCAGATCTTTATATTATGAAGTCCTAGAATCAGACCAAGTCATATTCAGGCAGAAATCACCTTTCATTAACTGCATTTGGCCTTCAATCAATTTATGGCAGGTGAAAATGCCTTCAATCAATTTTGAGCAGTTGAAAATGCCCATTTTGTGTTGTAATGGTCCTTTACAAGAATTCCAAGCTGTCCTGTGAGCTCAGATCTTTATATTATGAAGTCCTAGAATCAGACGAAGATATATTCAGGCAGAAATCACCTTTCATTAACTGTGTTTCGCCTTCAATCAATTTTGAGCAGGTGAAAATGCCCATTTTGTGTTGTAATGGTCATTTACAATAATTCCAAGCTGTTCTGTGAGCTCAGATCTTTATAATATGAAGCTCTAGAATCAGATCAAGTCATATTTAGGCAGAAAACACCTTTCATTAACTGCGTTTGGCCTTTAATCAATTTATGGCAGGGAAAAATGCACTTTTTCAGCAGTTGAAAATGCCAATTTTGTGTTGTAATGGTCCTTTACAAGAATTCCAAGCTGTCCTGTGAGCTCAGATCTTTATATTATAAAGTCCTAGAATTAGAACAAGTCCTATTTAGGCAGAAATCACCTTTCATTAACTGCGTTTGGCCTTCAATCAATTTATGGCAGGTGAAAATGCTTTCAATCAATTTTCAGCAGTTGAAAATGCCCATTTTGTGTTGTAATGGTCCTTTACAAGAATTCCAAGCTGTCCTGTGAGCTCAGATCTTTATATTATGAAGCTCTAGAATCAGATCAAGTCATATTTAGGCAGAAATCACCTTTCATTAACTGCATTTGGCCTTCAATCAATTTATGGCAGGTGAAAATGCCTTCAATCAATTTTCAGCAGTTGAAAATGCCCATTTTGTGTTGTAATGGTCCTTTACAAGAATTCCAAGCTGTCCTGTGAGGTCAGATCTGTATAATATGAAGCTCTAGAATCAGATCAAGTCATATTTAGGCAGAAATCACCTTTCATTAACTGCGTTTGGCCTTCAATCAATTTATGGCAGGTGAAAATGCCTTCAATCAATTTTCAGCAGGTGAAAATGCCCATTTTGTGTTGTAATGGTCCTTTACAAGAATTCCAAGCTGTCCTGTGAGCTCAGATCTTTATATTATGAAGTCCTAGAATCAGATCAAGTCCTGTTTAGGCAGAAATCACCTTTCATTCACTGCGTTTGGCCTTCAACCAATTTATGGCAGGGAAAAATGCACTTTTTCAGCAGTTGAAAATGCCCATTTTGTGTTGTAATGGTCCTTTACAAGAATTCCAAGCTGTCCTGTGAGCTCAGATCTTTATATTATGAAGTCCTAGAATTAGAACAAGTCCTATTTAGGCAGAAATCACCTTTCATTAACTGCGTTTGGCCTTCAATCAATTTATGGCAGGTGAAAATGCCTTCAATCAATTTTCAGCAGTTGAAAATGCCCATTTTGTGTTGTAATGGTCCTTTACAAGAATTCCAAGCTGTCCTGTGAGCTCAGATCTTTATATTATGAAGTCCTAGAATCAGATCCAGTCATATTTAGGCAGAAATCACCTTTCATTAACTGCATTTGGCCTTCAATCAATTTATGGCAGGTGAAAATGCCTTTCAATCAATTTTGAGCAGTTGAAAATGCCCATTTTGTGTTGTAATGGTCCTTTACAAGAATTCCAAGCTGTCCTGTGAGCTCAGATCTTTATATTATGAAGTCCTAGAATTAGAACAAGTCCTATTTAGGCAGAAATCACCTTTCATTAACTGCGTTTGGCCTTCAATCAATTTATGGCAGGTGAAAATGCCTTCAATCAATTTTCAGCAGGTGAAAATGCCCATTTTGTGTTGTAATGGTCCTTTACAAGAATTCCAAGCTGTCCTGTGAGCTCAGATCTTTATATTATGAAGTCCTAGAATCAGACCAAGTCATATTCAGGCAGAAATCACCTTTCATTAACTGCGTTTGGCCTTCAATCAATTTATGGCAGATGAAAATGCCCTTTTTCAGCAGGTGAAAATGCCCATTTTGTGTTGTAATGGTCCTTTACAAGAATTCCAAGCTGTCCTGTGAGCTCAGATCCTTATATTATGAAGCTCTAGAAACAGACCAAGTCATATTCAGGCAGAAATCACCTTTCATTAACTGCATTTGGCCTTCAATCAATTTATGGCAGGTGAAAATGCCTTCAATCAATTTTGAGCAGTTGAAAATGCCCATTTTGTGTTGTAATGGTCCTTTACAAGAATTCCAAGCTGTCCTGTGAGCTCAGATCTTTATATTATGAAGCTCTAGAATCAGATCAAGTCATATTTAGGCAGAAATCACCTTTCATTAACTGCATTTGGCCTTCAATCAATTTATGGCAGGTGAAAATGCCTTCAATCAATTTTGAGCAGTTGAAAATGCCCATTTTGTGTTGTAATGGTCCTTTACAAGAATTCCAAGCTGTCCTGTGAGCTCAGATCTTTATAATATGAAGCTCTAGAATCAGATCAAGTCATATTTAGGCAGAAATCACCTTTCATTAACTGCGTTTGGCCTTCAATCAATTTATGGCAGGTGAAAATGCCTTCAATCAATTTTCAGCAGGTGAAAATGCCCATTTTGTGTTGTAATGGTCCTTTACAAGAATTCCAAGCTGTCCTGTGAGCTCAGATCTTTATATTATGAAGTCCTAGAATCAGACCAAGTCATACTCAGGCAGAAATCACCTTTCATTCACTGCGTTTGGCCTTCAATCAATTTATGGCAGATGAAAATGCCCTTTTTCAGCAGGTGAAAATGCCAATTTTGTGTTGTAATGGTCCTTTACAAGAATTCCAAGCTGTCCTGTGAGCTCAGATCCTTATATTATGAAGCTCTAGAAACAGACCAAGTCATATTCAGGCAGAAATCACCTTTCATTAACTGCATTTGGCCTTCAATCAATTTATGGCAGGTGAAAATGCCTTCAATCAATTTTGAGCAGTTGAAAATGCCCATTTTGTGTTGTAATGGTCCTTTACAAGAATTCCAAGCTGTCCTGTGAGCTCAGATCTTTATATTATGAAGTCCTAGAATCAGACGAAGATATATTCAGGCAGAAATCACCTTTCATTAACTGCATTTCGCCTTCAATCAATTTATGGCAGGGAAAAATGCACTTTTTCAGCAGTTGAAAATGCCCATTTTGTGTTGTAATGGTCCTTTACAAGAATTCCAAGCTGTCCTGTGAGCTCAGATCTTTATATTATGAAGTCCTAGAATCAGACCAAGTCATACTCAGGCAGAAATCACCTTTCATTCACTGCGTTTGGCCTTCAATCAATTTATGGCAGATGAAAATGCCCTTTTTCAGCAGGTGAAAATGCCAATTTTGTGTTGTAATGGTCCTTTACAAGAATTCCAAGCTGTCCTGTGAGCTCAGATCCTTATATTATGAAGCTCTAGAAACAGACCAAGTCATATTCAGGCAGAAATCACCTTTCATTAACTGCATTTGGCCTTCAATCAATTTATGGCAGGTGAAAATGCCTTCAATCAATTTTGAGCAGTTGAAAATGCCCATTTTGTGTTGTAATGGTCCTTTACAAGAATTCCAAGCTGTCCTGTGAGCTCAGATCTTTATATTATGAAGTCCTAGAGTCAGACGAAGATATATTCAGGCAGAAATCACCTTTCATTAACTGTGTTTCGCCTTCAATCAATTTATGGCAGGTGAAAATGCCTTCAATCAATTTTCAGCAGTTGAAAATGCCCATTTTGTGTTGTAATGGTCCTTTACAAGAATTCCAAGCTGTCCTGTGAGCTCAGATCTTTATATTATGAAGCTCTAGAATCAGACCAAGTCATATTTAGGCAGAAATCACCTTTCATTAACTGCGTTTGGCCTTCAATCAATTTATGGCAGGTGAAAATGCCTTCAATCAATTTTCAGCAGTTGAAAATGCCCATTTTGTGTTGTAATGGTTATTTACAAGAATTCCAAACTGTCCTGTGAGCTCAGATCTTTATATTATGAAGCTCTAGAATCAGACGAAGATATATTCAGGCAGAAATCACCTTTCATTAACTGCATTTCGCCTTCAATCAATTTATGGCAGGGAAAAATGCACTTTTTCAGCAGTTGAAAATGCCCATTTTGTGTTGTAATGGTCCTTTACAAGAATTCCAAGCTGTCCTGTGAGCTCAGATCTTTATATTATGAAGTCCTAGACTTAGAACAAGTCCTATTTAGGCAGAAATCACCTTTCATTAACTGCGTTTGGCCTTCAATCAATTTATGGCAGGTGAAAATGCCTTCAATCAATTTTCAGCAGTTGAAAATGCCCATTTTGTGTTGTAATGGTCCTTTACAAGAATTCCAAGCTGTCCTGTGAGCTCAGATCTTTATATTATGAAGTCCTAGAATCAGACGAAGATATATTTAGGCAGAAATCACCTTTCATTAACTGTGTTTCGCCTTCAATCAATTTATGGCAGGTGAAAATGCCTTCAATCAATTTTGAGCAGTTGAAAATGCCCATTTTGTGTTGTAATGGTCCTTTACAAGAATTCCAAGCTGTCCTTTGAGCTCAGATCTTTATATTATGAAGTCCTAGAATCAGACCAAGTCATATTCAGGCAGAAATCACCTTTCATTAACTGCGTTTGGCCTTCAATCAATTTATGGCAGATGAAAATGCCCTTTTTCAGCAGGTGAAAATGCCAATTTTGTGTTGTAATGGTCCTTTACAAGAATTCCAAGCTGTCCTGTGAGCTCAGATCCTTATATTATGAAGCTCTAGAAACAGACCAAGTCATATTCAGGCAGAAATCACCTTTCATTAACTGCATTTGGCCTTCAATCAATTTATGGCAGGTGAAAATGCCTTCAATCAATTTTCAGCAGTTGAAAATGCCCATTTTGTGTTGTAATGGTCCTTTACAAGAATTCCAAGCTGTCCTGTGAGCTCAGATCTTTATAATATGAAGCTCTAGAATCAGATCAAGTCATATTTAGGCAGAAATCACCTTTCATTAACTGCGTTTGGCCTTCAATCAATTTATGGCAGGTGAAAATGCCTTCAATCAATTTTCAGCAGGTGAAAATGCCCATTTTGTGTTGTAATGGTCCTTTACAAGAATTCCAAGCTGTCCTGTGAGCTCAGATCTTTATATTATGAAGCTCTAGAATCAGACCAAGTCATATTTAGGCAGAAATCACCTTTCATTAACTGCGTTTGGCCTTCAATCAATTTATGTCAGGTGAAAATGCCTTCAATCAGTTTTCAGCAGGTGAAAATGCCCATTTTGTGTTGTAATGGTTATTTACAAGAATTCCAAGCTGTCCTGTGAGCTCAGATCTTTATATTATGAAGTCCTAGAATCAGATCAAGTCCTATTTAGGCAGAAATCACCTTTCATTCACTGCGTTTGGCCTTCAATCAATTTATGGCAGGGAAAAATGCACTTTTTCAGCAGTTGAAAATGCCCATTTTGTGTTGTAATGGTCCTTTACAAGAATTCCAAGCTGTCCTGTGAGCTCAGATCTTTATATTATGAAGTCCTAGAATTAGAACAAGTCCTATTTAGGCAGAAATCACCTTTCATTAACTGCGTTTGGCCTTCAATCAATTTATGGCAGGTGAAAATGCCTTCAATCAATTTTCAGCAGTTGAAAATGCCCATTTTGTGTTGTAATGGTCCTTTACAAGAATTCCAAGCTGTCCTGTGAGCTCAGATCTTTATATTATGAAGCTCTAGAATCAGATCAAGTCATATTTAGGCAGAAATCACCTTTCATTAACTGCATTTGGCCTTCAATCAATTTATGGCAGGTGAAAATGCCTTCAATCAATTTTGAGCAGTTGAAAATGCCAATTTTGTGTTGTAATGGTCCTTTACAGGAATTCCAAGCTGTCCTGTGAGCTCAGATCCTTATATTATGAAGCTCTAGAAACAGACCAAGTCATATTCAGGCAGAAATCACCTTTCATTAACTGCATTTGGCCTTCAATCAATTTATGGCAGGTGAAAATGCCTTCAATCAATTTTGAGCAGTTGAAAATGCCCATTTTGTGTTGTAATGGTCCTTTACAAGAATTCCAAGCTGTCCTGTGAGCTCAGATCTTTATATTATGAAGTCCTAGAATCAGACGAAGATATATTCAGGCAGAAATCACCTTTCATTAACTGTGTTTCGCCTTCAATCAATTTATGGCAGGTGAAAATGCCTTCAATCAATTTTCAGCAGTTGAAAATGCCCATTTTGTGTTGTAATGGTCCTTTACAAGAATTCCAAGCTGTCCTGTGAGCTCAGATCTTTATATTATAAAGTCCTAGAATTAGAACAAGTCCTATTTAGGCAGAAATCACCTTTCATTAACTGCGTTTGGCCTTCAATCAATTTATGGCAGGTGAAAACGCTTTCAATCAATTTTCAGCAGTTGAAAATGCCCATTTTGTGTTGTAATGGTCCTTTACAAGAATTCCAAGCTGTCCTGTGAGCTCAGATCTTTATATTATGAAGCTCTAGAATCAGATCAAGTCATATTTAGGCAGAAATCACCTTTCATTAACTGCGTTTGGCCTTCAATCAATTTATGGCAGGTGAAAATGCCTTCAATCAATTTTCAGCAGGTGAAAATGCCCATTTTGTGTTGTAATGGTCCTTTACAAGAATTCCAAGCTGTCCTGTGAGCTCAGATCTTTATATTATGAAGTCCTAGAATCAGATCAAGTCCTGTTTAGGCAGAAATCACCTTTCATTCACTGCGTTTGGCCTTCAACCAATTTATGGCAGGGAAAAATGCCCTTTTTCAGCAGTTGAAAATGCCCATTTTGTGTTGTAATGGTCCTTTACAAGAATTCCAAGCTGTCCTGTGAGCTCAGATCTTTATATTATGAAGTCCTAGAATTAGAACAAGTCCTATTTAGGCAGAAATCACCTTTCATTAACTGCGTTTGGCCTTCAATCAATTTATGGCAGGTGAAAATGCCTTCAATCAATTTTCAGCAGTTGAAAATGCCCATTTTGTGTTGTAATGGTCCTTTACAAGAATTCCAAGCTGTCCTGTGAGCTCAGATCTTTATATTATGAAGTCCTAGAATCAGATCCAGTCATATTTAGGCAGAAATCACCTTTCATTAACTGTGTTTCGCCTTCAATCAATTTATGGCAGGTGAAAATGCCTTCAATCAATTTTCAGCAGTTGAAAATGCCCATTTTGTGTTGTAATGGTCCTTTACAAGAATTCCAAGCTGTCCTGTGAGCTCAGATCTTTATAATATGAAGGTCTAGAATCAGACCAAGTCATATTTAGGCAGAAATCACCTTTCATTAACTGCGTTTGGCCTTCAATCAATTTATGGCAGGTGAAAATGCCTTCAATCAATTTTCAGCAGGTGAAAATGCCCATTTTGTGTTGTAATGGTTATTTACAAGAATTCCAAACTGTCCTGTGAGCTCAGATCTTTATATTATGAAGCTCTAGAATCAGACGAAGATATATTCAGGCAGAAATCACCTTTCATTAACTGCATTTCGCCTTCAATCAATTTATGGCAGGTGAAAATGCCTTCAATCAATTTTGAGCAGTTGAAAATGCCCATTTTGTGTTGTAATGGTCATTTACAATAATTCCAAGCTGTTCTGTGAGCTCAGATCTTTATAATATGAAGCTCTAGAATCAGATCAAGTCATATTTAGGCAGAAAACACCTTTCATTAACTGCGTTTGGCCTTCAATCAATTTATGGCAGGGAAAAATGCACTTTTTCAGCAGTTGAAAATGCCCATTTTGTGTTGTAATGGTCCTTTACAAGAATTCCAAGCTGTCCTGTGAGCTCAGATCTTTATATTATGAAGTCCTAGAATTAGAACAAGTCCTATTTAGGCAGAAATCACCTTTCATTAACTGCGTTTGGCCTTCAATCAATTTATGGCAGGTGAAAATGCCTTCAATCAATTTTCAGCAGTTGAAAATGCCCATTTTGTGTTGTAATGGTCCTTTACAAGAATTCCAAGCTGTCCTGTGAGCTCAGATCTTTATATTATGAAGCTCTAGAATCAGATCAAGTCATATTCAGGCAGAAATCACCTTTCATTAACTGCATTTGGCCTTCAATCAATTTATGGCAGGTGAAAATGCCTTCAATCAATTTTGAGCAGTTGAAAATGCCCATTTTGTGTTGTAATGGTCCTTTACAAGAATTCCAAGCTGTCCTGTGAGCTCAGATCTTTATATTATGAAGTCCTAGAATCAGACGAAGATATATTCAGGCAGAAATCACCTTTCATTAACTGTGTTTCGCCTTCAATCAATTTATGGCAGGTGAAAATGCCTTCAATCAATTTTCAGCAGTTGAAAATGCCCATTTTGTGTTGTAATGGTCCTTTACAAGAATTCCAAGCTGTCCTGTGAGCTCAGATCTTTATATTATGAAGCTCTAGAATCAGACCAAGTCATATTTAGGCAGAAATCACCTTTCATTAACTGCGTTTGGCCTTCAATCAATTTATGGCAGGTGAAAATGCCTTCAATCAATTTTGAGCAGTTGAAAATGCCCATTTTGTGTTGTAATGGTTATTTACAAGAATTCCAAACTGTCCTGTGAGCTCAGATCTTTATATTATGAAGCTCTAGAATCAGACGAAGATATATTCAGGCAGAAATCACCTTTCATTAACTGCATTTCGCCTTCAATCAATTTATGGCAGGGAAAAATGCACTTTTTCAGCAGTTGAAAATGCCCATTTTGTGTTGTAATGGTCCTTTACAAGAATTCCAAGCTGTCCTGTGAGCTCAGATCTTTATATTATGAAGTCCTAGACTTAGAACAAGTCCTATTTAGGCAGAAATCACCTTTCATTAACTGCGTTTGGCCTTCAATCAATTTATGGCAGGTGAAAATGCCTTCAATCAATTTTCAGCAGTTGAAAATGCCCATTTTGTGTTGTAATGGTCCTTTACAAGAATTCCAAGAAGTCCTGTGAGCTCAGATCTTTATATTATGAAGTCCTAGAATCAGACGAAGATATATTCAGGCAGAAATCACCTTTCATTAACTGTGTTTCGCCTTCAATCAATTTATGGCAGGTGAAAATGCCTTCAATCAATTTTGAGCAGTTGAAAATGCCCATTTTGTGTTGTAATGGTCCTTTACAAGAATTCCAAGCTGTCCTTTGAGCTCAGATCTTTATATTATGAAGTCCTAGAATCAGACCAAGTCATATTCAGGCAGAAATCACCTTTCATTAACTGCGTTTGGCCTTCAATCAATTTATGGCAGATGAAAATGCCCTTTTTCAGCAGGTGAAAATGCCAATTTTGTGTTGTAATGGTCCTTTACAAGAATTCCAAGCTGTCCTGTGAGCTCAGATCCTTATATTATGAAGCTCTAGAAACAGACCAAGTCATATTCAGGCAGAAATCACCTTTCATTAACTGCATTTGGCCTTCAATCAATTTATGGCAGGTGAAAATGCCTTCAATCAATTTTCAGCAGTTGAAAATGCCCATTTTGTGTTGTAATGGTCCTTTACAAGAATTCCAAGCTGTCCTGTGAGCTCAGATCTTTATAATATGAAGCTCTAGAATCAGATCAAGTCATATTTAGGCAGAAATCACCTTTCATTAACTGCGTTTGGCCTTCAATCAATTTATGGCAGGTGAAAATGCCTTCAATCAATTTTCAGCAGGTGAAAATGCCCATTTTGTGTTGTAATGGTCCTTTACAAGAATTCCAAGCTGTCCTGTGAGCTCAGATCTTTATATTATGAAGCTCTAGAATCAGACCAAGTCATATTTAGGCAGAAATCACCTTTCATTAACTGCGTTTGGCCTTCAATCAATTTATGTCAGGTGAAAATGCCTTCAATCAGTTTTCAGCAGTTGAAAATGCCCATTTTGTGTTGTAATGGTTATTTACAAGAATTCCAAGCTGTCCTGTGAGCTCAGATCTTTATATTATGAAGTCCTAGAATCAGATCAAGTCCTATTTAGGCAGAAATCACCTTTCATTCACTGCGTTTGGCCTTCAATCAATTTATGGCAGGGAAAAATGCACTTTTTCAGCAGTTGAAAATGCCCATTTTGTGTTGTAATGGTCCTTTACAAGAATTCCAAGCTGTCCTGTGAGCTCAGATCTTTATATTATGAAGTCCTAGAATTAGAACAAGTCCTATTTAGGCAGAAATCACCTTTCATTAACTGCGTTTGGCCTTCAATCAATTTATGGCAGGTGAAAATGCCTTCAATCAATTTTCAGCAGTTGAAAATGCCCATTTTGTGTTGTAATGGTCCTTTACAAGAATTCCAAGCTGTCCTGTGAGCTCAGATCTTTATATTATGAAGCTCTAGAATCAGATCAAGTCATATTTAGGCAGAAATCACCTTTCATTAACTGCATTTGGCCTTCAATCAATTTATGGCAGGTGAAAATGCCTTCAATCAATTTTGAGCAGTTGAAAATGCCAATTTTGTGTTGTAATGGTCCTTTACAAGAATTCCAAGCTGTCCTGTGAGCTCAGATCCTTATATTATGAAGCTCTAGAAACAGACCAAGTCATATTCAGGCAGAAATCACCTTTCATTAACTGCATTTGGCCTTCAATCAATTTATGGCAGGTGAAAATGCCTTCAATCAATTTTGAGCAGTTGAAAATGCCCATTTTGTGTTGTAATGGTCCTTTACAAGAATTCCAAGCTGTCCTGTGAGCTCAGATCTTTATATTATGAAGTCCTAGAATCAGACGAAGATATATTCAGGCAGAAATCACCTTTCATTAACTGTGTTTCGCCTTCAATCAATTTATGGCAGGTGAAAATGCCTTCAATCAATTTTCAGCAGTTGAAAATGCCCATTTTGTGTTGTAATGGTCCTTTACAAGAATGCCAAGCTGTCCTGTGAGCTCAGATCTTTATATTATAAAGTCCTAGAATTAGAACAAGTCCTATTTAGGCAGAAATCACCTTTCATTAACTGCGTTTGGCCTTCAATCAATTTATGGCAGGTGAAAACGCTTTCAATCAATTTTGAGCAGTTGAAAATGCCCATTTTGTGTTGTAATGGTCCTTTACAAGAATTCCAAGCTGTCCTGTGAGCTCAGATCTTTATATTATGAAGCTCTAGAATCAGATCAAGTCATATTTAGGCAGAAATCACCTTTCATTAACTGCGTTTGGCCTTCAATCAATTTATGGCAGGTGAAAATGCCTTCAATCAATTTTCAGCAGGTGAAAATGCCCATTTTGTGTTGTAATGGTCCTTTACAAGAATTCCAAGCTGTCCTGTGAGCTCAGATCTTTATATTATGAAGTCCTAGAATCAGATCAAGTCCTGTTTAGGCAGAAATCACCTTTCATTCACTGCGTTTGGCCTTCAACCAATTTATGGCAGGGAAAAATGCACTTTTTCAGCAGTTGAAAATGCCCATTTTGTGTTGTAATGGTCCTTTACAAGAATTCCAAGCTGTCCTGTGAGCTCAGATCTTTATATTATGAAGTCCTAGAATTAGAACAAGTCCTCTTTAGGCAGAAATCACCTTTCATTAACTGCGTTTGGCCTTCAATCAATTTATGGCAGGTGAAAATGCCTTCAATCAATTTTCAGCAGTTGAAAATGCCCATTTTGTGTTGTAATGGTCCTTTACAAGAATTCCAAGCTGTCCTGTGAGCTCAGATCTTTATATTATGAAGTCCTAGAATCAGATCCAGTCATATTTAGGCAGAAATCACCTTTCATTAACTGCATTTGGCCTTCAATCAATTTATGGCAGGTGAAAATGCCTTTCAATCAATTTTGAGCAGTTGAAAATGCCCATTTTGTGTTGTAATGGTCCTTTACAAGAATTCCAAGCTGTCCTGTGAGCTCAGATCTTTATATTATGAAGTCCTAGAATCAGACGAAGATATATTCAGGCAGAAATCACCTTTCATTAACTGTGTTTCGCCTTCAATCAATTTATGGCAGGTGAAAATGCCTTCAATCAATTTTCAGCAGTTGAAAATGCCCATTTTGTGTTGTAATGGTCCTTTACAAGAATTCCAAGCTGTCCTGTGAGCTCAGATCTTTATAATATGAAGGTCTAGAATCAGACCAAGTCATATTTAGGCAGAAATCACC
This sequence comes from Nibea coibor, assembly GCA_023373845.1. Taxonomy (NCBI): domain Eukaryota; kingdom Metazoa; phylum Chordata; class Actinopteri; family Sciaenidae; genus Nibea; species Nibea coibor. The sequence continues at coordinate 3,326,084 of CM041737.1, forward strand.
TTTCATTAACTGCGTTTGGCCTTCAATCAATTTATGGCAGGTGAAAATGCCTTCAATCAATTTTCAGCAGGTGAAAATGCCCATTTTGTGTTGTAATGGTTATTTACAAGAATTCCAAACTGTCCTGTGAGCTCAGATCTTTATATTATGAAGCTCTAGAATCAGACGAAGATATATTCAGGCAGAAATCACCTTTCATTAACTGCATTTCGCCTTCAATCAATTTATGGCAGGTGAAAATGCCTTCAATCAATTTTGAGCAGTTGAAAATGCCCATTTTGTGTTGTAATGGTCATTTACAATAATTCCAAGCTGTTCTGTGAGCTCAGATCTTTATAATATGAAGCTCTAGAATCAGATCAAGTCATATTTAGGCAGAAAACACCTTTCATTAACTGCGTTTGGCCTTCAATCAATTTATGGCAGGGAAAAATGCACTTTTTCAGCAGTTGAAAATGCCCATTTTGTGTTGTAATGGTCCTTTACAAGAATTCCAAGCTGTCCTGTGAGCTCAGATCTTTATATTATGAAGTCCTAGAATTAGAACAAGTCCTATTTAGGCAGAAATCACCTTTCATTAACTGCGTTTGGCCTTCAATCAATTTATGGCAGGTGAAAATGCCTTCAATCAATTTTCAGCAGTTGAAAATGCCCATTTTGTGTTGTAATGGTCCTTTACAAGAATTCCAAGCTGTCCTGTGAGCTCAGATCTTTATATTATGAAGCTCTAGAATCAGATCAAGTCATATTTAGGCAGAAATCACCTTTCATTAACTGCATTTGGCCTTCAATCAATTTATGGCAGGTGAAAATGCACTTTTTCAGCAGGTGAAAATGCCCATTTTGTGTTGTAATGGTCCTTTACAAGAATTCCAAGCTGTCCTGTGAGCTCAGATCTTTATATTATGAAGTCCTAGAATCAGACCAAGTCATATTCAGGCAGAAATCACCTTTCATTAACTGCGTTTGGCCTTCAATCAATTTATGGCAGATGAAAATGCCCTTTTTCAGCAGGTGAAAATGCCAATTTTGTGTTGTAATGGTCCTTTACAAGAATTCCAAGCTGTCCTGTGAGCTCAGATCCTTATATTATGAAGCTCTAGAAACAGACCAAGTCATATTCAGGCAGAAATCACCTTTCATTAACTGCATTTGGCCTTCAATCAATTTATGGCAGGTGAAAATGCCTTCAATCAATTTTGAGCAGTTGAAAATGCCCATTTTGTGTTGTAATGGTCCTTTACAAGAATTCCAAGCTGTCCTGTGAGCTCAGATCTTTATATTATGAAGTCCTAGAATCAGACGAAGATATATTCAGGCAGAAATCACCTTTCATTAACTGTGTTTCGCCTTCAATCAATTTATGGCAGGTGAAAATGCCTTCAATCAATTTTCAGCAGTTGAAAATGCCCATTTTGTGTTGTAATGGTCCTTTACAAGAATTCCAAGCTGTCCTGTGAGCTCAGATCTTTATATTATGAAGCTCTAGAATCAGACCAAGTCATATTTAGGCAGAAATCACCTTTCATTAACTGCGTTTGGCCTTCAATCAATTTATGGCAGGTGAAAATGCCTTCAATCAATTTTCAGCAGTTGAAAATGCCCATTTTGTGTTGTAATGGTTATTTACAAGAATTCCAAACTGTCCTGTGAGCTCAGATCTTTATATTATGAAGCTCTAGAATCAGACGAAGATATATTCAGGCAGAAATCACCTTTCATTAACTGCATTTCGCCTTCAATCAATTTATGGCAGGGAAAAATGCACTTTTTCAGCAGTTGAAAATGCCCATTTTGTGTTGTAATGGTCCTTTACAAGAATTCCAAGCTGTCCTGTGAGCTCAGATCTTTATATTATGAAGTCCTAGAATTAGAACAAGTCCTATTTAGGCAGAAATCACCTTTCATTAACTGCGTTTGGCCTTCAATCAATTTATGGCAGGTGAAAATGCCTTCAATCAATTTTCAGCAGTTGAAAATGCCCATTTTGTGTTGTAATGGTCCTTTACAAGAATTCCAAGCTGTCCTGTGAGCTCAGATCTTTATATTATGAAGTCCTAGAATCAGACGAAGATATATTCAGGCAGAAATCACCTTTCATTAACTGTGTTTCGCCTTCAATCAATTTATGGCAGGTGAAAATGCCTTCAATCAATTTTGAGCAGTTGAAAATGCCCATTTTGTGTTGTAATGGTCCTTTACAAGAATTCCAAGCTGTCCTGTGAGCTCAGATCTTTATATTATGAAGTCCTAGAATCAGACCAAGTCATATTCAGGCAGAAATCACCTTTCATTAACTGCGTTTGGCCTTCAATCAATTTATGGCAGATGAAAATGCCCTTTTTCAGCAGGTGAAAATGCCAATTTTGTGTTGTAATGGTCCTTTACAAGAATTCCAAGCTGTCCTGTGAGCTCAGATCCTTATATTATGAAGCTCTAGAAACAGACCAAGTCATATTCAGGCAGAAATCACCTTTCATTAACTGCATTTGGCCTTCAATCAATTTATGGCAGGTGAAAATGCCTTCAATCAATTTTCAGCAGTTGAAAATGCCCATTTTGTGTTGTAATGGTCCTTTACAAGAATTCCAAGCTGTCCTGTGAGCTCAGATCTTTATAATATGAAGCTCTAGAATCAGATCAAGTCATATTTAGGCAGAAATCACCTTTCATTAACTGCGTTTGGCCTTCAATCAATTTATGGCAGGTGAAAATGCCTTCAATCAATTTTGAGCAGGTGAAAATGCCCATTTTGTGTTGTAATGGTCCTTTACAAGAATTCCAAGCTGTCCTGTGAGCTCAGATCTTTATATTATGAAGTCCTAGAATCAGACCAAGTCATATTCAGGCAGAAATCACCTTTCATTAACTGCGTTTGGCCTTCAATCAATTTATGGCAGATGAAAATGCCCTTTTTCAGCAGGTGAAAATGCCAATTTTGTGTTGTAATGGTCCTTTACAAGAATTCCAAGCTGTCCTGTGAGCTCAGATCCTTATATTATGAAGCTCTAGAAACAGACCAAGTCATATTCAGGCAGAAATCACCTTTCATTAACTGCATTTGGCCTTCAATCAATTTATGGCAGGTGAAAATGCCTTCAATCAATTTTGAGCAGTTGAAAATGCCCATTTTGTGTTGTAATGGTCCTTTACAAGAATTCCAAGCTGTCCTGTGAGCTCAGATCTTTATATTATGAAGTCCTAGAATCAGACGAAGATATATTCAGGCAGAAATCACCTTTCATTAACTGTGTTTCGCCTTCAATCAATTTATGGCAGGTGAAAATGCCTTCAATCAATTTTCAGCAGGTGAAAATGCCCATTTTGTGTTGTAATGGTCCTTTACAAGAATTCCAAGCTGTCCTGTGAGCTCAGATCTTTATATTATGAAGCTCTAGAATCAGATCAAGTCATATTTAGGCAGAAATCACCTTTCATTAACTGCGTTTGGCCTTCAATCAATTTATGGCAGGTGAAAATGCCTTCAATCAATTTTCAGCAGGTGAAAATGCCCATTTTGTGTTGTAATGGTTATTTACAAGAATTCCAAACTGTCCTGTGAGCTCAGATCTTTATATTATGAAGCTCTAGAATCAGACGAAGATATATTCAGGCAGAAATCACCTTTCATTAACTGCATTTGGCCTTCAATCAATTTATGGCAGGTGAAAATGCCTTCAATCAATTTTGAGCAGGTGAAAATGCCCATTTTGTGTTGTAATGGTCATTTACAATAATTCCAAGCTGTTCTGTGAGCTCAGATCTTTATAATATGAAGCTCTAGAATCAGATCAAGTCATATTTAGGCAGAAAACACCTTTCATTAACTGCGTTTGGCCTTTAATCAATTTATGGCAGGGAAAAATGCACTTTTTCAGCAGTTGAAAATGCCCATTTTGTGTTGTAATGGTCCTTTACAAGAATTCCAAGCTGTCCTGTGAGCTCAGATCTTTATATTATGAAGTCCTAGAATCAGACGAAGATATATTCAGGCAGAAATCACCTTTCATTAACTGTGTTTCGCCTTCAATCAATTTATGGCAGGTGAAAATGCCTTCAATCAATTTTCAGCAGTTGAAAATGCCCATTTTGTGTTGTAATGGTCCTTTACAAGAATTCCAAGCTGTCCTGTGAGCTCAGATCTTTATATTATAAAGTCCTAGAATTAGAACAAGTCCTATTTAGGCAGAAATCACCTTTCATTAACTGCGTTTGGCCTTCAATCAATTTATGGCAGGTGAAAACGCTTTCAATCAATTTTCAGCAGTTGAAAATGCCCATTTTGTGTTGTAATGGTCCTTTACAAGAATTCCAAGCTGTCCTGTGAGCTCAGATCTTTATATTATGAAGCTCTAGAATCAGATCAAGTCATATTTAGGCAGAAATCACCTTTCATTAACTGCGTTTGGCCTTCAATCAATTTATGGCAGGTGAAAATGCCTTCAATCAATTTTCAGCAGGTGAAAATGCCCATTTTGTGTTGTAATGGTCCTTTACAAGAATTCCAAGCTGTCCTGTGAGCTCAGATCTTTATATTATGAAGTCCTAGAATCAGATCAAGTCCTGTTTAGGCAGAAATCACCTTTCATTCACTGCGTTTGGCCTTCAACCAATTTATGGCAGGGAAAAATGCCCTTTTTCAGCAGTTGAAAATGCCCATTTTGTGTTGTAATGGTCCTTTACAAGAATTCCAAGCTGTCCTGTGAGCTCAGATCTTTATATTATGAAGTCCTAGAATTAGAACAAGTCCTATTTAGGCAGAAATCACCTTTCATTAACTGCGTTTGGCCTTCAATCAATTTATGGCAGGTGAAAATGCCTTCAATCAATTTTCAGCAGTTGAAAATGCCCATTTTGTGTTGTAATGGTCCTTTACAAGAATTCCAAGCTGTCCTGTGAGCTCAGATCTTTATATTATGAAGTCCTAGAATCAGATCCAGTCATATTTAGGCAGAAATCACCTTTCATTAACTGTGTTTCGCCTTCAATCAATTTATGGCAGGTGAAAATGCCTTCAATCAATTTTCAGCAGTTGAAAATGCCCATTTTGTGTTGTAATGGTCCTTTACAAGAATTCCAAGCTGTCCTGTGAGCTCAGATCTTTATAATATGAAGGTCTAGAATCAGACCAAGTCATATTTAGGCAGAAATCACCTTTCATTAACTGCGTTTGGCCTTCAATCAATTTATGGCAGGTGAAAATGCCTTCAATCAATTTTCAGCAGGTGAAAATGCCCATTTTGTGTTGTAATGGTTATTTACAAGAATTCCAAACTGTCCTGTGAGCTCAGATCTTTATATTATGAAGCTCTAGAATCAGACGAAGATATATTCAGGCAGAAATCACCTTTCATTAACTGCATTTCGCCTTCAATCAATTTATGGCAGGTGAAAATGCCTTCAATCAATTTTGAGCAGTTGAAAATGCCCATTTTGTGTTGTAATGGTCATTTACAATAATTCCAAGCTGTTCTGTGAGCTCAGATCTTTATAATATGAAGCTCTAGAATCAGATCAAGTCATATTTAGGCAGAAAACACCTTTCATTAACTGCGTTTGGCCTTCAATCAATTTATGGCAGGGAAAAATGCACTTTTTCAGCAGTTGAAAATGCCCATTTTGTGTTGTAATGGTCCTTTACAAGAATTCCAAGCTGTCCTGTGAGCTCAGATCTTTATATTATGAAGTCCTAGAATTAGAACAAGTCCTATTTAGGCAGAAATCACCTTTCATTAACTGCGTTTGGCCTTCAATCAATTTATGGCAGGTGAAAATGCCTTCAATCAATTTTCAGCAGTTGAAAATGCCCATTTTGTGTTGTAATGGTCCTTTACAAGAATTCCAAGCTGTCCTGTGAGCTCAGATCTTTATATTATGAAGCTCTAGAATCAGATCAAGTCATATTCAGGCAGAAATCACCTTTCATTAACTGCATTTGGCCTTCAATCAATTTATGGCAGGTGAAAATGCCTTCAATCAATTTTGAGCAGTTGAAAATGCCCATTTTGTGTTGTAATGGTCCTTTACAAGAATTCCAAGCTGTCCTGTGAGCTCAGATCTTTATATTATGAAGTCCTAGAATCAGACGAAGATATATTCAGGCAGAAATCACCTTTCATTAACTGTGTTTCGCCTTCAATCAATTTATGGCAGGTGAAAATGCCTTCAATCAATTTTCAGCAGTTGAAAATGCCCATTTTGTGTTGTAATGGTCCTTTACAAGAATTCCAAGCTGTCCTGTGAGCTCAGATCTTTATATTATGAAGCTCTAGAATCAGACCAAGTCATATTTAGGCAGAAATCACCTTTCATTAACTGCGTTTGGCCTTCAATCAATTTATGGCAGGTGAAAATGCCTTCAATCAATTTTGAGCAGTTGAAAATGCCCATTTTGTGTTGTAATGGTTATTTACAAGAATTCCAAACTGTCCTGTGAGCTCAGATCTTTATATTATGAAGCTCTAGAATCAGACGAAGATATATTCAGGCAGAAATCACCTTTCATTAACTGCATTTCGCCTTCAATCAATTTATGGCAGGGAAAAATGCACTTTTTCAGCAGTTGAAAATGCCCATTTTGTGTTGTAATGGTCCTTTACAAGAATTCCAAGCTGTCCTGTGAGCTCAGATCTTTATATTATGAAGTCCTAGACTTAGAACAAGTCCTATTTAGGCAGAAATCACCTTTCATTAACTGCGTTTGGCCTTCAATCAATTTATGGCAGGTGAAAATGCCTTCAATCAATTTTCAGCAGTTGAAAATGCCCATTTTGTGTTGTAATGGTCCTTTACAAGAATTCCAAGAAGTCCTGTGAGCTCAGATCTTTATATTATGAAGTCCTAGAATCAGACGAAGATATATTCAGGCAGAAATCACCTTTCATTAACTGTGTTTCGCCTTCAATCAATTTATGGCAGGTGAAAATGCCTTCAATCAATTTTGAGCAGTTGAAAATGCCCATTTTGTGTTGTAATGGTCCTTTACAAGAATTCCAAGCTGTCCTTTGAGCTCAGATCTTTATATTATGAAGTCCTAGAATCAGACCAAGTCATATTCAGGCAGAAATCACCTTTCATTAACTGCGTTTGGCCTTCAATCAATTTATGGCAGATGAAAATGCCCTTTTTCAGCAGGTGAAAATGCCAATTTTGTGTTGTAATGGTCCTTTACAAGAATTCCAAGCTGTCCTGTGAGCTCAGATCCTTATATTATGAAGCTCTAGAAACAGACCAAGTCATATTCAGGCAGAAATCACCTTTCATTAACTGCATTTGGCCTTCAATCAATTTATGGCAGGTGAAAATGCCTTCAATCAATTTTCAGCAGTTGAAAATGCCCATTTTGTGTTGTAATGGTCCTTTACAAGAATTCCAAGCTGTCCTGTGAGCTCAGATCTTTATAATATGAAGCTCTAGAATCAGATCAAGTCATATTTAGGCAGAAATCACCTTTCATTAACTGCGTTTGGCCTTCAATCAATTTATGGCAGGTGAAAATGCCTTCAATCAATTTTCAGCAGGTGAAAATGCCCATTTTGTGTTGTAATGGTCCTTTACAAGAATTCCAAGCTGTCCTGTGAGCTCAGATCTTTATATTATGAAGCTCTAGAATCAGACCAAGTCATATTTAGGCAGAAATCACCTTTCATTAACTGCGTTTGGCCTTCAATCAATTTATGTCAGGTGAAAATGCCTTCAATCAGTTTTCAGCAGTTGAAAATGCCCATTTTGTGTTGTAATGGTTATTTACAAGAATTCCAAGCTGTCCTGTGAGCTCAGATCTTTATATTATGAAGTCCTAGAATCAGATCAAGTCCTATTTAGGCAGAAATCACCTTTCATTCACTGCGTTTGGCCTTCAATCAATTTATGGCAGGGAAAAATGCACTTTTTCAGC